>BFEA01000011.1:4761392-4772844 GCA_003427395.1 Chara braunii
ACGTACAAGGCCAGCCACGTGGATGACAGGTTGAGCGCTGGCTGCCCCCATCCCCGTGTGTCACAAGGACCCACTTGCACGCAGCCAAAAGGCAAAGAGGTAAAGAAGGGGAGGAGGAAACCAAACCTGACAGGGAAAGAAAGATAGGGAAAGAAAGATATATATATATATATATTTGTTCTTGTCATTCCTCCTTTTCTCGTTTCTTTCCCTTTATTTTTTTCCCCGTTGCTGGGGTATTTCGTTTTGCGGGCCTGCTGTCTGGTTCCGTTTTTGGACTATGGATATGATAGATCTGTTGTGGTATTTAAGAAAACGTTAGAGAAAGGACAAGGGAAGGAAGGCGTATTAGTCAAACAAAGTAAATGACACATCCCATTTTCTATGTATTTTTTCCCCGTTGTTGGGGTATTTTGTTGTGTTGTGGTAATCTTGTCTGCATCCCGGTTGGTTTTGTCCCGTTATTCGGTCTATTCAGTCAGCAGGTAGCGGTGCTTCATGTGGGACCAGTCATCCGGTTTTTTTTTATTTATTATTATTGTCTTGGCATCCTGGTTGGTTGTTTCCCGTTGTTCGGCCTTTTGGAAAGCGGTGCGGTGCTTGCATGTGGGAATCGTCATCCAGGGATTGTTTTTTATACCTGTCCTCCGGGTTCTTTTTCATTTTTTTTTTCACAGACAAGAATGGTTGACATCCTGGTTGGTCTTGTCCCGTCGTTTGGCCTGTGTGTGTGGTTGGGGCGGTGCTTGCACGTGGGACTTTGTCATCTGGGATCTGTTTTGTTGCCCCCTATTCTATATTATTTGGCTGTTCCCTTCCTCTTTTCTTTGCCTCTTTCCCTTTTGGCTGTGTGCAAGTGGGTCGATATGACACACGGGGGTGGGGGCAGCCGCCGCTCAACCTACATCCACGTGGGCGGCCTTGTACGCAAGAGGTTCTGAACAGGGGGGGTTGTAAGGAAGAAGATTAAAAACGAATTCAGTTTTTCTTGTTTTCCTCGTTTTCTTTCTGTTTTTCGCTTTGGCGCTCTCTGATATTATGTGACAATATATAGCTTATACTATAGGTATCAGTATCGAGTCCGCGCGCACATCCTGCGCACATCGGATGTGCCTCATGCAGCAACTTCCATCGTGATAATAATCGGCACATCGGATGTCCCCTGCCATAGAAAGAATTGGCAATGACAATATAATACTGTAATAATTAACCAGAAAAAGAAAGGATGGGCATAACCCGTCGTGATAATTCCATCCCCACGGGGGAGAGAAGGGGGGGGGGGGGGGGGGGGGTTGGAAGTCACAATACCTGAAATGAGTTTCGGCGCCCGCGGCGTCAGCCGGCATGCCCACGTGTCCAGCGTGAAGGTGCGACTGGTCCTCCACGAGTAAGCGTACCGGTCGCAGCGTGTCCGTCAGCTTCTGCACTATCGCGCTGTACACGGGCCGCCTGGCTACACCAGCCAAAGTCCTGGCAGCCATATCCGTTCCTGCCGGTAGCTCAACGCCGCCGTCAGTCACACCGCGGTCGGCGTCGCTCGACACGTCTACAGACATGGAACTGTGCTCCTTCTCCAATACCATAGACACACTCACAAGTTTTCACACCGGGAATCGACCTTGCTACGTGCAGCGGGAAATGCTGTAATGGTGGTGGCCCCTGGAAACTTACGAGGCCCCACTGCGGGAAATCGGATTGCACCAACGGGCCCAGCTCAGTGGGTACCAACGGGCCCATGAACTGCAGAAATGTTTTCGTTCCCTACCACTGGCAGTGGAGGTTTTGTTCCTGCTGCCGGTACTATGTGACAGCGCGCCATGGAGCGTGGCAGATGAGTGGCAGTAAGCGGGGAAGAAAATTTAAAAACACGACAGAGAGATGCAGAGAGTCCGTAATGATGAGACAGACTGAAAACGAGCCATATTGACAGTGGTTGGGAACCTGTGGGGCTTTGCCACTGAAGGAAATGAGCTTACCACAGTGGAAAGAGCAGGGATTAAAAATGGGACTGCTGGTCCTCCTTTGTAGCCCGATGTGGGTTGGGCTACAGGTGAGGACCACTCCACACCTGTGAGCAAAAATGTGGCGAATTGTTTGGCCAATGGAAAACCGCCGCCCTCAGCTCAACTTGCTTCACCAAAAAACATGCCCGCCTACGCACCCTTGCTCCTCGCCAGTGGCGAGAAAAGATGTCGCACACAACCAAGGTCCCCTACCCCGGAACAAAACCTCAGCTAGTGGGATTTGGCCCCGGCTTACTGGGAACTGGGTCCAGTGTCCCATATCTCCCAATTCCTCAGAAGATCCCAAACCGGTGTAGCACTCCGAATGCCCCAGCCACTCTCCTCAGCTAATGAGTGTTGTTGACACATCCATCCCCCTGTAGGCCAGGAAGACAGCAGAAGGGACAACCAACAAGGATCGTATCATGCAAAGCATGTTGGACGTCATCCGGGAGTTGGAGGAGGTGTCGGCTCCTCAGCTGGATGCGTTCATTGATTGGCGACAAGCGGATACCCTGATGCGGCGCTGCTACAATATTTGATGAAGGGTGTGATCTGTGCGCAGCTTTGGAGGCGAGTTTGTGCGAACAAGGCCAACTGCCCCTTGAGGAGGGTTACATGCAGGGAGGGGCTGAAGAACGGCAGCTTCTTCCAGCCTCTCCACAGAATGGCGGCGGCTTATGATGGGTGGGTGATTGGTTGCCGGCCAGTGATAACAGTGGAAACACCACAAACAACAACAACAACACTGAAGACTGGATCAAAGACTCGAACAACGACAATAATGCCATCAACGACAATGGCTACACCAACAACAACAACAGGAGAAACGATAATAACCACGACACTTGCAAGATCGGCATCATTAACAACGACATCGGGAGCGAGGGCGGCTGCTTCGATGACACTTGTGGTGCTGGCGAATTTGCGTCGCTAGTGGGCACACGAGTTTTGTCGCGGGTGGGGGTGGGGTGGGGGGGGACTGGATTCCATCTGTCAAGGGTTAGCAGGTTCCCCAACCCTAATTGCTTGCTCGATCGCATGAGTGATTCTTTTGATAGTTGTGTTCTATTGATTGAGCAAGAGTACCTGGTTTGGGGTTGATTAGGGTTTCTGGTGTTGCTGTTTGCTGATTGGGATGGCTGATAGGGATTCTGACGAACATATACAAATAGTATTGGATGCATGGTATGCCATATCCACACATCACTGTAAAGGGATGCTGGACCCGATTTCCAGCTGATACACATCACATCATTGTACAGGGACGCTGGACCCGATTTCCAACAATAGATGGAGCCTTCGACGCTGGGGCCTACTTATCGAGGCTGCTCTTATCACCTCGTTAAGTAGGTTTTCCCTCATACGAAGTTAAAAAAAAAAGAAAAAAGGATCATAACCACAACAAGCTACCTAACCTCAAGGAGGGGCGTTGTCTTGGCAGGTATTGATGCTTAGATCCTGTTCCTTGTAGTCCTTCAATGCTTGGTGCTTACCATCATGCATAACCATTTCCACAGGACTGCAGTTATGTTGTTGCCTGAGGATGTGGTACACTCCCAACTCGGAAGTGTACAGGTGCATTGGAATAGTACTACAGTTCTGAAGCACCTAGTAAATCCAGTGGCACTTTGTCGCATCCACGATGAGTGCTGCAACCATAACTCCTTTAAATCTAGCTGCAGGTCCAACTATGCCATGGTGGTTGGCATTCAGCCCCACCCTGCATTCTGCAAGTTAGGGTAGAAAAGAGAATTTTCCTTCGTTATCGAAGTGCACGAGGATAACCTGCTCAAAAGTGGGTTCCACCACCCACACTCGGAAATTTGGGACATTAGTGCTATCCACTGCCAAAAATCTGCAGAAGAGTGGAGCCAGGGCTAGATCAACAAATCTATACCATATGTCAGGCAAGGAAGTAATATCCACAGAGAGAGAAGTTTCATCGAACGCGCTGGTATCACAAAGATGATTGTCTAGAGTTTGCAACCTGCCTTCCTCAGAGAGGGAACTTTGCGCCTCAAGCCAGAGCCCAATAGCCAACCAAAATTATCAGGTTGCCTGAATATCCTTCACTCTATGATTCTCTTCTCCATTTATCGTCTGCCAAAGTTCTATGGCACATATTGTGCAGAGAGGGATAGACAGTCTATGTCCAATATTTTAGGGTTCTCAAACATAATTTCATTCAATACCTCCGTTTTTGAAGTAGGCTCGCTTCACTGATCAAGTGAGAGCTTATCAAGTGAGAGCTTCTTCCAAGCAAATAGCAACCCTCTCCAGAGCGCAGACTTGGATAATCTATATATAAAGGACTTGTATGTGAGACACGACAAAAAATTTAATGGATTCACTACACTTCGCTCCTTAGTTAGAATATTTTATCCCAATTGAATCCGCAACGTCATATCAGTTTCCATAAATGTCCATATGGCCCAACGTGCGAGATTTATCAATTTAAAATCAGTGATCCCTACCTTTTAGAGACCACCATATTCTTCCTTCGCATCTAGCTTCCACATAAGTTTTCTTGCCCTGGCCTTAATGCATGCATATGCCTCATCGCCAAGCAGATCTCGCCCTCCACATATTGTTAAGATGTGGTGTCATTTTCGGTGAATTTTTCACCGAAACTGCCATATTTCCCCGAATTGGTGTTTTTCTGTTTTTTTTTTTTTTTTTTTCTGTGATATGTATGTGCTTTAGGGTATATTTGTATTCAATTTCGATGCATTCGGACCGCTAACAAAAATGTTGGTAAAAACATCAAATTCAGAAAACAAATTGGCGAAGTCTGAACGCTACTCCGAATAGGGTTTTACAATGTTTTTTAGTTTTTTTTTTTTTTTTTTTTTNTTTTTTTTGCCTTTTTTTTTTTTTTTTATGTTTGAATTATGAGTCTGCATTGTTGTTTCTTGTTTGTTTTTTTGTGTGATATGTACGTGCTTTAGGGTATATCTGTATTCAGTTTCGATGCATTTGGACCGCTAATAAAAATGTTGGCAAAAACACAAAATTCGAAAAACAAATTGGCGAACTCTTAAAGCTACTCCAAATAAGGTTTTACAATGCTTTTTATTTTATTTTTTTTTATTTTCATTTTTTTGCCTGTTTTGTTTTTTTAATGTTTGTATTACGAGCCTGCATTGTTTGTTCGCTAATTGTTTTACGACATTGCTTGTGGTTGTGCGCTGGAAAACACCGAGTTTTTTATCTTCCATCAACTCTCTCACCCTTCCCTATATTCGCAGAAGAGCTAGATTTGTCAGTTTAGGATCGGGGGATCCCTATCCCCCACTCTAGTTGGGGAAAGGCAACAGTGTCTCAGGCCACCTTGTTCAGACCACCCTATTCTTCCTTTTATGTATAGCTTCCATATAAGCTTTCTTATTCTGACCTCAATGCACGCATATGCCTTATCGCCAAGCAAATCACTTCTGAGCTTGATCACATACCACGCACGCGAGGGGGGACTCGGAGGCTGCAACAACTATCAACAATACCCTCCTGTGTAACGATGTTTTTTCTTCCAACAGTTGATCCCAGTAATCTGCACAATTAGACATAGGAATTTAAGTCTCCGATAAGTGCTTTAAGAGTCTTCAGGAACACCCTTCATGTCCCAATCAACACCAAGCTGGTAAGGGAAGGGTAATAAATAAGCAGACTTTATCCAGTTTATAGAGGTCTCTACTAAGCCGTGATAAGTGTTTAGTACCTTAGGAATCTTTGCGAAAACTTATGGCATGTTTTCAACGCAGATAGTGAGGTCGTCTGTGATAACGCTTATTTTCCACACCATTTTCAATATCATTTTTAAGGCCAAAGATGTTCAAGTTAAATTCGAAGTTGTTTAAAAGCACTTCCAAACGATCAACAAAAAGGAAAGGGGCCAAAGGACATCCCTGACGCAAGGAGTGAGCTCGTTTAGAGGATTCAGACAGATGTCCACGCAACTAAGGTAGTGGCTTGTGAATACATGGTTCTAACCCACATTCGAACATTGCATCCAAATCCCATGTGTTTCGAAGTGGTATGGACAAAAGTACATCCCACTTTCTCGTATATTTTTTTCCATATCGAGTAAAAGAAGTGACACGTCCCTTCTTTCTAACAATAATTTCCACCGCTTGAATAGCAGTAACAACATTGTTAAAAATAAACCGTCCTTTTACAAAAGCACCATATTCTTATCCGGTTAAAAGTGAAAGGTATTCATCGAGACGGACGACGAAAGTTTTGGCCCAACGTTTGTAGGTCGTATTCAACAAGTAGATTGACCGCCAATTTCTATTGTCCCTCTTATCACTTCTCTCATGCAAGACTCAAGTAATCTCTTCATCCATTCCTTTCATAATTGGTGCTCTAACGAGGACGTTATTAAACCACTTCGTTGAGACTAGGCCAATTGGGCAGGTCGTTGGGGCCTAAGGCTTAACCCTTGGTCATCAATGTTGGTACCTCGTGGAGTTTCTTTGTCGAATGGGCAAAGTTAAGATCAGGAGAAACATAAATTGGGAAAGTTTATATGAAAAGTGAAGAAAATCAGAATTTTTTTTCAAATCGATATCAGGTAAGTCATAGGTCTGACAAGTCGTAAATATGTCACTTAAATATTCATTTGCATAATCACACATGAGCAAAGTGTTTTCTACCGTAGGCACGATGAGGGAGAAGGGTGCTTCAACTCTCTCATCAACGGCTTAGTCAGATCAGAGGAGCACTGCATGAAAAGTTTACTTAGTCATTCAATCATAATAAATTATTCATTTAGTTGTTGTCCATTCCTCTCAGTGTTCATCTCTTTTCTAATCTCGAAGAATTCCAATTTGGCTTGGGCCCTGTTTCGATGATGCATCCAATATAAGTCCCGAGTTAAGATAAGTACCCAAGCTTTGTTCAGCCAGCAGGATCTCATTGTACCATGTTCTTGGCCTGTTTGATAATAGCATAACTTTTCAAAATAGGAAATGCATTACGTGCCTCTTGTATGGCCGCGATGGTACCATCGAACCAGACTTGGGGGGAGGCACAAAGGGGAGCTGCCTTTTTTTGAGTCCCGGACTTTATTTAACCATTCTAGAAGCGCCGGATCCTTCAGGTGATCCACATTCAGCTTTAAGTTCCCCGGGATTCTGTCAGGGTTGTCTCCTAGTTGTAAATAAAATATTACTAGACAATGGTTCAAAAGGGGAGAACCTCCCACTTTGGTGCTAACACACAGAGAGCAGGGTACTCCTCTCATCAACACAAAATCCAATTGACACTCATAAGTAATGCCTAAGTGCATTCAAGACGAAGTTAGGAGAATCCGGGGAAATCCATGATTATCCCGGTAAGCATTCGTGAGGTTACACCAACTTACACGTATGATGACTGCAGCAAGCAGGCATCCATGCAAAGGGGCGCATGTAAGGGAGAGTCAAAGCAAGCTGGGATTAAAAGTTGTGTTTCAGTCAACCGCTAGGACAAGGTTAGGAGAATCCGGGGTAAGTTCGGGAAAATCTACAATAAAGCATACCTGCTCATTATATTCCACACGCAAATATAAGGACATTCCAAGTCAACTTTTGTTGTCATCCAACACCATCACCCCCAGATATCGAAGAAGAGTCAATGATTTCAACTAAGAGGTCCCGTTGGAATAAGATGGTCGTACCACCCCTAGTGTCATAAGCAGAGGACAAAAATTGGAGGGCGGTCCACCACTATTTCATATTCCGGTGCTTGTCTTTCATTGAGTCTAGTTTCTTGTAAAAACACTATCTTGACATCATTTTCTTTCAAATGTCCAGACTTCCAAGAGGATACGTCTAGTATATTCCTGTTGGTCGTGTCACCCTTCAATATTCAAGGGGGAAAAAGTCAGTTTACTTCCCATTGACACCCTTTTGATCGGTTACTGAATGGATCTACTAGTCACGGGGCGCCAAGCAGAAGTGCTGATTTTAGCCGCCTAGATTGTTTCTCATGTGCCTTCAAGTTTGGGTAAAAAAAAAAAAAAAAAAAAAAAAAGTTGGGGTGCACCAATCGAGGATTGCTGTAGCAATCGTGCGATTACCCAGCTCATCCACCAGCATGATGTCTCTGAAAGTTGAGTTACTAGGCAATACCAGCTGAGATATCCCAAGATAGAAAACATTTAGCTCTTTCAATTGACCTGTATTCAGTGAGCGCGCATTGAAAAATGCATAAAACAGGGCAAGCTTCCTGCCTGCGGAATGGCTTGTAAGTCTTTTTTTTTTTTTTTTTTTTTGAGAACACCCCCCCCGGTGATAGTGGTGCTGGTAAGAGCAGTCACCACTACCCCCGGGGGAGAGGTTCCATCTATTGGTGGGGAGCATCACCCGCTGGAAACCGGGTCCAGCATCCCATATACAGATTGTGGAATGGCTTGTACAGTCAAGGATAAAGTGTCTGGTGAGTTTTCAACCCAAAAATCATACGTCTCCTGAACGTCGCTATAATCGTGATCAAAGATTCTGTTAGGTCCTCCATAGTTTACTGAGATAGACAAGTATTTACCACCCTGGTGATTCTTGAAAATGAGAGTCCTAGTGCCCTGATTTGATGCACCACAAAAAATAAAAACTGCATATCGGAAAAACTGTTTCACCCTTCTCCACGGACTCCATAGGTGGAGCCATAAGCAATGCCAAAGTGTTCGTTTTAACGGAAAATACTTGTTCATCTGTATGTCCATCCAAATGCAGCTCCTTATTCGCTCCGCAGTCGCTTAAAAAGTTGCATCTAGCTGCATGGCCCTTTCCTAGGTCAACTTTCCTAGCTTTCTTCGACAATCGCCGCCTCTTCTGTTCTCCAGAGGGCGCATTTGAAGGTGTTTGTAAAGGCAGGATAACATCCATGTCTGCCTCCCCAAGTCCATCTAGTCATCATTAACTTTCATGTTGCTTTACGTGGGTTTGTCTTGCAAGCTGGTGTTTTTTTTTTTTTTTTTAACCATCCCCTGCTGTGCTAGCGGTGATGATAAGAGCAGGCATCGCTAGCACCCAGGGGCAGGCTCCATCTATTAGTGGGGAGCATCAAAATCGATCTGACTAGAACAAAGATGGAACTAGATGAATGAATTTCTGCTTTACCCAGGCCAGTCATTTTGACAATGACATCTCACGGCCGTTGCCCTTTTTTCGTTAAAAAAAAGCGAGAGGAGAGGGAGCCCCCCCCCCCCCCCCCCCCCCCCCCCCCCCTCTTTCACCTCCCCCCCCCCCCCCCCCCCCCCCCCCCCCCCCCCCCCCCCCCCCCTCAATCAATCAATCAATCCCTCAACGAGCCACCCACCCAACCCTACTCTTTAACCTTCGCCGATCAGGGCAAGGCCGCAAGGAGCAACATGCAACCCCTTGATTGTGAGAGGTAGGTATGCTTGAACGGCTCCCCTGTATAGGCTTAGGAGTGGTGGCCGGTAGGTAGTAAACATGAATTTGAGGAAAGAATATAGCTTAGTTTTGAAAAAAAAAGGAAAACATTAGAAACTACCGACGGGGGCTATCGGTCGAGGTGGGTTAAAGCGGCAGGATGCCCAAATAACTGGAAATGCTAATAGACACGTATAAACCGAGGAAGATAGTATACGCCAAATATCCCTGAATGCTGACATGTATGTGCCCTTAAAACCTTTGCATTACGGGGGTGAGCGATTTCGCGTTTTGCTCCTCTGTGCACACGGCCCGGCTCGAATCGATTCTGAGCCGGTTGGCCCCCAGCCGGGCTCGACAAATTTGCGGTATGCCCCCTCAGTAAGCCTCCTCCAAGTCCCAACTCTTCCTTCTCCTCCTCCATTCCTCTCATTACCTCCCTCCCTCCCTCCCTCTCTCTCTCTCTCTCTCTCTCTCTCTCTCTCTCTCTCTCTCTCTCTCTCTCTCTCTCTCTCTCTCTCTCTCAGTGCCTGCCAAACTCTCCCCCTCAGAATGTCAACTTGCCTGTTGAACCTTTAGTCTTTTTCTTATGTTGCTCTCTCTTTTTCTTATGTTGCTCTCTCTCTCTCTCTCTCTCTCTCTCTCTCTCTCTCTCTCTCTCTCTCACAGTGCCTGCCAAACTCTCCCCCTCAGAATGTCAACTTGCCTGTTCAACCTTTAGTCTTTTTCTTATGTTGCTCTCTCTTTTTCTTATGTTGCTCTCTCTCTCTCTCTCTCTCTCTCTCTCTCTGAAGATGACTCACCTGTTGAACCAGGCCTATAGTCCTCTTCATCCACTCAGCAGACTAGAATCCTGCGCTACATGGACAAGCATGGTAGCTCAGTGGGCTCTGTCATTGCAACAATGGGTTTGATTTTGCCCTAACCTTCCCCCATGAAAAGTCCGCTGTTGCTAGGTTGGCACCCCACGTACTTGTCCCCCAGCCTAGCGCAGTGCATAGGCAAGACCAGTTGATGTAGTAGCTCGGTGGGTTGAGCTCAGGTGTTGTCACGTAAGGAAGAGATCCAGGGTCTGATTCTGATGGGCCCAAGCTTTACACAGTACAAAGATGGCTGGGGTGCAGGCAGGGCCAAGTAGGCCTAGTAGAGTGGATGACCATTTAGTTGGTTACCTTGGGACATTGCTGGGAGGGAGCAGGCTCACAGGTCCGATGGGGAAGAGGAGCTTCCAACAGAGGGGCTTTTTGAGGTATTACAGACCGCCTTTCCAGTCGATCCTCTCTCAATGGGGTCTAAGGGGTTAGTTACTGCCTTGGGTGTGTATCCTCCCTCGCTGCAAGGGGACTTGGATCAAGAGCTTTTAAGGGGTTAGGTTGTGAACGGATTGTCTGCTTCCTCTACTGACAAAAAGACCAGACTAGGCCCTGATGATGATAAAGGTGTGGGAGCGGATGATTGTCGTGTATCTTTTGATTAAAACCGGAGCTACTCTGGGCAAAGACAAGAGACAAACTATAACAACTGGAGGAGTCTAGTTGATGGCCAGAGTATAAGGATGGATGCTGGCCATATACCTACACTGATAATAGAGGCTAGAATACCCCTAATACATCACGAACTACCAATAACTATGAGAACAACCAACAGTACAACTGCAACCGATTGGAGAGGGTTATAGTGAATGGCAAAGGTAGAGGGGCCAACGGTGGTCGTACATCTAGTGATGATAGGCTAGAACCTCTAGGTCATAACCAGAACAACAGCAGTACAACCACGGGCGACCGGAGAGGTGTAATGAAACCTGCAGATTCTCAGTGGACTGTACATTAGGCTGAGGGCGAAGCCTGGGGCTTGCCTCGGTCTGGTCGCGTCGTAGGTTAGATTCGTGATTTTGTGTTTTCTGTGTTTTGTTGTCTGTGCTGTTGCTGTGTTTTTTTCTTAACGCATTGAAGTGCGATGACGTGCTGATTTCTGCTGCCGTGACTAACGGCGAGGTTGTACCCTGTTGCGTGTGCCTGTTGTGTTTTGCAGCGTGCTTTGTTGTGTGTGCGTGCAGAGTTTTGGGTCACACTG
>BFEA01000011.1:4772979-4783743 GCA_003427395.1 Chara braunii
AGGCCCAGTCTTCCCCGACGTCATAGAGGCCCTAAGGGCCTACAGTGGGTAGAGCCCGTAGCTGGGAAGGGCCTAGAGGCCCTAAGTCGAAACGGTACCGGTAGAGCAGTTTCGGTCCAGTATGTCTAGGGTAGAATCTAGAAATAGGACAGGCCGAGTAGGTTTAGGACTTTTGACAGTTCATTTCTCGCGAAGCAGAGTTAGAGAAGCTAAGAAAGTTGGTGGCGGTGACTGTCTGCAGGCGGCATCCTGAGACCTCGCCGTTGACAGCAGCCATAGCCGGCCCAGTCTGAGTCTGCCATAGCTGGGACATCCTCAACGCATCTACCCCTGGGGTATCTGCGTCTGGCCGGGCTATATCGAGGCTCTACACTGTGTACTTGGTGGTGGCAGCCATAGCTGCCCGTTCCTTCGTCAGAGTTGTCCATCGGCACTGAAGACTTCATCGCAGGATCTGTTCTTCATCAGGGTGGTTGGCGCTGGCCTCTGGGAGGCCAATCTGATGTGGTGCTACTAACTGGGTGTAGGATAGAGAGTGGGGTGTGAGTTCTAAGAGTGGCGAGATACTGGAACAAACTCTGTTACGATAATTGTTTGAGTGGCTTATCATCAGTATGGATTTCAATTGTGATCTTCGCAGGTTCTATCTTGTGATTGGTTGTTGGGAGTTGTGTCAAAGAGTGAGAAACACTGTGTGTTCTCTCCCCATCTGTGCATGATTGTCTTCCGCTGCTTATTTTCACCTGTGTGCAGTTTGGACTCCGTCTCCTCTCTCCCCTTCTCTTATGCATATATGGGCATGTGTGAGATTGTCTGTGTGTGAGTGGCGATAAAATTCGTCAGACAACCAAGTTCATAACAGTTGGTATCGGAGCGAGATTGGAATTGGAGCACTGAGGGTTGAGCGCACTGAGGCATCTTCTTCATCCCGACGATATACTGGCGAGAGTTTCATGGCGATTCATCTTCCCCAGTACCGAGTCAGCAGGGAAGAAGACTTTCAGCGGTGAATTCAAGTGTTTAGTGGCTGCACTGAACAAGCGCACTGAGCCTGTGGCAGGAAGTGGCGAGTACATTGCTAATTCGCCATAGCCAACCTTGAGGGTGATACAACGAATTACCCCAGAGTGGCGAGTTACCCATGAGGACATCAGGGAACCCTGAGCGGCATCATCCCTGGGTGGCCCCGGATGAGATTGACATTTTGTATGAATCTCCAGGAAAAATAACTCCATCTGGGGCTATTTTTAGCATCAGCGGCTACCTGGCACTGTGGCGAGATATTTTGGTGTTGGCGAATTGGGTGCCACAGAACCAGATACAGGGTATCTGGAGTAAAGGGGTGCAGCGCTACAGGATCCTGAGGAGGATCAACAAATTTGAAGCAGTTCTGTGCGTGGGATTGTCAAGAAGAAGCTCTGGAGGAAATTGGCGAGATAAGGGTATCATCTGCCACAGCCAGATCTTCATCATCTCCTGCAAGATTCTTAGAAAGTGAGTCCATTCCATGCACCTACCTGTATTGCAATCCAGATAGTAGTAGATTAGTGAAAGAAAATGGTCTATCTGTCTGCCAGTGATTGGATATGAGAATCGCAGACTGCATGACAGCCACAACCATCTCTCCCCTACCTCTCTCTGCTCATATCTCATCCTCTGTTGACTCTTTCTGGTCCAAATTGGTTCAGTGACTGCTATACTGCATTGCGATTCTACTGGGCTGCTCAAACTGTGAATTCTGCACTGGAAAAGTAGTGATACTGTGAATTATAGTTTTGCGCTGAGTCTATTTTTTGCCTGTGCTATCTAGGGTCAGTCATAACTCTAATTCTGTCCGTCAGAATTCAGTTATGTCAGTCCCCAGTGAATCGCAAATTGAAAACAGTCAGTACTTTCAAATCGCAAATTTGGATTTCGAGTATTTCACTGGATTCAGTGAAAACTGGAATTCGCCATACCCTAGGGTATGGCCGCCAGAGTCATCAGGATCTAAAAGTGAGTTTGAATCAGGATACAGGGTATCTGTCTGCATCGCTTGTTGTATTTGATCTCTCTATGTCTGTACTAACCATTTCTATCATTCCCACTGACTACTCTTGCTTTCTAGTGGACACTGAAACTTCTAGTCAGTCTCTGGAAGACTAGTGGAGTGACTGTGTGACTTCCAATATGGTCCAGGGTCAGTAAAAGAAAATCGTGTGACTGATTTTGCTGGACTTACAGTCTACCTGACACCTGACCCCAGAGACACCCTTCTAACCCCAAGCCGTTGATTGCCTACTCACCCACCTACTCCAGTGTTGAGTGTTGCAGCGATTCCAGGGTATCTGCAGGAATCTGTGTATCGCTGCAATTCTTTCTGCTATTATTTTATTCTGGGTTTTATTTGAACTGGGAAAATGTCCCAACAGGGGGATGAGCAGCAGCCACATGTGCAGGTTGTGGTGAAGGCAGAAGGTGAACAACCTTCTGCCTCCACTGCACCCCGTCCACCTCTGACTGCTACTCAAAGGCTGAAGAAGGAGGCAGAGGAACAACTAAAGATGCAACAGGCCAGAGTAGCTGAATTGGCACGGCAGGAGGCTGCTGAGCTAGAGGCTGCAACAGATCACTCCAGGAGAGAGTATCTGTTGCAGCAGCTAGACAAGTCTTTCGCTGATGATCGGTACTCCCAGGTCACCAAGCACATGGCTGAGATGTTCCTGTTGGAGCACAAGATCACCAGCTCCCAGTTTACAAACTGGGATGATCGTTTTGTGCGGCTGGAGCGTCGGGTTGATGAGCTGTCAGCTCAGCAGTCCAAGATCCTGGACTCTATCCAGGGCTTGTCTGCTCAGCTGGCAGCCGCCAAGCTGATTACTCCTCAGCTCCCTCTGCTGAAACCCAAAACCTCTCCTCCTCCTTCACCACCACCTTCCCCTCCATCCCATGGGGGATCCGTACATTCTTCCCGGTCATCTACTCCTTCCCAAAAGGCCTCAGCAAAGGCCACCTATGCTGCTGTGACTGCAGCAAACAGATGTCCCAAGATCCCTGCTCCCAACAAGTTCAGGGGCGATGACCCCAAGACTGATGTTGGGGACTGGGCTGCTGGGACCATAGCCTACTTGAGGGGCTTTGTCTGTGCCAAACAGACCAAGGTGGCAACTGTGTTGGGGCTGCTGGAAGGGCCTACAATGAAGTGGGCCACCTCAACCTCCAGCAGTCTGCAACAGTCCATCGAGGACTGGGCCTTTGGGTTGGGGGTAGACAAACTTCTGCAGGCCCTGGAGGACCGGTTTACAGATAAGGAGCAGGCCCGCAAGGCTGCTGACAGGATTGCTCGCCTGGGACAGCAGCGGTACAGCGGCACCCTACAGGCCTTGTTTGCTGAGTTCGAGCAGCTCACCTCCACCCCTGGACTGGTCATGGCCCCTGATGATATGTTGACCAATTTTTGTAAGGCAGCGCCTGAGAAGTTTGTTGTTGCACTTTACAGCGCTGGGTACAAGGACTGGAGGTCCTTTGGTCGTGCAGCCCTGGAAATGGAGGCCAAGCTCCATGTCCAGACCCCATCCTCTCACAGGAGGAAAGGTGCCTTCCCTAGAGGCAACATAAGGGGAAAGGCAGCCTTTACGCATGCGGGGTCTGCCTCAGCCTCAGATACCGATTCCCAGCCTGATGTGCCTTCAGGGGGGACCGAATCTGCTGTTGAGACAAATGTTGCAGCAATAATGACTCAGGCTGTTTTGGGAGCTCTGCAGTCGCAGAAAAAGTTGTCCACCAACACAGCCTCAGCCACTACCAAGGGGAAGGAAAAGGGACGTCGGCCTTCCTCTTCCCAGCGCCCTAACCTGCCTCGAGACGTCCGCATGCCAGCTGAACCTCTCAACCCCTCCACACTCCCCTGGCATGACCTCAAGATCCAGGAGAGAGTCTGGAGAAGAAGAAAGGAGAGAGGGGTTTGCCTGAGGTGTGAGGGCCAGCACTTCTTGAAGGACTGCCCTTACATGCCAGGCCCAGGTAGTCAGTCAAAAAACTGAAACAAACCCTGGGACTGCACTTCCCCCTAGTGTTGCACCTTCATCTGCTCAGGTAGGTGAATCTGCAACTGTTTCAGTTGAGGCTGCGTGTGATGATGCATGTCCGGGGACTGCGCGGGCAGCATCCTTCGTTATAAGGATTCTGACCCGGATCAGGGATTAGAGGGGCATGAGGCTTAGATGATTGCTCCCTTTTCCTTCATCTGAAGGGACAAAAGGGAAACCAAATATGAACTCATCCTACCCTACCCTCGATCCATGAGAGAGGTGAAAACCACAACTCCTTTCACCTGTGTTGATTCACATTCTGGATCTTCACTGTCTCTCGTTCTTGTGGGGGTTGTAGTTGTCAGTATTTGTAGGCGCAAATTCTGGCGACACTCAATGTCCTGATCAGGGTTAGCTGAGAGTCAGCAATCTTCCCTCTTCCCGACATTGTGTAGTGAGAGCCATTGTCCCAGGCTTTCAACCTTCTACCCCGGGCTCCTTATCTGTTTGATAAGTTGAGCACCAACAAATCTATTGTTGAAAGCCTGGATGATAATTAGTTATGTTTCTTGTGGTGAGATTACTTGTCCTACTCGTGACCTCTTACTGCAATCCTTCAGTTCTACTGACCGACTTGCATCCGGTTTACGTCTACTAAGGGGTACACACCCGGTCCGACGACTACAACCAGCAATTTTGAGTTTCCCTTCTACTGACATCCCAGTTTTTCATGGAGGTCAGGAGTATAGGATCTGTATTGCAGCAATAAGGTATCGTTCACGGATCTCAACTTTTCACAAGTGATCGATTGCGTAATAGTCAAAAACCTGGTTATCCGTGATTCTTGATGCAATCGAGACCAACTGACACTTTGAGGTTGTCTCCTCCTGACCTTACTGCTATAGCACAGGTCAGGGGCATAGGTTACCCCGTGAGTATCTCAGGTTTTCCTCGTGAGGCAAGAGTGTTATCTCCATAAATCCCTTCATCTGCTGGTTCATTACCAGAAAGTGAAGTGTGGGCGCGGAGGTCCGCTCTCCCCGGGGGGGTAAGTATGTAATGAAACCTGCAGATTCTCAGTGGACTGAACATTAGGCTGAGGGCGAAGCCTGGGGCTTGCCTCGGTCTGGTCGCGTTGTAGGTTAGATTCGTGATTTTGTGTTTTCTGTGTTTTGTTGTCTGTGCTGGTGCTGTGTTTTTTTCTTAACGCATTAAACTGCGATGACGTGCTCATTTCTGCTGTCGTGACTAACGGCGAGGTTGTACCCTGTTGCGTGTGCCTGTTGTGTTTTGCAGCGTGCTTTGTTGTGTGTGCGTGCAGAGTTTTGGGTCACACTGAGGCCTATATGCTGTTCTAAAAATAGACCGGTTCCGACCCTGCGATTGCAGGCCCAGTCTTCCCCGACGTCATAGAGGCCCTAAAGGCCTACAGTGGGTAGAACCCGTAGCTGGGAAGGGCCTAGAGGCCCTAAGTCGAAACGGTACCGGTAGAGCAGTTTCGGTCCAGTAGGTCCAAGGTAGAATCTAGAAATAGTACAGGCCGAGTAGGTTTAGGACTTTTGACAGTTCATTTCTCGCGAAGCAGCGTTGGAGAAGCCAAGCAAGTTGGTGGCGGTGACTGTCTGCAGGCGGCATCCTGAGGCCTCGCCGTTGACAACAGCCATAGTCGGCCCAGTCTGAGTCTGCCATAGCTGGGGCATCCTCAGCGCATCTACCCCTGGGGTATCTGCGTCCGGCCGGGCTATATCGAGGCTCTACACTGTGTACTCGTGGGTGGTGGCAGCCATAGTTGCCTGTTCCTTCGTCAGAGTTGTCCATCGGCACTGGAGACTTCATCGCAGGACCTGTTCTTCATCAGGGTGGTTGGCGCTGGCCTTTGGGAGGCCAATCTGATGTGGCGCTACTAACTGGGTGTAGGATAGAGAGTGGGGTGTGAATTCTAAGAGTGGCGAGATACTGGAACAAACTCTGTTACGATAATTGTTTGAGTGGCTTATCATCAGTATGGATTTCAATTGTGATCTTCGCACGTTCTATCTTGTGATTGGTTGTTGGGAGTTGTGTTAGAGAGTGAGAAACACTGTGTGTTCTCTCCCCATCTGTGCATCATGATTGTCTTCCGCTGCTTATTTTCACCTGTGTGCTCTCTCCCCTTCTCTTATGCATGTATGGGCATGTGTGAGATTGTCTGTGTGTGAGTGGCGATAATATTCGTCAGACAACCAAGTTCATTACAGAGGAGTCTCGTGGACGACTAAGGTGGGAGGACGGCTGGTAGATGCTAGAACCTCTAGGCCATATTAACAACATGACTAGAACAACCAATATCAATGGTGCTAGGTGGGTATACCCTGGTCACTCATGAAATGTCATAGGATAGACGGCAGCTAAGAGGGGCCATTAGACACTGCCCACGATATTTCAATTGTACACATAGTAGTACACTAGTAGGGAGCCAAGCTAAGTTTGGGGGGCATTAAGGGTATGGACTGGGGCCTGTAGAAAGAACGTTGACGCCCGGCGCCTTAAACCGCTAGTACACGGCCCCAGCCTTGCCGAAAGTTCTTGTCGCCACAAGCAAAACTCAAAGTCACCGTGCGGTCAGGGGCGCCGTTGAAAACAAAAAGTGGCGGCCTCCAAAGTGGTGCAGGTTTCATGCTGACTCCCGCGGGCCGATGTGTGGTGTACTGGTGCTTTACACACCTGTAGAGCTCGTTTGAGAATATGCTTCAACCGGGGCTGAGCGGGGTTCCTGCTCAGGCCTGGTGCCTGCAACCATCGTCTTGTCAAATCCCTCGGCGAAGATGGTCAAGAGTGATGGTCCTGAGTGGTAGAGACTGAGGTGGGGATACACTGGGGAGAATTAGAGGGAGGCAAGGTGGGCGGGATCCTGTAAGGGGTAGAACATCCACAAGGGGATAAGGTCCCCACCAAGGGGACACTCCTGATTCCAAGGGAAGTCCATTCTCGGGATGTAGCCCCAAACGTTCAAGAATTATAACGTATGTTTCCTGAATTGGAAATTGCCCCATAAAGCATAAGACCACATGTGTGATCTGTAAATGGCTGACCCATGTCATTTGGCTGAACTGTAAATTTTTGCCCCGCAAGGCGTAAACCACATGGGCGATCTGACCCGCAAGCAGCCCAATACATTTTGGGCTTGCGACACTATCTAGGTCACCTGCAAATTGTTGGTCAACATCCAACACTCCCAACCTGAGATCCTCCCGAATCTTTTTTTTTTTTTTTCCGGATCTTTGTGGTTAGGCTGCAATTGATATCTGTTCGCACATTCCCCACCACCCTCTCTATACACCATCGGACATTCACTTGCCCTTCAGTTCAATGTTTTTTTTTTTTTCAATCGCCCTTCAGTTCGATGTTTTTTTTTTTCAATTGCCATTCAGTTCGATGTTGTTTTTCTTCAATTGCCCTTCAATTCGATGTTTTCGTTTTTCGATTGCCCTTCAGTTCGATGTTTTTGTTTTTAAATTGCCCTAGAGGCAGAGGATGGTAACAATTGCGTCCATACGAGTAGCGACGAGGGTGAGTGGGGACCACCAACAATGCTCAGGCAGGTGAGTGGTTCCGACATCTGTACCTGCATTGCACACGGACTGGTCATCACATGGCCGTTGTGCATGCCTCTATCCATGGGGAGTTGTGGGACAATGGCACCATGGCACCATGGTCCATGCCTGATGCTACCAATTTCTTACATAACGACGTTGTTTCCTCGCCACACCAAACCGTCTGCACACGCACTCTTTTACGTCGAAGATCATTCCTCTGCCCCCGTGCTCCAGGAAGACATAATGAATCAACACTCTCCAACCTTATCCTTTGCGCAGCTACAAACACCGTTACACTCGGCTGCAGCAGACGTCATCATCTATTTCCACATCAAACCGTCTGCACACTCTTTTATGTCGAAGATCTTTCCTCTGCCCCCGTGCTCCAGCATGACATAATGTATCATGCTTAATCAACCTTCTCTTTTGCGCAGCTACAAAAACCGTTACACTCGGCTACACCAGCCGTCATCGTCTATTTCACGATCAGAACAAGGACACGGTTTCCGAACCCCTATGTATGCAGAGGACTGTCCCTCCTTTCCTGTCCGGAGGCCGGAGGAGGCACCCTAAGCATCTGGGGCCACCGTAAGTCCATTTTGCGGCGATGGGTACGGTCTTTGTAGTGCCTGTTCTTGCTTCATGTTGGCCTGCAATCGGGGGCACTATAAGTCCATTTTGCGGCGATGGGTACGGTCTTTGTAGTGCCTGTTCTTGCTTCATGTTGGCCTGCAATCGACATGCCATTCCTCACGAGCGTTTGATGGGCATGCTCAATACCAGCCGCCGTGGCAACTGTTCACCTGAGAATGCTCAACTGAAAAGTCTTCAATGTCCTCATCCATCTCATCAATCTCATCCTTACCAAAAAAAAAAAAAAAAAAAAAAAAAAAAAAAAAAAAAAGTTTCTGTCGGTCGTCGATGACAGACTGATCAGTCTTGAGACTCTGCTCTTATCGTCTCCCTATTCTTTCACCCTCATTCCACACTCACCCCTTACTTTCCCTTAACTTGCCTTCATCTTCCTTCGCTTCGTCTTCTCTTTCCATTTTGCTCTGTGTTTATCCCCTCCTACTTCTCTCTCTCTCTCTCTCTCTCTCTCTCTCTCTCTCTCTCTCTCTCTCACAGAGCACATGGGGATGTGGGCAGCTCACAATCAACTTCATCAAAAGCGAGAAAGCTCTGCAAGGTCCCATGCCTTCTGTCTGCCAACAGACCAAATTTCACCAAAAAAACTCGGGCAGAAAAAAAACAAAAAAAACAAAAAGCTTCTGGGGTGCTACACCATGTCCTCTTGACTTTCTGCTCTTGGCATTGCCGATACTCGTACTCGTGGCTATTATCATCACCCCTGAAGCTTCTTTTTTTTGCTGCCTGGGTTTTGGTGGCAGGGGTGATAATAATAGCCGCAAGGTGTTGTCCTCCTCCTTCACCTTGCGGGTATTATTATCACCCCTGCCATCATAAATAGCTTGTTGAGATCCAAATACACAAATAAGGAATGGGCTCGTCAAACCCGCATTGACATTAGGTGGCCATGTCGCGAGTTGGTGATCACAACGCTTGGGGAGGGGTGTACAATTGGAGGTGTGCAATCTCCCTGTCCCATCTCTGCACAACAACATAGATAACGACTTCCACTGGACCTAGATGAAAGTTTTTCCCTTTTGTTCACACCATCGACATCTCAAAACTGCCTTATGTATGTGGAGATATCACACCAAAAAAACAGACAAAGAGCATGCAATACAAGTCTATGTAGACGATACAGCCTCTGCGTAAACATGTCTTGCCTGACAAAGAGGGCTCGCACCCCACTTCACCATATAGTTAAACTGTTAAAGTAATCCAAGTGTTTGCTATCACTCAGCTTTGATATATTGTGGCGAGCAGTGGGCGCAAGGAGGAGGAGGGAGGCTGAGAGGGAGTGAGGTGAGTGTATACACGCACTCACACAACCAGACTCTGACGCAGAGCTTGACAGGGTGTACGATGAGGGACGCCCAGAGAAAAGAATATACCCGCAGCAACTCAATGTTCCAAGTTCACAACAAAAACCTACCGTCTTCACCTCAACACAATGCCCGGTCATTATCGCTGCATCTGGACCGAAAGTTGGGCCAAATACAGCTATAACGACTGGGCGTTCGGTTTGGGTGAAGACTGTAGTAAACATCAGAAAGATGGGTATCAGCATAGAAAGACGAATAATTGATGGGTACCAAATTGGCTAAAATACTAGAAGGTTGATGCAAAGTGTTCCACCAATTTACAGAGAATTTAATTATTGCCATTTATTGGTATATTTAATATTTATGAGACCTGTACAAACAAAAAGAGAAGCTACATCTGCAGAAAAAAAAATAGAAAACGTAGTGCACTGCACCTAAGTAGATAAATATTAAATACTAAATAGCAGTATTAATACGGAAGTCGCACCGGAATGGTCTCAAACAGAGTACAGCGGAAGATCATCCGCCTGTGCGTGGAAATGGTACTAACACCTGGGACCAGCCTCACGGCTAGGCTGGGGTCAGGAGGGGTACATACGAAATCAGTTGGCGCCAAGAGGGAGGGAAATGTGAAAAGCGTCGGCACCAAGGACAGTGGGCGAAAATAAGTGTCTGGTTCCAGGCATGATGAGGTCCACGGATCGAGCCGGATTGAGCCGCCGCCGTCAGATCCGTAACATCTGAAGCGAGAGGAATAATGGGAACTCGATTCGGAAATCTCCAGTGGCTATAACTTACAGCAGCTACGATGTGAGCAACAGCAATATGGATACGTACAACGGTACAACAAATATAAAAAACACGAGCATGCAAACTAAGATTGTTTTTTTCAGCAATATACTTGAATCTTGATAATGACACAAAGCTGATGAAACAATTTTCAAATTTCAACATGATCATTTAATTCTGAAGTTGAGATTCTTAAGAACTAACCCACAAAAAAGGAATTGGAAATTTCAAATTTGTGCCACGATCTGTGCTAATTCTAAATGGGATCGAGAATCTGCACGATCTGTCATCTTTTGGAAGTGAAAATCGAGGGAAGGAGGTGCATAATCTCCCTCCCTCCCTCCCTCCCTCCCTCTATATCTCTCGGGAAGGACGTGCATAATCTCCCTCCCTCTCCCTCCCTCCCTCTCTCTCTCTCTCTCTCTCTCTCTCTCTCTC
>BFEA01000011.1:4786369-4802280 GCA_003427395.1 Chara braunii
AGGTCCAACCAGGTCCTGCAACCAGGTCCAACCAGGTCCAACCAGGTCCAACCAGGTCCAACCAGGTCCTGCAACCAGGTCCAACCAGGTCCAACCAGGTCCAACCAGGTCCTGGCTCCTTCTACTCTTCTCCAATGGCAATGGGCCAAATCAGGTGGCGACGATATGACTAATCTCATAATCATGGCATTTGTTTCCATGACCAGAAATCCTGCTCCACTCATGTCGACGTGTCTAGGGTTGGGGAAAACAGAAAAGGTCTAGACTCTAGAAACTTGAGTACATGACTCCATGGCGGTCG
Organism: Chara braunii; assembly: GCA_003427395.1. Classification (NCBI taxonomy): domain Eukaryota; kingdom Viridiplantae; phylum Streptophyta; class Charophyceae; order Charales; family Characeae; genus Chara; species Chara braunii. The sequence continues at coordinate 4,786,671 of BFEA01000011.1, forward strand.
GTAGGCTGCACTTGAGGAATGGGGGCCCAAGAAAAAACCGAAGGCAACACCCTCACGCATGAATGGGGGGACACACGGTGACCACCCCGTCTCTCCTCCCCTTTGCCCCCTTCGCCACAAAGAAAACAGACAAAAGATTAGAAAAGAAAGAAAAAAACATGAAGGAAAATACTACAACCATTCACACTTCAAACCTTTCTGTTCAGCAAAGTGAAGTGGCATGCTGCCATATGTTGAGAAAGGGGAGGAGAGAGGGAAGACGGAGAAGAGGTATTCGGCGTATAAGTAGGGTTATTACTAGGGTTATTAGTAGGGTTATTAGTAGGTATTAGTAGGGGTATTAGGGGGTGATTCGTGACGGCTAGAAGATGCGATGGGAATGGAGAACAGAGGGGAGGTTAATTAAGGGAGGAGAAACGACCTGGTGCTTCTTTCGATCTTGGACGATGTGAAGATGCGTAGATATGGCTCCGGAAAGGAACCAGAAATTGAATCGCGTAACTTGCACACTCTCGATGACGGTGCAACTCCCGTCATCTTCCAGAACGTTCCACAGCTTTACCTCCTGCAAGGCGTAAAAATGACACCCCACCCCCACCCCCATCCCGTCCACCAGTCGTTAGCCAAATTAGTGGTTTAGGCCCCCTTGTCGTTTCATGTCCATGAGCAGGTAAGGCAGGAGAACGAAAAGGCCAACCTCTCCGCTGTTGGTATTTTCACCAGATTTGTGTTGCACCAGGCTTTGCATGTGCGTGCAATCTTGTTTAAAAAAAAGAAAGAAAGAAAAAGAGACATCCAAGTGTTCCTGAATACAGGAGACAACCACGATGCACCCCACAGAGCGTCTGATCCAGTGCTAGGTTTTCTAGCAGAATAGAAAGCCCAGTCATTATAGCTGCATTCGGCCCAACTTTCAGTCCCGATGCAGCGATAATGACCGGGCGTTCTATTCGGGTGAGGACTGTAGGTTTTCTACCAGAATAAGATAACAGATTTGCAAGGCACCACCAGTTTCGTGAGAGGACCACCCTCGTACAAGTTGTTGTTGTTGTTGTTGTTATTGTTGGTTTTTGGGAAAATCGCATCTGTACCCCACTTAAAGATGGGAATATACCCATTATACCCAGTCCCAGCACGAACTTGCATCTATATACCCGGGGTGGGAGTTCAACTTTGCATAGTACCCAACTTTTCCCCTGTGCGAAATTGTAGGTGTAACCAATCCCGCAGGTCCTGGTTTCAGAGCACGAAATTACGCTCATGCCCACCAAGAAGAGACGGTTGTGGCCCAATGGCTGCTGCTGGGTATGAGCATAATTTCAGCCATTCGGGTAGCAGGGTATACGAACAATTTGGCCTCTCCTCCTCAGGTCACAGGTATGCCCATAATTTTGCCTGGGTATGTCCATAATTTGTGAATTCCGGTAGTTGGTTATAACTGCAATTTTGCGGCACCAACCTGCATCCACCTTGGTCCTGGGCATGCAAACGATTCCCAGCAGCCGTTTTCTGGGTACAGACGCAAGTTGGCGCTGGGCCTGGGTATAGCCGGTATTCCGATCTTTAAGTGGCGTAAAGATGCAATTTTCCCGGTTTTTTTTATTTATAATTATTTGGACCATTTCTCGACTTATGCGTGTCATCCTTGCGCAGGGGCCATGCTAATCTTTCTTCTCTTTATTGTTCCAATTCTAGCCGATGTCCCGAAGGACACCAGCCTTCCACAAGCTGGTCATGCCATCCATTGCATTTTTTGGTTCTGATAATGTTGGTGAGCCCCCTGAATTCCAGCCTCCTCAGAAGTTCAGCCACAGACAGGCCTCCAAAAAAATGGGGGTTGGACACTTCTGCTGAGGATTGGCGGATTTTATCAAAACTGCTTTACTTCTGCTCATCCTCATATTAATGCAAAACCTCAGCATACAAGAGGGGGGGGAGGAGGGGGGGGGGATATGAGCACCTCCTCCTACTGTGTTCACCCGGATACAGCGTACGCTCCTTATAGCTGTATTTGGGGCAAGTTTGAGTCTAGATACAGCAATAATGACCGTACGTTGTATTCGGGGGAACACAGTAGTAACCTACTCATAATGCAAACTCAATTATGAGAATGCCATTGATCGCATCTCGAATGGAATGAGAGTGAGTCTAGGAGAATGCCATTGATCGAATGGAATGAGAGTGAGTCTAGGAGAATGCCATTGATCGCAACTCGAATGGAATGAGAGTGAGTCTAGGAGAATGCCATTGATCGCAACTTGAATGGAATGAGAGTGACTCTAGGAGAGGAGGAGGAGGAGAAGAAGAGGAGGAGGAGGAGAAGAGGAGGAGGAGGAGGAGGAGGAGGAGGAGGAGAAGAAGGAGAAGAAGAAGAAGAAGAAGAAGAAGAAGAAGAAGAAGAAGAAGAAGAAGAAGAAGAAGAGGAGGAGGAGGAGGAGGAGGAGGAGGAACCAATGTCATCTCCCTCCATATCTGGCCACCATCATTTGTGCATCCCAGAGACTGGCAAATTGAGGCTACTCCCATATGTGATGTAAAAAAGGGATGCTGGGCCCGAGTCCCAACACTTGCTGCTCCCCTCAGATAAGATCACGGCCATCAATCCAGGGGCCCTTTCACCAGGCACGGGCTCTTACCACTGTCTGAGGAAGATGGCCCCCCTCTGATGTTAAAACAAGAACAAATAAAATAAAAATCATCTCTCCCTCTTCATGACCTCCAACGCTTTACTAAGAAATGAATAACAACACCAACAATGAATGGATGAACAAACAAGAATCGATGTCCGAGTGATCCCCTTTACCATGAGATTAGAAAGAGCTGTCCTTTAGCTCACTTCCCTCTCTTCCCGACCTGGTGTGGCTACTACCTATGGTGGAACATCCAGCGCTATCTTGGATCTTCAAAGGACAAGACAACGACTCTCATGTCCTCCGCTCTCATCTACCGCCATGCCTATCCTCTAGATTGAAGTCCATGTCCAACCGCTACCCCTCTACAGGGGCCTTCTTCATGCAGCACCAAGCAGGAAGATGAAGATGTAAGTCCACCATAGCCAAAGGCGAGCCTCCTTACCGATTCCCACCTCCTTCCTCGCACAGCCAAGCTCTCACTATTTCACCAAAGCCCGGGTAGGGGTTCTTCCCCCTTCACCACCATAGTCTAAGCCGCCTCCTCCCTCTCCCTACTCTTCCTCCATAGCCATTGAGGTCTCTTCTCCTTCACCCTCCAGCTCCCCACCTTCAACCCCCCTAATTGGGTCATGGCCATTTTTTGCCGAATAAGATGAGGATTAAAAACACCAAGCAAAGGGCACTTGTGATAAGCTAGGATCCGTACCTCGCGGCTTCGTGTACCCTTCGGAGTAAAACCCGAAGTAAGCCCCGAAGCACGGATCTTAGCCGATCAAGGAAACTGGAGTCCATCTTTCGCTTTTTGGGGAGTAAATGCATGCATTTTTGGAATTGCCCCTATGCTTGTTCAAATTAGTCCTCTTCGCAGACGGTTAGCGACCGCGCAGAGGAATTCAAGAAACAGTTAGGAATGTCGGTTGCCGACATTCAAATTTTCTCCACACGCGCTTCTTTTTTTCTGAATTCTTGCATGCCATGCAAACTCACTTTCTGCTCTGCATGCACGTGCCGTCTTCCCTTCTTGCTGAGCACCTTCCATGCATGTCTCTTCCTCTTCCCCCAACACTGCGTCAGATACTCCCCTTACTTCTCCGCGCGATTGATTGGTTGTCAGTTGGAGTGGCTGGATCAATGCTGCGAAATCGAACTTGCGCGTGCAGCTTGAAAGACCACTCCAACCTCCTCCTTTCTTCCGTCCTGCTCATCTACACCCCTTGCTTCCTATATCACCCCTGGTGCCCTGCCGCCTTCCAGCACTATAAATCCTCACAGCCCCTTCCTCTCCTCCTCTTTGATCTGGCTGCAATGCTGCACGAGCTATGCACGAAGACCGCGGTGCCGAACAGGCTCGACGTGACGGCGTGGGGTGGGATTGGTGGTAGAGTCTGGGTAAGCAGTTAGAGGGACCGAGCGGTGGTGGAGGTGGAACGTAGCCAGCGGCAGGGCCTTGTGGCTATGGTTGGCTGACGTTCGAGTTGGTTGGTGGCTGAGCCTGAGGGAGGCCAGCACTGTTGGAATTTTGAATAGCGAGTGACTTGCTCTTTTCTTCATTGCTGCTTTGTCCAAGTGTCTTGTGTGCAGTAGACTAAGTGTGGGTACTCAGTCGCATGCATGATGTTGGTAACGAGGGTTGTGGATGATGAATGCTTCTCTGTCCAATGTACTTCCTGACCCTTGCCAATCCCGGCGCTACCAGTAAGCGCGGAGGATCGTCGCCAACTTTTCCCTCTCTCCCCTCTTGCGTGCAAGTGCCATGTGTCTGTTTTTCCCGCGTTCATTTGGGCTGATCGTTGGTGACCAGGGACATCAGGCGGCGACGTCTAGTCGAACAGCCCGATCTCTTTGCTCCCCGGCCACAGCCGTGTTGTCCTGGTAACGATTTGGTGATTAACGACACTGTGTCCCTAAACTTGCGTTTTTGATAAGTGGGAGGGAGTGGGGTAAGGCCCGTTGAGATTTGCATATAGTCGAGCTTCGCTACGCTGAATGTGAGTGCCGGTGATTACCCGTGCTCAACCCTCTCGTTGATCCGCCATAACACCCTGCCGCCCTTCCTGATCTCAGATGAGGACAATGTGTATTGCGATATGGATGTGCAGAACGCGTTATTGCAGACTGGCCGGGTTCATCTCTCTAACCCGTCTAAGGCCTGTCGCAAAGGGGGAGTGGGTTTGTTTTGATTGATCGGTTTTCTTCCCCCTCCTTGATCTTGCCTTACACGGATCTAATGGTGCTGCCCTGGTCGGCGGCCTACTCCACGTGGAAGCCCCAATTCAACTGCCGCTGGTGTCAGCAAGGAGACTCATGTTCGTGGCGGCGGCTGGTACTGGGGTGCGAAGGTTCGGCTTGGTTCCCAGAACTCTCCCTCAGTGTGGGAGCCCTACCGGGGAGCTTCCGAACTTGGGTGGCCCCAGCCTCGCCAGGTTCGGGCGACGAGGCTCCTGGCCGACCTCGCGGACTTGACTAGTCCGACTCGAAGGCCTAAGATGTCCCTTGTCTCTTGGATCCTTGCAATCAAGTTGGCGTGAACATGGCGTGAGAGAAGCGGTAGATTCTGCATCTTCGCTTTTCCTTGTTTCCATCTCTTTCGCGGCTGACCGTTGAGTTGCACCTTGCCCTTAAGACCACGGTGGAGCGGAATTTTGTTTATACCCCGCACGCTGTCCCAACTTGTCCCTCAAGTTTTCCTTATTTTTCCTTTCGAGCCACCTCAGGCGGCCTTGATGTTAAAGCGATCTCGGGTCTGAGGCGAGAATCCCCCGTTTCATCCGGGCGATTCAACGCCCGCCCAAAATCCTCGGCCATGCCCCTAATTACTCTGATCGGCGTCCCTCAGTACAAAACGCCGCGCGGGGTGTGAGGTTGCGAATCACACGCTTGCCCATGATCTAACGGCCTCAGATAAAGAGCTGCCTGATTTTGCTTTTGCATCTGGGCTGCTGTCGCACGAGTCCAAACCAAAAACAAACCTCCGAAGGTGGGCATGGCCCCCAAATTTTTTCTTTTTGCTGAACGAGATGAGAATTCAAATTGCCAAGCACAGGGCACACCAATGTTTTGTGCAGCCCCCTACGCCGAACCTGATTGTGGGCTCCCTCTTCAGCACCAAAAGGGTTGCACAGACTTGTGGTTTAATACCACCCCCCTTCTGAAGAGGTTCTTGCCTTAGTCGCACCCCTTTGCTCCTCTCTTGGGAAGGAGAAAAGGATTCTCCCTTCCGAACTGGCTGAAGTGCAGAACTATGGATTCTGCATAAAACTGTGCTAATGAACCGGTAATACCTGTGTGTAGTAGTATAAGCATGGGACATCGGCTGATTTTCAGCGAGGGTTTTCTGGAGGTGGGCCTGGCCACAGTGGATCAAGCTTAATACCTTGAATTTGGACGATCAAGGCCTGAAAAACTGGGTTCGGGAACAGATGGAGGCCTGGCAGTCTGCGAGAGACTTCTGCCCCTCGTCTTCCCCTCGTCAACAGATTGGCTAGACGGAGGCTTGGCTATTGTTTCAGGCATGTTGGACATCAGTTCGAGAATCTTAGCAACGGACAGAAACAGGGAGGAAGAACAACGTAGGAAAGAGATGGAAGAATAGGAGCGGAAGATGGAACAGCATCCGATTTCAGTAGTAGTGTGGGCACCGGAGAGGGAGCGGAGACTAGCCAGATGGGATAAGATCCAGTCGGAAAAACACCAGCGGTGGGAGGAGGCTCTACAGTTGAAAGGTATCATCGTACAAGACAGATTAACGAAGGAGACGTGTCGAAAACTCCTTCCTAGCTCTGCTTATCAACAGGTGGTGCGACTGAACCATCCTTTTGACTCCTCATCGACCCCGGCCTCCTCTGCAGAACGAATGCTTGATTTTGCTCGCCAATACTATGCTTACATTCTGTGTACTGGGAGGGTACACGACACCACACACATGGATCTATCCTAGGAGATAGATATGTGGGCAGACACGATAGTGCTTATGGCTGCTGAGAGATTGTCACTGGATAGGCTGACAACTGAGGAAGAAATACAGCAAACACTGAAGGAGATGGCATCCGGCAAATGCCCGGGCATTGATGGCCTAACAGTCGAGTTCTACCGAGAATGCTTTGAAGCGGTGGGTCCTTCACTGGTGGAGGTCTACAACGAAATCTTAACAGGCGGACATCTGGGGAACGGAACGACACATGGGGTAATTTCTCTTATGTTCAAGAAAGGGGACAAGGCGAATGTTAGGAATCATCGTCCCATTTCAGTGCTAAATGTGGTTTATAAAATCTTGGCGAAAACACTGGCACTGAGATTGGGTAGAATCCTTCCGAGACTGGTGGAGAGGGACCAGGGAGCGTTCGTGCAAGGCAGGTCCATCTTTGTTAATATTCTTACCGCTATTGAGACCATTGTCCTGGTACAGGCAGAGAGCTTGGACGTTGCGGTGCTCACGTTAGACCTTGATAAGGCCTATGACCAGCTGGGCTGGGTGTTCCTCCTAACAACACTCAGGAAGATGGGTTTTGGGGCTGGGCATTCTGCCGCTGGATCATCGCAATGTACACTTCATCTACCTCTGCAGTCCTCGTAAATGGCCACCTCTCCCGCGCCTTCCGACGGTCAAGGTCGCTCAGGCAAGGGTGCCCACTGGCCCCGCTGCTGTTTGTTCTCCAACTTGAGATCCCACTCCACTGCATCAGGAAGCACCAATACATTAGAGGGATTCGACTTACAGACTCCAAAGAATGCAGACAGAGCGAAGGCCCTAGCTGACAATCTGTTCATGGTAACAGAGACCTCGCGCTCCTCCTTGGATGCAGTGAAGGTGGTCCTTCAAGACTACGTGCAGCTGTCAGACGCCCAAGTAAATTCGAATAAGTCAGCATACAACCTACCGGAGCAATAATCACTTCAGATGGGTATCGGGGTATGCAACGGGTGGACTCCGACACAGGGGAACGCTTCCTGGATGTGCTGGTTAATCAACAATGCATGAGCAGGGCACAACGCCTAGTGCTGCAACAGCGGATATCAGCCAAGTTAAGAGTTTGGGGATCAGCAGGGCATCTATCCCTTTTCGGTAGAGCCATGGTTATTAACGTGGTGTTGTTCTCCCTAATCTGGTTTGTGGGCACGGTAAGGGAGATCGCAGAGACAGTGGTGGCCTGGGATCTGATCACATTCCCCAAGGACCAAGGAGGACTGGGTCTGACAGACCCACACTGGAAAAACTTGGCCCAGCTTCGTCTGTGGGTCACCAGAGTAGCAATGGCCGAAGAAAAGGATGACCGGATCCTATTGGCAGAGAAGATCCTAATGAGGGAATGGCAGCTGTGTAGACCCGAAGACGTATAGCTGTGTTTTTTTTATCCCCTCCACGAGAAAGAAACTCAAATGCGAATTTTGGGAGACAGTCCGGAGGGCGTGGATCCAGTTTCCCCCAGACAACAGGACAACACCAAACACAAAGGAGGAGGTGCTGCTGCAGAGCTTATTTGAGAATCCAAGAATCTGTGACACCAATGGTCAAAAGTTCTCAGCAGGTGCTGAACTGGGCATTGCCCGCATCGCTGATCTCTGGTCTTCGTCCATGGGTTCCTGGCGGCCCTTCCCTGAGCTTCTCCTGCCCCCTACAAGGGTTATGGAATGTGGATGATAATTGGTCCGTGCTGATTTAGGTTACTCCAGAGGTGGAGGGATTTAGTGGGCCCAGAAGGTTTAGAGTCTTTAGACCCAATCGGCACATAGTACTGCCCGGTAGGATCAGAACAGTTGGTGTGGAAAGTGATGGAGTTAACCCCGTCGGGTTTTAGGAACTGCAGGTATGGGGATTGACCAACCAAGAAGACCGTCCGCACCTCATGAAGGGAGGAACTGATCATGGCTTGGGACATCCCCCACAAGTGAGGGTGATAGAGTGGAAGGATGATAAGAAGGGGTATTCACAAGCATTATCAGTGGGTGGGAAAGGTTCCACTGAGAAATCTGTCTGTTGATCCTGAAGCTTGGGGTTGGCAGAACACAAACCCTTCTCTTCTACCTACACAAGGGCTGAACCTATCCGAGTCCAACATTTCAGCAGGCTTGTCCTATAGGCTTGCTGACACACGCAAACGGACTCCGGCAGCTGTAGCCATATCTAGGTGGAAGGTGGTACTGACGGAGGACATACACAGGTCTGAAGATGACTTCAGGAAGCTGTGGACTATCATCCTCCAGGAGCTCCCCAACCTCAAGCATGCTTCTATTCTCTGGATGTTGTCCCTGCTGGTTATTCCATCAGCAGTGTGGCTGGCAGGAAAGGGGGTGGAAGTCAGCCTGGGCTGCACAAGATGTACGTGGCCTTGAATCCACCAAACATCTATGGAGGGATTGCCCAGCCTCCCAGCGTATCTGGAAGTGGTGGTCCCACCGCTGGGAACAGAGGGGTGGCAGAAATGTAACCCGGAATGAAGAATGGGCTATGTACGACCAGCCCCTCTTCGCCTTCCTTTTCCAGTCAACCCCAGGGCTGACTGAAATGTGGTCAGATACATCCAGGGAAGTCCTTGTGCGAGTATGAGCCTCGCTCCAGTACTCTCGAAATGTGCAAAACGAGAGTGAATCTTCTGCTAGAACATGGAAAGATACACCGCCATGATTTTTGTCCTTTTGTGCATGTCGAGAGTAGTGGAGCGACCGGTCTATGGCCTGGGGAACCTTGACACAGACCAAATAACCCAGCCAGCCCATGTGGCTGAACGGTACATCCACGAACCGTTGACTAACAGACCGAAGTTCGAATTCTGCTGAAATCAGAGGAATGAAATGATTTGAAATCTCTCTGAATTACCGGCGCCGTTCAGTTCAATGGTCACACCTCAAAGCCGTCAGCCTAATTAAAAAAAAAACTAGGCTACCAGAGTGGCCCGGGTCCACTTGCCCGGCCGGGCCAAAAAAAAATAAAAATGATTTTGTTTTTTGTTTAGTTGCTCAGTTTATTTTTCTGCATAACATAGTTTGTTTTCAGATTTTTTTTGAGTTTTTTTTTTTGTTTTCGTTTTCTTTTGCTGGGACCTTCCCAGGCCCTTGGACAGCCGGGCCGCCCGGGGAAATAGGGTGACCCCCCGGCTAGTAGCCTAGAAAAAAAAATAAAAAACATTGAAAGGTGCGACTTGGCCACCACACAGCACTCCGGAACGGCAAACTTGCAAAGTTTTGCAGAGGCTGGTTTGGAAAAGGCAGACGACCGCAAAGGAACCAACAAACCCTTGTCCGGGGTCCCAACCTCAGGCCTACTCTTGAATGTTCGAGGCGGCTGGTTTGGAAAAGACAGACTACAGCAGAGGAACCGACAAACCAGTGTCTGTCCCAACCTCAGGCCTACTCTTGAATGTTTGAGGCGGCTGGTTTGAAAAAGACAGACTACCGCAGAAGAACCAACAAACCACCAGTACCTTTCCCCGCTTGAAAAAAAAAAAAAAAAACACGGCAGTTAACACGGAAATTGAGCGGGGAATCGAAATGGCTGGCGGCGCCAGCCAGATACATCCGTGTCAGTTCGTTTTTCTCTGGTGCGGACGGCAAATTCAGGCCTGCGGTCGATATATGGGAAAGGTACTGGTGGTTTAAATGTTCCAGGTGGCTGGTTTGGAAAAGACAGACGGACGCAGAGGAACCGACAAACCCTTGTCCGTCCCAACCTCAGGCCTACTCTTGCATGTTCGAGGTGGCTGATTTGGAGAAGACAGACGGCCCCAGAGGAACCGACAAAGTCTTGTCTGTCCCAATCTCAGGCCTAATCTTAATGTTCAAGGCACCTGGTCTGGAAAAGACAGATGACTCCAGAGAGGAATCTGTCGGTCCCAACCTCGGGCCTACTCTTGAATGTTCAAGACACCTGGGGCCTCGCTGCACTACTCTTGAAATGCACAAAAGACAAAAATCATCTCGCTGTATCTTTCCATGTTCTAGCGGAAGATTCACTCTCGTTTTGCACCTTTCAAGAGTAGTGCAGCGAGGCCCCTGGTCTGGAAAAGTCAGATGGCTCCAGAGAGGAATCTGTCGGTCCCAACCTCGGGCCTCCTCTTGAATGTTCAAGGTTCTACCGAGAAGAGGGCCAAGCACTCTTGAAACCCAGGTGGCTGCTGGCTGGTGTCAGAATTGGACACGAAGACATTTTCCTGACGCCTCTCTATTATTTTTCATTGTTAGGTCTTCCGGAGGTTTTGTGTGGCCATGCCTCACCTCTCGAAAGCCACTTTTTCCCAGAGTGGTGTGTCGGGAGGCCCTAAATAAAGCGGGTCCAAGTTGCCTAACCATACATATTGAGATGCAGAAAATCGGTAGGCAGTCACTGAAGAAATTCGCTTTCGCTTCGGGACTTAGAGAGCCCGCCACACCACTCACAAAACATTTTTGTGAGGTGAGGCGAGGTGAGGTGTCTCAGCATTTTGAGAGCCCTCATGTCATGAGGGATTTCGAGACTTCGGTCCTCGCCGCACTACCTCACCAATTCGTTGTTCTCAGAAAGTAGCCAGAAATTGTGCAGAATTCAGTTGGTGAGGGCTCACTGCCCTCACCAAATATGCAGAAACTCCCGCCCTGCATTGCACTGATGTGATAGGCGCGTTCCGGCACACACGAGTCTGGCGAGGTTCCCAACGGTCCAGACTGCTGGTCGGGACAGACTTTTTTTTCTTTTTTTCTTTTTTCCGTTTTGTCTTCAGTGGACCGGTCAGGACAATTTCATGAAACGAGAGCTTTGGTGAGGTATTGGGGCGAGGCGTTGTTTTGGTGTATCTTTCAACGTTCTTATGGAAGATACACTCTCAATATACACAGGAGGGCTGTCCAAGGGCCAGACAGAGCACTCCAACATGGTTGTAGGCTGCAGTCCTCAGAAAATGCAGATCCTGACCCCTCAGAGAAGTTCTTTTCAGTTGAGTTTGTGTGGAGACTCTAAACTCTCTTTCAAGGGTGGTGTGGCACACCACTTAGACGAAAACAGANGGGGGGGGAGAGGAGGGTTGAGGGGGGGCTCGTCACACTACTCACAAGACGCAAAACAAAGAGTGCATCTTCCCAAAGAAGCTGGGAAGATACATAAGTTACTATGAATTGTATATGGAGAACTTCTATTCTTCCTTGTGTAATCCAAATAAAACGAGGAATTTCTTTCTGTTCTAAAAATGGAAAAGCCTGCTATTGTATAGATCCTTGTATCATAATATATGAATCCTTCTTTTGGTGTTGTCATATCATTTGCAATATGAGAAGAAAAAACATTTTCAATCATTAAACTCTAGAATGGACTTTTATACCGGACTTCGCGGGCTATTCATAGAAGCATATGTTTCTTTCCAGCTTCTGTGGGAGGATGTACTGGCTTTCTTTCCATCTAGCGAGTAGTGTGGCTGGGACTCGCCGTACTACACACGAGACCAGCATGGTTTGCTGTTTCGTCTCGTCTACACACCTGCCGTTGCGCAAGGAAGTCGCAACATTACGTTCATGGAGTGTCAGATAAGACGTGCGCATCCTGGAGATTTTTTAGGGTGCTCCAAGGAGGAAGCCAGGGAGGACTAACGCGCCAGTGAGGAAGAACCAGTCCACACATTACCCACCTGTTGTTCTTTATTTTCTTTACTCTGTTTGGGCCTGGCATGAGACGAAAAGAAACAAACTCGCGATGGCACACAAAACCGACCGCCACACCACACACGAAGCAAGAGAAAACGAACCTGACACGGATATTAGGGGACAGAAACGAGATAAAAAGAAAAAGAAAAGATGTGGGTAATGCTTCCGTCCTTTTCTTCTTCCAGCTCCTGTTCGACATCCTTTGAGCACCCACAAACATTGCGAGGGTGCAGGCGGGTGGTCTTCGGCGGCTCACGACTTGCTCATCTGACACTTACTTGACATCTCACAAACTTGAGTGCTTCTAAAACTCATGTAATCTCATGGACTCGAGTTCTTCTCAAACTCGCATAAAGGCAGTGCGGCGGTACGCAAACGAGAACTCGCATGTGGACTCGTTTCGTGTGTAGTGTGGCGAGGCCCTTTGCATTGTTGTGTTTGTGTGCGGTTCGTTTTCTCTCCTTCCGTATGTGGTACAGAGGTCAAGGGGAAAAAGCAGCGATTTCGTCAAAACGGACATTTTATATTTTTTGAACGAAATTGAAACCTACTTATTTGGCCCAAAAAATATCACAGTTTATCTCCTGAGAGACCATTTGGACTTAACTCGAGTTCAGGTGCATCCAATGGGGACCCTAAGGAGCTAAAACGGTGACATTTTTAGGGCCAAATGAGTGGGTTTCAATTTCGTCAAAAAATATAAAATGTCTGTTTTAACGAATTCGCTGTTAAAACATTTTTTTAGTTTCATCTGCCCTGCCAAGTTCAAGGTTCATATCATTTCGTTTCGTTTCTCGCGTAGTGCAGTGAGGCCCATTGCGCCTTAGGAAGAGGGATGAGCTGCTCGCGTAAGGGAGAAAGTTTCTGGCGTAAGCAAAAGTGCGTAAGCAAAAGTGCGTAAGCAAAATTGCGCTACCCTGCAGTTCCTAAACACAGCGGTCGGGTCTGCTGCACCCATAAGCTTAGCAGCAGGTACTGTAGGGCCTATTTGCACCACTTGCCATTCACCAAGATTTTGAATGCATCTGGATAGGCCAGATGCCTTCAAAACATTGGGCGGATGGCGAGTGGTGCAACTACGCCCGTAGGCTGGATGCCGCCACCTTCTGCACCAGATGCTTTCCGTGAAACATTGTCCTGCAGTGGCGACTTAGCTGATTGATTGATTGATTGATTGATTGATTGATTGATTGATTTGAAAGGTTTTCACGATGCACAGACATCCCAAGTCCCGGTCCCACAGTCCCAGCTGGGCCCGGTCTCACTAGGTCCCAATAGGTTGAGTTCTAGGATGAGTAGGGTCTTGTATGGGTCTGTAGGTCGAAGCGTCGAAGTCCGGTACAGTCGGGAATTGAAGCATCGCAGGTCAATAGATGTCCACCAATACAAACTAAAAAAGTCTTGAAGTCCAAATTTGCGGCAGCATCCCAAGAAATCCCAGAGACTTCCGGAATGACAAAATGTGCCGCCGACAGGCCGTGGGGGACCAGTACCGGTACGGAGCAGGCAATAGAAGTCAAGAAGTCCTATTTTTAGCTGCTAAAGAACTGCACAATTCAGTTGTTCGTACGCAAGTTGCGAACGCTGCTGGATGCTTGTGCAATCGTGTGAATTGGGCAAGCATGCACCAGAGGGAGGAAGACGACGCTTTGTGACCATTGCCAGAGTTCGAGACGAAGGGAAAGGCGGCCATAGCCACGGAGGTCGGAGGCTGAAGTGACGCGATTGTATTCAGCGTAGATCCTAGTTGGAGCCAGAAATAGTGAGGCGAGAGGTAGAAGTTTGAGTGCGACAAGATTGAGTGATACAAGTTCTGAGAGTGAGAAGGAGGAGAGAGCAGAAGGGACAGGGAGTCACAAAGCAGGGTAGAGCACAGAGAGAGAGTCCGGTAGCTGATGTTGAGCGCGGTCACGACCACTCGATACTCTAAATCTTTCATTGTCTAGTGTAATAATTGAGTGAAGCTCTTTCGTGCACTGATTTGAGTTTCATCTTACGGCTTTCTCGTGAACTCTCATATGAATGTTCTGATTATGCATGCTATTATGTGGGGTTGCATTCGGGAGGGCTTTTGCACTCGTATTGGAGCTGGATCCCATTACATCTGTTGAAGGAGTGGTAAATGCAGGGAAGGAAGGAATCAGGCCAGTGGGCGATATTGGGGTATGACCGAAGTCTGAGACCGAAGTGAGACGGGGTGATCGAGGGTTGTTGCATGTGGAGGATGTACCCACACACGATGAAAGATCAGCATGGAGTGACGACCTGAAGACCGAAGTGAAGTGCTTTTTGCCCTAAGCCTTGTTAATTTTACATTGTTTGTCGTTTTTGCTTCTTGGTGATGCTGCTGCAAAATCAGGTCTTCTGATGATGTCATCGATCATAATCTTGTTTTCTCAATTTGAGCCAGCAAGCGAGTCTTCTTGAGCTCGGTTGAGTCAGTTCATATAATTATTCTCTCAAAAGGAAAAGGCTCCTCCCCTCGTGCGGAAGTGGTTAGTGGTCGTCGGGCTACCTGGGGCATGCGTACCCAGTGGAACCCTAGGTCAGATTTGCCTATCGGGAAACTGAAGATGACCACTGGTACACTAGAGACGAGCTAAGGGAGACAACACCTACCACAGTTTCTTACTATGGACGGGCTAGTAAGGGTATCATCATAGACCGGTAAAGATGCGATCTTTCTTGGAGGACCTCGAAATTAGACCTACCGGGAGTGAAAAGATTTCACGATGCACAAATGTCCCGAGTACCAGTCCCAGAGTCCCAGTTGGGCCCAGTCCCACTAGGTCCCAATATGTTGAGTCCTAGGGTCAGTAGGGTCTCGTACGGGTCCATAGGTCGAAGCGTCGCAATCCGGTACAGTCAGGAATCGAAGTGTCATAGGTCAGTAGAAGTCCACCGATACCGACAAGAAAAGTCGGTCCCGAAGTCCGAATTTGCAGCAGTGTCCCAAGAAAGTCCGAAAACTTCCAGAACGACAAAATGTGCAGCCGACAGACCACGGGGGACTGGTACCGTATGGAGCATGCAATACAAGTCAAGAAGTCCTATTTATAACTGCTACGGGAACTCCACAAATCAGTTGTTCATTAACAAGTTGCGGAAACCCTGCTGGATGCTTGTGTGATCGTGCGAATAGGGCAAGCATGCCACAGAGGGAGGAGGACAAAGTGACGTGGGTGTATTCAGGGTAGATTCTAGTAGGAGCGAGACATAGTGAGGCGAGAGGTAGAAGCCTTGAGCGCGACAAGGTTGTGCAATACAAGTTCTGAAAGTGAGAGAGAGAGAGAGAGAGAGAACAGAGAGAGAGAGAGAGAGAGAGAGAGAGAGAGAGAGAGAGAGAGAGAGAGAGAGAGAGAGAGAGAGAGAGA
>BFEA01000011.1:4811602-4836695 GCA_003427395.1 Chara braunii
CTTTCCTACTATGTCCAAACCACGAGAGGTGGTCTACCTTCTTTCTTATAGAAATTAAAGCTAAGTACGACCTACCTATACCCTCTTGCGCTTTTACCCCCGAAACTTGCCGGAGGAGATCTCAGTTTCGACCTGGGACTCCACCCCCACTTTCCTGAAATCCTTGGCACACCCCTTTTTCGCACTTTCGGGGCCCCCCATCCCACTCCGATCAGGAAGTCGCGCTGGGCGTGAGGTTGGGCGTCACATCATGGCTATCATTGTGGAGGCGGTTCCGATCTGCTTGCTCCCTCTTCACACATGATCTCACCCTCATGCTTCATGATGAACGCTACACACGAAACGTCCAAGAAATAGAACAATTTATGGACAACTTTTATAGGCTATCGCACATACTGGTCAACTGGGGCAACAAAACGTTAGGATGGTGGATCCATTACCAGGCGGGAAGGCCTCCGGAAATCCCTAGGGTTCAATGGCTCCCCCAGCAGGCTCCGGTTTTGTTTCTGGGAGTGCAAATGACTGCAGAGGGCAAGCCGCCATCAAACGACGGACGGTTAATTGAGCCGCCGTTGGAGAAGCTCAAGCAATGGAAAAACAAACACACATCTCTACTTGGTTGGCCCTGGTCATTAATTACATTGTCCTAACCTCACTGTGTTACAAATCGGTAATTTGGTCCCTCTCCAAGAACTTGCTCCGCTCCATGCAGCAACAGGTAGCCACATTTCTTTGGAGAGGGAACCATGAATATAAGCATGTTCTAGCAGAGTGGTATGGAATTCGCTCATTCAACCCAAAGGAAAAGGGGGTTCGGGAATCATTGACCCGGCAACACCAATCATGGCCCTCTCTACTCAATGGGTCAAAAGCCTCATCTTCACACCACACCTAGCATCGAGACTGGTGACCCTAGAGCAAATCAAGCGGTTGGCGCCACCCTTTCCATCAGGAATCAACTCATACAGATGGCTAGAAGGCAGGTACTACAGTAGCCCATTTCGAGGCGAGCAACTCGGGCCGGCTATGAAGAGGGGAGGGCGGCTTGTGATACGCAACCTCACACCCCGCACAGCTTCGCTTACCCATGGGAACGCCGATCAGAGTAATTAGGGCGCGGCCAAGGATTTTGGGCAGGGGTTGAACCGCCAGGGTGAAACTGGGGTTCTTGCCTCAAATCCAAGGTTTTGCTGAAAAAACTGGCCGGCAGGGGCAAGCGCAAAATTGTAGAAATTGGAGTGCGGAAGAGCGGCAAGACATCAACAAAATTTCGCTCGGCAACTTAAGGACACTGGTCAAACCCATCTTTACTAAAAAGATAATTGTAAAAATTTTAAAAATAAAAATAAATCTATTGCCTATTCTACGTTAGGTTAGGGGCCAAGGAGACGAGGGACACCTTAGGCATCCGAGTCTGGTCTGCAGACCCGTCTGATCGACTCGACTGGTTGTCATCCGGCGGGGGTGGGAGTCGTGGTACCGAGGTCCAGAAGTTCACTGGAAAAGCTCCCGCATTACATGAGAGATCTGGGAACCGGATGGACCCCTCATATCCCAACACCAACCTCCGCCAAGAACACGAGTTTAACACGAGTTTCCTAGCCGGCACCATTGGCAGTTAAATTGGGACTTCCACGTGGTGTGCGTAGCAGACTAGGGAAGCACCATTAAATTGGTATATGGCAAAACCAAAGACCGGGAGGCAACCAGTCGATCAAGACAAACCCCGCTCCCGCTATATGACATAATGGCACTCCTTCGACTAATTGTAGAAGTGAACCCGATCGGTCCGCAATAACATCCTTCGCACATTCACATCGCAGTAAAGGTTGTCCCTGTTTGAGATCAGAAAGGAGGAAGGTCGCTATGGCAGATCGATGTGAGGTTCGAGCGCGGGCAGTTACTCGCGCTCACGTTCAAATAGGCAAACCTCGACTCCATACAAATCTAAACTTGGCAACCACAACACAGCCCCCTATTGAAATGCAAGCTAGCACTTATGGTGACTCTACCCAAAATTGTCATGTTGATAAAATGATGATGGCCGGGAGGCAGAGAGATTGGGTGGGATGACTAACCCTTCACGCCTGATGTCCCTAGTCCCCCGAGCCTGTGCACCGATGAGCGGGGAAGTTGACACATGGTGCTTGCGCACAGGGAAGAAGGGAGGGGAAGGGTCAGCGACGATCTCATAGACGCACTAAGCGTGGGGATCGCCAGTTAGTCAGGGAGAAGAGAGCATCAATACTCTCATACACTCATGCACTTAGGCAGACGTCCAAAACCCAATTAACCCAGATGCACACCCATGCACGCAACAAGATGAGGACACCACAACGTCCTCAACACTCATATATCCATAGACGTGCTGACATCGAAGCATTCAACATCCATAGACACTTGCAACCAAAGCCATGCACACGACTGAGTATCCACACTTAGTCTTTAACACACAAGACACCGGCCACATGCCTGAATTTGCCCTGTGCGCCAGCGAAAAACGAATCGGCATGAACTTCCACTGCGATATATTTTTTTTAAAGGGGAAAGATACTGCTGGTTTATGGCCACCCTATCAAAAACAGCATCATTGCAGTGGCAAATTGCGCACCGGTGTTTCCCCACAAACGACTGGCTGATTGATAGAACCCAACACGTATGTTATCGAAAACAGTAGAACACATAATGTTGCTGTGCCAGGGAGCAGTATGGGCATGGCGCTGGTGGGACCGGTTCTGGTGACAGCTGGGCACATAGGTGAAGTGGCCATTGGACTAGAAAGCCCTGCTACCCGGTGCCTGGCCACCAGAGCAGGTCAGTGCCTTCGAATATAACACGTTTGACATTGGACCAGGACAGTGCTCTGGGCGATGTGGTGGCGCTGCTGCTTCCTCGAGATGATGGAGGGCGCAAGACTGGATGGCCCATAATTCACTACAATCATCATCATATAACGGATACAAACGGAGTTAATGACACAATGGGAGAAGGTCAAAGAACATCTCGCAACATTACACATGAAAAAAGAAATCAGGAAATCCATCAAACAATTATGCCTGGACTGGCTGGTTGGGAAACAGAGGGGCTGGATCGCAGAGGTAGTCTGAAAGGGGAGCTGCAGGATGACCAGGAGGAGACTGCATTTGCCACAAATTACTCCTTGGCCTTCTTGGAATGGGTACAGAGGGCAGGCTCGTTGCCCATGTGTCCCCTCTCTCATTTTTTTGATCCTTGTCCCCCGCATGGTCTCTCATTCAGCGATCTGAAATGGTACAGGGGAAGCTAAATGGTACATAGACTGAAGGTTGCCAGCCTGAACAGTGCCCGACGCCCAGTAGAGGGGCGAAGAGGCACCTAAAACTCCTGCTATCTGAAGTCGGGTAATGGTCTCGGTGTCTAGACGCTTTTGATGATGTATTGATCCTTGAAGATTCATGGACACTGGACCTGGTTTCCAGCAGGTGCAGCTCCCCACCAATTGACTGGCGCAACCGGGGATAGGTGGTACTAGAGGGTGCTGCTAGAATCACTCCTTTTTTTTGGGGGGGGGGGGGAACAAGGCTTTAGTCTATTTGTGGGGAGCAACACGTGCTGGGAACCGGGCCCAGCGTCCCATATGGAAGTTTACATAGAAGTTTGAAAATTAAGATACCGGGGTCATTACCCGGCTTTGGCTCAGAAAAAAATGGAGCTTCTTAAGAAATGACTACGACAAACTTCGAAAATAAGTAGAACGACTCTGAAACCGCCCCCTCTTTACCTCACTTCGGCAAAACTTACTGCAGCAGAGCCACCATCTCCGCTGCTGCTATACCCTATTCCCATCATACCAGCTAGCCCCCTCACTAGTAGCACGCGTGATATCCCACCATCTCCTTCTCCCACTCACCTCGTTCTCTTTTTGAGATACCTAAGAACACTAACAGTAATTCGAGAGTCATGGGAATAGACAGCGGAGGTCCTACAAATGCTCCGAAAACCTCGAAATCCCTAACAAACCCTTCCAAAGTTTTCCAAAACTGTCTTACTTCCTGCCGAGCTCTTCCAGGCCTCACACCCCCACATCCTGCTGGGTTACAGGGCAACACAACTCACCCTAGCTCCGACCAGCGTCGTCCTGGCAGCAACCCTTGGTTGTCCCGTGGAATGCCCACCCAAAGCATCCCCAGATCTCTCTACCAGGCCTTACGCTCCTGCATCTGCAGGTTACAAGGCAACACCCCAGCAACGCCCAACGTCGTTCTAACATCGAACAGCTGCAGATCACTAAGTATAACAGGCGTCGAAACCACCTAGGACGAGTTGATAGGAATCCCAAAGTCCTAAAAACTTTTTTTTTTAAATCCCAAGTGAATGTTAGGGGTGCTGGTAAGAGCAGACACCTCTAGCACCCCCGGGGAGTCTCCATCTATTGGTGGGGAGCAGCACCTGCTAGAAAGCCGGTCCAGTGTCCCTTTTTACAATAATAACATAAGATTATGAACAATCGGAAATGGTACTGTGAGAATCAGCACCTCTTCATCCATTGCTGGACGCCAGATCTAATACTGCCATCTAGTCTTGATTCTCTAAAGAGAACATGAAGATCCTTCCTTCTCCGAGGACATAGCCTGAGGTTTTCAGTTTTCATCATACCCAAACCAAGATCTCGGGACCATAGCCGATAATGGAGTGGGAAAGGGGTCTCAGGACCACCAAACGACCAACTTCTTTTTTTTTAAGCTTAGAAAATTATGAGAGCTGGGGGTTGAATGAAACTGCCTACTATCCTGAACTCCCCCCCTCAAGTTGAACAAACGGAACGTCGGTCCAGGCTTTCAGTCATCGTACCAGAACTCACTTGATCTCATACCCCCTTCTGCAAGGGTAACAGGGCACCACAACCCTTCCCAGTACCGACCGACCTAGTTCTGATGGACAGGAAGTGCCTTCCTCCCTCACCAATTCCCTTAGCGGCAAACCCCTAAACAGGTTACAGGGTCAATACCCCGGCGCCGGCTACGTCGGACAGTCTGGTTATGCCTTCCACCCTTGGCATAACTCCACAGGCCTCAAGCTCCCCCTAGGTCACAGAGCAAAAACTCTCGCACCGGCCTGTGTCGTCCCAACATCGTCCTTCTAACCTACTTACCTTAACAAACAACCTTCCTCTGTTAAAGCTCCCTTACTACCATCCAGCCTCCAATTCTAGCTTCCCCTCCTTTCCCACTTTTTTTTTTTTGAAATAACAGGACCGCCCGGGACTCTATAACGCATATAGGCTCACTGTGTGGCCATCGAAGTTAATCCTTCCCTCAAAAAGCAGGATCCTCACACCCTGCTATAAGCAGCCACCCCCTTGCCTTCTCTACCCTACCTCCAGTACTGATCCGGCCCTAAATCAGTCTGGCCCAGGAAAAGACAATCCCTCAATACCACCTCCCCCTTCAAAGAATAACACCTCCCACCTTGTGAAACCCTCACGGGAAGGGGCTTCAACCCTAAGGGAGAACCCCACAGATACACAAAGCAAGCTGCACCCCAGACAAACTTTGAAACACCATTAACAGAAAGAGCCAATCTGAATAAGAGTTTACCACAACATTAATCAAGACCAGGAGGTTGAGATTTGCAGACATAGATTTTTTCGAATAGAAAAAAAATACTTTGGACGCATACTTTTTGAAAATTGAAAATCAGAAACGAAACCTTGGAAATCTCTCTGAAACATCTGTTGGAAATTAAAATTTAAAGACGAGATTTCATAAATCTATCTAAGATGTTCAATATTGGACTCACGAATATCTAAAATCAAGATAATAATTTGATCGTAGTTAAGGTCATTGTTAAAGGAAGCAACCATGTGGCAAAGAACATACTCTTGAATAGGAACTTCACAAAAAAATCACTGCGAGCGATATCAAGAAAACGAAATACTATCGAAGTACTCTCATAAAAAGATATCATCAAAAACATGTTCATCATCAAGCGAATTTAAGTACAAGATCATACCAGTCAGTCGGACTAGAGAAAAGGGACAATAAAAAATCATGAGATGATCTCGCAAGTTATTATCAGTGGAAAATCAAACGGATTAAAAAGTTTGGTTACGAGGATATTAATACATTTCAAATTATAAGACAGCTCAACCACGCACGGGTTAAATTCCAAATCAACAAAACAGCCTCATGTCGCTTCTTCCTCAACCCACCACTTACCTCCCACCCCTCAAACCCTACCCCTGCACCTTTGGGGAAGGAAAGACTCTCCTCCTCCCTCTGCTAGCTTCTAGGCTCAAGGCAAAACTAACACCAAAGACATAAACAACCATTTTCAATTCCCACCGGAAATCGAAAACAGTGTGGCATGTTGGTGAGTCGCCACAGGGGGTTCAAAAACACCCTAGCTATACAATTGTTATATGGTTGAGGAAGAGGGAAGGGTTTCGCCCACTTCGTTGCCTCATCCACACAACCGTAGCTTACTTAGGTAGGCTTACCTTCTGGGCAATAGATTAGGCGGATAAAAGTCAAGCAGATCGTTAGACTCAATCCTCATGGAGGCAAAAGACCTTAGGCCAGCCATCGATATGGATCGCAGCTAGAGAAAAAAACGAAGACCGATGATTCGCAGCAGCAACCTTCCCTCCTCATGTACTTCTGATTGCATGATCCCTGACTCGCAGCAACAACCTTCCCTCCTCGTATGCTTCTGATTGCACGATCCCTGAAGAGCGCCCAAAACGATGAATGAAAATTCACTCAACAATTTTTCGTTGATCCGCCTTCCAAAGTGTGGCTAGAATAACTCCCTCTAGTACAACAAAACTGTTTTTGTGTTTTTTTTTTTTTCTAAATAAAGAACCGAACACGGGTGTGCTGACACACACTGACTCGATGTGAACACAGTACTGAGAGCATACTCACAGTAGGACTTTCCTAGATGTGTATCAAACGCTAATTACAGTGAGAGCTTGATGAATCAGGCCGCAATTACATCCTACGTTCAACGAGAGATTGTGTGCATTTCTCGCACGCATTCAACTGCCTACAGTCTTCACCTGAATGTAATGGCTGGTCATTATAGTTGTATTCAAGGAACTTGCAGTGCAACAAACCCTTTTTTTTTATTCTTTTTTTTTTATGGTGGCGAGATCACGACAGCTATTTCGTGAGCTTAAGGTATCTCACATGAACTCTCAAGGCTCCACTCTATATTCGCCTATTGGTCCTCGGTCTACTCAACATTCTACATGAATTGTGTCTGTCTTCTGGACCAGATTCGTTTGGAACGGTGCAACATTTTGAATGTATCACAGCTATTATCTATTCGAGATGCATACGGATCGTTGTATAGTGGAGTCGGGCCCATGATTGTCTATATATTTTCAAATATTTTCATGCTTTGATCTTCTTCTCCTGGTTCTCCTCGTCGTCTCGTCATTCTTTGTTGTCTCAATCTGTTATTAACATGGAGTGAAACCTTTTTTTTCTTCTTCTTTTTTAAGTCCAACCTCGGTCTGGTAGAGGGGGTGATGTGAGCATATGAGTGCAATCTTCAGATATCTCCAGGTTCCATCCTAATCCATAACCTCGTTGCCACCAAGAAGCTACGGTGACCTTCCCTCCCAATCCCGACCACACTAACACCAGTGCCCCACTTTGTGACATTCTGATACCACACAGGCCCCAGTTAGGACCCGGTTCCGTAGATAGGCTTAGTTTAGGCCTAGGGTCGGGGGTCACATTGGTTCAGACCGTAGGTCGGCCCAGAGGCCGAGTAGGCCAACGGTCACAAGGGCCAGACCGGTACCAGTCCAACACCAGGACCTACCGGCGGTGCAGTTTTGACGGCAACCAAGTTTAGGAGCCACTTTTCAGATTTCGGATCGGATCTGAACCGTTGAGCTGAGCAACAGTCCAGACCTGAAGGTACCAACAACCTGAAGGCCGGCCCAGCGCTATATCAGCCGGGCACCAGCCTCAGTAGGCAGGTTAGTATAGGATAACATTTTGGCGTTAGAATAGCGAAGCAACAAGGAGGATTAGTGCAGCCGCGATTAGCGCCAGATCTCCGGCACAGCCCGCGGCCCAACGCCCAGCGCTGCATCACCAACCTCGGCCTCAGCGGACATCGGCAGAGACAGCGCGGTCAATCAGGTATCAGGGAGAAAGGCTTCGCCTTTCTTTCCTCTTCCTTCTCTCCTCCTCCGCCCTCTTTCTCCTCCTGCCCTCTAAGTCTAAGTCTACTTATTGGGTTACTCCTACTGGACTACTACGAGTATGCAGGATGATTACGAGTTCTTATGATATCAGAGATAACAACATTAAGACTTTCGGTTGAGGACTACTTTTGGGATCTGACTTCGTCTACCTCTGGAGATGTATCTTGGCATTGAGAGATCGATATCTGGGATACTGTGAGACTCTGGGTTCATGACATTTCGGATTTTCGCTACTTATAACATTTCGAGATACTATTTTTGGAGACATTGAGTTGACGTCATCTTCCCTCTCCTCCTCCCTTCGTCTCTCCTCCCCTCCATTCATCTTTGTATGAGATCAGACCCTGGCCCCTTCTTCCATGTCCAAGGCCAGGGCTTCCACACCACCGATGCATGTTTGTGAGGGATTCGTTGCAGTATGAGTCAGGTTTGAGTCAATCCATGTGGATCAAGTTTTCCGCTGTAATTGTATTCACTCTGTATTATCTGGTCGGTTCTGGGAATTTGCGCTATACTTATGTCTGTGTTCACGAGTATGCAACAGTTTGGTATTGAAGCAGACCAGCATTGGATGACTCATCATCAATCGATCGATTGATGGATCAAGTTGCTTAACTAGCGCTTGATCAACCAATTGGTTGATTAATTGATTGATTAATTGATTGATTGGTTGATTGATTGATTGATTGATTGATTGATTTCACATGTACTTTGTTATCATTATTCGGAAGTTGCAAAAAAAAAAAAAAGTTTTCTTCTTTTCGTTGTTGATCAAGTCAGTTTTCGACCTATTTTTTAGGTTTCGGCCATCTCCGAATTTGCGTAATCAGGGTAATTCGCGAAAACGCGATTAAACTTAATTAGCGCAGATTAGGGTTAGGACTTACCTAAATCTAGATCTAACGACCTATTTCTCCAATGGATAGTAGCGCCAGCTAGGCACTAAGCCTAATTAGGTCAGATCGGGCCTGAGCACGATGGCATGACCACATTCAAACTTCAACTTCACAGAACTCTCACTATTTGTCAATTGCATCGTTTTGCGATCAAAGTTTGAATCCTTGCAGCAAATTGTATATCTTCCAACTACCATTAATCTGATAGTTACCTCATGACCTCGAAATGATGCTGAAATCTCCCGATTAAATTCCATGAATTATTTAACTAAATATTATCATTTAAACTTTATTCAATTTTATTTTTGTAAACTTAAAAGTATTCTTTAATTAAATATTTATTTTTTGCCAAATTTAGGGTTGCCGGCGTTCGGGATGGGCCGAAAGCCCGAACGTACGGGACCCCTTCAAAAGGCGTTCGGCCGTTCGAGCCGAACGCGGACCAAAAAAAAAAAAAAAAAAAAAACACAAAAAGTTTTTAAGAAATTTCGGAAACAAAATATGTTATTGAGAAAAATAAACTAAACAAGATTTGCCTGGGCACTACATCCAAATTCTTTACCAAATTTGAATTAAAAATCAAATACAGAAAATAAACACTACGATAAAAATAAGAAAAAATAAAAAGAGAATTAAAATAAGTGAGTGTGCCAACACCTTTTCGACACTGCCATCTTTGCCGATTTTTAATTGATTTTTTGCATTGACAAATGCCCTGAAAATTTACAGATATGTAGTTTACATAATCAATAACTCATTAATTTTTTTTCAAAAACAAATAAAATTTTTTAAGCCCCGAAATAAAGTGAAAACAAAAAGTTAAAAGTGACAAAAAAAAAAAAATAGTGAGTGGGCGAGCACGTTTTTACACCCCCATCTTTGACAATTTTTTATGTTTTTTTAGCTTAGCAGAATGGCTTCAAAATTTATAGGCGTGTAGGTTACATCATAGAAAACGGACAAAAAAAATTCAAAAAAAAAAACTTATTTGTAGGCCCCCAAAAAAAATTTGACGAGGGCCAAACCTGGAGGTGTTCGTCCCCTGAACGAGACCCTGAACGCCCGAACGTTCGGGGGCCAGCCCGGGGGCCCCCGAACGTTCGGTCACGTAACCGTGGCCAAATTAAAATTTTATTTAATTAAGTCTTATTTTCATGATCAAATTTACTTAAACCACCAGTACCTCCGCCAGTATTGGGAAATTACGATGTCTTGGCCAGTAACCGAACTTTTCGGGGGTGGGACACAGGGTCGGCAATGTGTCATAAATCTGAATTTTATAGTGTCGCGAGTGAACGAAAAAAGGAGAAAAAAAATGCTTTCTCTATTGCAATGATATCGAGCTGGTTAGTCAAGGAGGCCGTGCTCACAATCTTCCTCTACATAATGCACCTTACAGGTAAGGCGGTCACATTTTGAATGTTACTGTTTTCTTTTTTTTTTGGTCGTGTGTTTCTTATGAGTCCCCTGTTCGTGAATTGCTCAAGTTGTCCATGATCTGCTCAAGCTGTGTTTTGTCAAAGGATTGTAAGACTCATCAAACTGACACTTAGGGGAATGTATCCAACCATTTTCACGGTCGGATCCATGCGCCCATTATTTTTCCATTTTATTCTCTTTTTGGAATCTGGCAACCTGGCCACGGGGCTGAGATGCCCTCATTGAGGGCACACTCACACTACCACATCCAAAAATGTATACAACTACAATCACGGCCAAAGCTTTGTTTCGTTTTTTTTTTTTTTTTCTGAGGTTCACGAACGCAATTTTTCTTCTTCTTTTTTGTTTTTTTTTGTTCTTTCCGTGAGAGTACCAGAAAGAAAATGGAGTGGTACCCAGGCTCGGCAAACTCGGAGCGCAGTGAAATTAAGGATCGACAAAAACAGGCTCCGAGGTACTGGTGGTTTAATTTTAAAAAATGGATATTTAATAAATTAATATTAATTTTTTTTTAATTTAATTTTTTTCGGGGGGGAAATTTGTTCTCTTGATTGAGTGTCAAGGCCAAGGTTATGGCAGAAGGGATTGTCTGCGCACTTGCTTGCCTCCCTCCATTTTTCCCACCCCTACCTTCTCTCCCCTCCTTGGTGATACAGACTTCAGCCTCTGGCCACGTCAGCATTGGGTAATCGTCAGCAAGACACGTCAGCATTGGGTCATCGTCAGCAAGACACGTCAGCATCAACGAGGTGTCGAGCGTATCAGTCCGGCACCACACAAGGCAGCGCGGGACCCTTTCGGCCGCGTCACGCAGGAGTTGGTCTAAATCCTCGTCGCGAGTATACATGGAGTTTCCTCAAGCCGCTCCGGCCGAGTGCGCCAGCCATACCTCCCGCGAGCCCCTACGACAGGATAGGGCCTACCCGAGGCATGATTTACCTCCATCTTACGGGAGCTGTCACTTCCCTTCGGTGGGCGTATCCCCGCCGAGCTACTAGCCCACAGTACGGAAGCTAATTAGTTGCAGTCGCAGAGGTGGACAAGCTGAGGGCGTTTCTCGTTCGCCGTAGCATAGGGGGTACGCGCGGTATTACACCTTTATCGGACCCACACGCGGACCGACATCTTGGGGGGGCTGAAGTCCCAAGCGCGACCCGTCGTCGGTCGACTAGGAAGCACCACGCGTACACCACTATAAGAACATAAAAATCAAAATACGCACGCATACGCATACATATACAAAACGGCAGCGAACAAACAAAGCGACAACACTCTTAGTCCCTTAGTAGTCATCCCATAACTCTCCAATTCGGAAATCGGGTAGGCATCGCACGCGAGATTTAGTATAAAACCGCGTGGACGCAGGGCTAACTCATATCGGCTCGCAATGCAAGCGTACGCAAGCAGTCGCCATGATGACGTACTATGTAGTACCCATACTCATGCGGTCCTCGTTAATCTCGAGGGTCGCGTTCGACACTCAAGTGTCGGCGGACACCCGCCTTGAGGGACTGATCTCTCGACGCTTGACAGCCGCCAAGTGCGGTTGAGAACCACACCCTCTTCTGCACACTGCGGAGAGTGGGTGCTACACAGGTGCCTACCTGTGGTGACAATCGTCTCTTATGGCCCTGGAGACCAGCTCCTTCACCTAGGGCCTGAAGAGAAATCAAGGGGTTTGATTTGATGGTTGTCACGGACTACAACGTCCAACCATAGAAACTCTAAACAGCAAAGGATAAAAGGGGATCTCCCTTTTCTCTCAAAAACATAATATGTTTAACCCTTACACACGATCACAGTAGGCCGCGTGAAAACACCTAAGACATATGTATTCATATATATATAAAGGGTTATAAATATGTGACGATCACTTCTCACAATCACAGAGGGACTCCTCTCAGCCATATATATGTATATGATTGCAGGCAGTCAAATCCAAGGTCCGAACCACCAAACATACCCGCAATCACATCAAAGAGTCAACCAAAAGTCCATGCACTACACGGGGTCAACTTCAACCATTCCCTGCACTCATACCCCTTGTTTTAGCCATGCAAGCCTCACTCTTGTACAATTCCTCTAAATAAAATACTCAGTAATTTTCTTTAAATGACAATTCAAATAAAGTCCGGGCGAAAACACAACAAAACAGTTCAAATCACAAGGCTAAAGCCTTTAGGTTGAGTGGCAGGGGTGGATTGGAGTTGAATCGTAAACCGACGAATCGGCAACCGACCTGTTATCAGTGATAACAGAAGGTGATCCTTGTAGGATCAAGCTGAATCTAGTCCTGATTTCAAATCAGACGTCCAATAGGACCTGTAACACAAAACATGTCAATCCCCAAACTAATCTATAAGTCCAAATCGAGAGTAATCTCCATATCATGATTTCACCAAGGATCATTCGACTTAACTAATCATGAGTCTACCCCTAAGTCAGTGCCTAATGAAAAGGTAGATCTTTGGCAGAATCTCCTCTATGCAGAGCGGATCGCCAGAATTGTCACCTGTCGAATATAATTTATCTCCTTTTGACTTAGAAAATTTCGGCATCGCTTCCCGTAGGACAAGTGTCTTTCCAAAATTTATATAAGCTCAAATATAAACACAGAAATACTCTCTAACTCAATAAAAGTCAAATTTTGTCCAACTCCCTGAATTAGTAAAAATTTGGGCAGCACTCCTTTTAGTAACGGGAGACTTTCCAGATTTAAACTAGGTTAGATTCGAACCCAAAATGCAAGTTTAAGTTCACTAAAACAAAATTTAACTAACTCCTTGGTTTTGTAGAAATTTTGGCATCATTCCCTCTAGAAAGGTGTTATTCCAAAATTTATACAAAGCTAAGTTCAGAATTTGAAGATAACTTCGACTCCCCAAAGTCCAATTTTGTCTAACTTCCTGATTTAGTAAAAATTTGAACAACATTCCCCTTAGAAAAGGGGACTTCCCAGATTTGTACTTAGTCATATACAAAATTTAGACAAGTTGAACTTTGAAAAGTCAAAATTTGACTAACTCATTGGATTTGCAAAAATTTTGGCAGCGCTTCCCATAGAGAAAGTGGCTTACCAAGATTTATACAAACCCAAGTATAATAAATGATCCCAGAAAATGTAAAAATCGACCTAAGTAAAAATAAACTTAGCCCAGAAAATGCAGGAATTGAAACTAACTCCTATGGCTCTAACATGTGGCCAGCAACTAAGGCAATTACCTATCAAACTGAAAATCAGACTAAGTAGTCGGTCAAACCACAAAGGTAAGTACTCTCACCAACCCAAGTCAATCTTCACAACCAATAGTTCATAGTCTTTCTATGATTTATCCTTTTATACCCAGCTTACATAGGGAATCGAGTTAGGTCATTCGTCTTAGAAACAATGTCAACTCTTTGCCTTAGTTATACACGAACAAATTCCACAACTACTTCTCTCTTCATTGGGCATGTGACCTAGCCATTCGTCTTAGAAATAATGCTTAGTCGCCTTGATCTGTTTAAATAACTAAGTTGTATATACTTCTTTGAACTTAATCTTCAAAGTGGGCATAAGACTGAGTCATTCGTCTTGTAAACAATGCTAAGTTGACTCAAGTTACCTTCACTTATAGCTCTTAGTTCTACTCTCTTAATTTGTCATAAGGTTATAGTCAGACCATTTGTCTTATAAACAATGTCTGACTAGCCTGGTTTTCATAAATATATATAAAGCATTATAGAAAATCATATTCCTTCGTTCATATTATAATCTTATGACCTCAGATTTAAACTATTCGTCTTAGAAACAATATCTAGTATTTTGGTCTGACCCTACCTCGGAATAAAACAATCCAAAAGAGTTTAGCCATTCATCTTAGAAACAATGATCAACCCTCTTTTCTCAGCACTCAGAAAAACAAAGTATCCTGGGTCAAGACCCAAAGACTGTTTAGAAACCACCCAAAAATAAACACCGACCAGACCATTCATCTTAGAAACAATGTCTGGTCCTCAAAGTTTGCACAGTAAATACCCCATAGAAACAACAACCAGATCATTCATCTTAGAAACAATGTCTGGTTAAATTAAATAAACATAGCGACCAAGCCATTCGTTTTGGAAACAATGTTTGACCCTTCAGAAAACAAAATAAAACACAACCATCAGGTCATTCGTCTTAGAAACAATGCCTGACCCTATAAAACCTGTTCAAGCACAAACAACACTGTCTTCCTCTCAACCTTCCCCTTGATGCAACCCCTTTTCACAATTTGCTTTCAGACAATCAACAAAAACTGAAATCGAATTTGTGCATGCATTCTTTTACTTAATCTGGTTCATGTCCTGAAAGTCAAACCCAAGTCAAAGATAGGGAGCGTACAGTATACTCAGTCAAACATAGCAAGATGTACAGGTAGGGGTTATAATTGGGTTTATAAAGGGGAAACAATGGTTACCTCTTAGTTCCCTGCCTCCAGAACTCCTCTTGAGTTCCGGCAGAGCTTCCGCAATCGGTGGGGCGAACCTCCCATAGGGGCCTTGGCATGGATTACTGGTTGCAATCCTGCCTGCCGCCTTCCTCTCAGAACAAAACTAAACTTAGAGTAAGAAGGATAGAAAGAGATAGGTTGAGACTCTCAGATCCAAGAGAGGTGCACTCAGACTCGCTGGAGAGGGCCTTGTTATCTTCCAGCGCCTGAGGGCCCCGCAATGGTAGACAAACAACAACAGGTTGGTCAACAAAGTCAAACAGCTGAAGTTACACCACTGACGACCTCCTAGTTTGCAACAGTAACCTCCTCAACACCCTTCCATTATCTCAATAGCGACCCCCTTCTCGAGGCTTGACCGTTGCTATCCAACCTAGAAGACTGTATTGACATCACACATGCCCTTCATGCTCAACTTGAATGCGAGCACAACGGCCCGAAGCGGCTATGGCAACGAAATACTGCAACGGAGAGCATGATGGAGGGCACAACAAAAACAGAATATGACGCAGTTCCACTAACCACCGGGCCACACAGCAGAATGACAACCACTCCCATACACCATACCAGGCCTTCAATCTGAAGCTCAACCCTTTCCCTTTGTTTCCTAGCAACAACTCTAATTTCTACGGCAGTACCGTCCAGAATCCCAACACCAATAGCTATGCTTCGTAGCTGTAGCCGGACACACAGTGAAACGTCCCCCTTGGCAACCACAGTAAAGCGTCCAACAAGAAAGCCCCGTATTGCACAACAGGCAAGGGCTCAGTGGCGGCACCGCAAAAGGCTTAGACAACCACGTAGCATCCTGCGTCCTCCTTCCTCTTCTCAGCCTGAGATCGAGCCTTCTCCTAGAACCCACTGGCTATAGGTAAGTTTTCAATCATGGCTAGCCTCATGCTACTTTCATCAGTAGAATGAGCATAAGCAAAATGAGTGTCCCACTCGAACACACCGGCCCGCTCAGCAACTAGTGATGGCGCGATAGCGAGCTGTTTATCAACAGCACAGCGCCACACCCTATGTCTGCCACCGCCAATGTTGCCTGTCAGAAGTGCAACCACGCTGGGGGGACTACTCTCTTCGATATGACGAGCTTCATTAGAAAAATCTTCCGCGAGAGCACGGGAATGAACTCAGATAGCCACCGCGTGCCTCCGCTCGAACCCCCGCAACCAAATAGGTAAGTCTCCAACCTACGCAACTCGGTTCAGTCCACTTCCGCCAGCAGGATGAGCAAAATCGAATGAATCTCCTGCTAGAATGCGGAGACATGCATCCTCTCCCATCCCGCTTAGCACAGCGAGCGTCCGCCCGTTATCACGATCAAGCACGCTCTAGCGATGCGTACAGGTGGTTGGAATGACCGCGATCAGCTACCATCTTTGTTTCGATGCAAGTGGGTGGCCGCGACTTCTCTTTCTCCCTAGCCCGTTTCCTTCTTCCGCGATCTTCCTTCAAGAAGACTAGCAGTGCTCCAACTAATCGGTAAGTATCCTATCCGTACAACTCGCCTCATGCTACTCTTGTCAACAGGGTAGGCAATTTTGGACGAATCTTCCACCAGAACACAGAAAGATTCACTACCGATTCATAGCCGGAGTACACAGTGAAAAACAAAGAGACTGCTTGCATCGACGAGATAAGTATCACACCGTCCGCCACGCAGTCTCTAACTCGTGGCTGATTTCTTGCTACTACCGCGATCGAATGAACAAAAGTCAAATGAATCTTATGCTGAACCCGGGGAGGTACATTGCCAAACTCCAAAGTCGCCCTCTCTTTGCACGCAGCACCTCACTTACTAACTCCTATTCTACACTACTAACACCAAATCTAACACAGCCAAACGATTCGCCGTGCCC
This sequence comes from Chara braunii, assembly GCA_003427395.1. Lineage (NCBI taxonomy): Eukaryota > Viridiplantae > Streptophyta > Charophyceae > Charales > Characeae > Chara > Chara braunii. Next base: position 4,828,482 of record BFEA01000011.1, read on the forward strand.
TGAAACCCCCGAAATGTGCTCCTCCTCAGTCATTTTAGTCAAGAATCGAGCGGGATAGTACGTCTCTCTCCCGCCGTACTCACTTCTCGATGTCTCCGCGCGGCCCTTTCTCCCTTCTACCCTTATTCCCACTAACTATGGTCCTAATCTAACTACAAATTCTAACTCGCCCATCCTACAAAGCTCGGACTCGGCATCTAGCTCGCCCGAATCCGTTGGGGATTGAGTGCGTTATGTGCTTTTTCACCCCGTCGGCTCCCTCCCCCTTCGTCGTCTTCGTCCTCACCTTACTCCTCGTCTTTCTCTCCTCCATGTTGTCGTCAACCTAGACCAGCGCACTGCGACCGAAATAGCGCACCGCGATCGGACCATGTGAAAGCTAAGCCAGATCGAAAAAGTCAGGGAAGACAAACAAACCACAAAAAAAAAAAAGGAGAAAGGCTACTATGCTCGATATACATGCATCAGCCTTGCGCCGGGGTCATGCTAATCTCCTCTGTATCATTCCAATTTTTACGGATGTCCCGAAGGACTTGCCTGCAATAGCGCCTCGCGCCCCTCTGAGGCCCGAGCCGCTCCAGGTACCTCGAAACATTTGGCCTTACTCACCAAGTGCTATCATCAGGGCCCAAATGTAGGCCTTCATTCCAACAGTTCATAAGTGTACCTATGGAGCTAGGCCGTTGTGTCAGCAATTGGTCTCGCACCAGACCCCGACCCCGATTTAAAAGGAGAAAACAAAATAACCATAAAACTAAAATAGGACCTACCAGCGCTCCCTTGGTCCTGCGGAGTGGGCCTGCGATCGAACTCCCCCACAAAACAAAGGGGGGTAGTCCCGCGGGATCCTCAACCTCTTAGCTTTTCCAACCCTCCATTGCTCCTGCGCCGTTGCCCGCTGGCCTCGATCCTCGCACCTCCGTGTCGTAAGTCCAATGTCGTAACCTATAGGGCTAAGCCCAAGCCTGAGACTAACGTGCGCAGACTCCTATATAAAGCGGTGCAGCACGATCCTCGGGGTCAAGAAAGTGGCCTGGGCCTCATCTCCTCCTACAACCAAGCGCACGGCCGCCAACTGCGCCACAGCGCCCACGCGCGCCCTCCCACACGCCAAACCTACCGCCGGTCAAGCGTGCCTGACAAAGCCCAAGCCTTTTAATCCCTTGCCTAATTGGTAATAAAAATCAAGTCGTTCGGCTATGCCAGCTTCACAATCAAATACAAAGGAAGGAATCACATGCGCACCTTAAAACTGCGCGCCCACTCACTCTTTTTAGTCGAACAATCCTTAGTCTGCGTACGGACGACCATCGCGTTCGGCGCCGATACTCCAAAATTTTCCAAATTAATCAAACTTTCTGTTACTTGCAAAAAACAGGGCGGATACCCTTGTCAGGGTATTCGCACCGACAGCGGAGCCAGAAGTGCTAGATGCGCCGCAATCAACGACTTGCTGAGTGCGGATCCAAGGGACCTAAGCCCTAACAGGGACCCAAGACACCTCGGATCCCGCGAAAACGACTCACGACCATGACCAATGCCGCCATTGCCAATACGCAAGACAACCCCAAGGGGTCGGTTACTCCTCCAATTCTAGTTCAATAGGCAGATAAAAAGCAACTAGCATTTCTCAAACGTCTCAAGCTATACTCGAAGACTACTGCAAGTGAACTTCGCAAATGGGAACAGGGAGAAGCTGCCCACCAGCAGGAGACTCAACGCCAACTGGCAGAGGCCGAGTCAACGCGTCAGCGGGCCGCAGCAGAAGTTGCAGCAGCCACACGGTTACAGCAACAGCCGGTCGAGGCAAGTCAGAATCAAGTCCGTGACCAGCTTACAATGGAGCTCGCAAACGAAAAATCTATGTACCATAGGTTACTTCGACAACAACACTTTCAAGCAACCGAAGGACAAGAGGAGCCGACCGAGGAAGAGAGAAGCAAGGAAGCCATAACAGTATTGATGGAAAATTTGTTGTACACGTGCAATTGGCAGCAATGCGAACTGATGGTCATGTGGCATATCTTCATCTGCTATGAAGAAACTTTTCGGACGCTGGAACAGAAGATCGCTGCCTTGCAGATCGCGAACAGCGACCAGCAGGCCGTCAACAGTCATCAGTAGACCATCAACGAGTTGCTGCAGACCAATGTCAGCACGGGGTTGGCACGACTATCTGCAGTTGAGTCGACGGGCAGTGCAGTTTCAGACTGCAGCCTAGCTTTGGCCTCTCAAGCCAAGCAACTCGAAGAACGGATCAACCATGTAGTTGCATCCCTTGGCGACATCAACAAGTTTGTCGGCACGCCAACAGTCAACAATCAGCTGTAGACACTCAACGACCACGTTCAACAACGATTGACCGCAGTCGCCAAGGAATAAAAAATGTCAAACTTCAAGATTGAAAAATTCGACGACTACCACAAGACCTATCCGCGCAGGCGGACGTACATCACGTCCTACCCGAGCGGAGGCTTGACGCGCTCTACCTCCAGCTCATCGGGGGGGCACAAGAATTAATGACTCATGTGGTCGTCACGATGGAGTGTAGCATCGCCACCCTCCACACCAAGATATCTTGGGAGGACTTCGAGAAGAAATGGAAGAACCGGTTCATGGTCAATAATGACAAACGTCGCGCATTGAACAAGATCTTCCACACGTTTCAAGACCAGCAACCATCACGGGAATGGTTGTCGGAGTGGCAGAGACACGTCACCACCCCAGAGTTGAACCTACCGTTCGACTCAATCCGGGCCGAGTTCTTCGCCCAATCTTGCAACGCCTTGACAGCTACCCTTGGCAGTGAATTTCAGTATGAGACCTTCGATGCGATGATCTCAAAGGCAAGGGAACTCATACAAGGTAACCAGCGAGCGGCCGATGAGGCTCGCCAACAGTCTGGTTGCGTGGAGAAAAACAAAGGTTAGCGGACGTCGCAAGTAGCAGCGATCCAACGAGGATCTAGTGAGGACCACGCAGCCGCTTCAACATCAAGTGATGGAGAAGTGCCGGCAGCGATACCACCACAACGCTCAAGACCCCGTAGGAAAAACACAAGGTGAAAACAGCGTCGGCGAATGGAGCGAGACAGTCACCATGGACAAAGTTCGGGATCACCGAAGACATGTTCAAGTTACTGCAGAAATGGGTGTGTTGTTTATGGTGCAACAGCACCAAACACATCACTAGTACGTGCCCAGATAAGGACAAAAAAAATGTCAAGTGTCCAGGCTCGAGAAACTGAGCACCACGGGAAGTGCAGCGACATCACTTTCCAGTCAACCGGACTCGGCTGGTTTGCTAGCAGTCTCTCTCACGCCCGGGGATGCCGCGGTAGTCGCAAGTTCTCAGATTTACTTTGACAACTATGCTGTCCAGCTGGTCCCTCCGTTGAACCAGCCTCTCCACGTGCAAGATTCAAGCACATGCGAGGTGTTACCGTCGTTGGCCAACGAACCAGTTGCTTCGCCAACCCTTCTATCAGAGGGTCTGTCAACTTGGGCGAGTCTTGAGGAACTCGACCTGTTGACGGTTGAGGACTTCCAATGGTTGCCTCTTTCCTCCGCCGGTTCTTTCCCAACACCACATTGCAACGCCCTGATGGCACATTTGCGCGAATACTTGCACGCTGCAGTACCACCTCCGTTGACGGATGACGGAGTAGCGGTTGTTAACCTTCGCAACTACCTCGCGAAGATCGACCACGAGCACGCAACGCAAGGGTACGTCGACATCGACGCGCGGCTCCTCCACATCCGCATTCAGATCGGAAAGGCGACCTGCAGTTCCTTGATCGATTGTGGAGCGACTCACAACTATATCAGCCAAATCTTTATGGCACGCGTCGGGCTTGATTCGCACGTTTGAAGGAAAAGTCAGCCTACGTACGTCGCGTTGGTCAATGGTCACACGCAAAAGTCAATCGACTGTTGTGTTGACTTCGTGTCCGTGTACTTTGCCCAGCTAGCATGCGAGGCCGTGTCATTTAACATCTTGGATACTAAGTTCAATATGATCTAAGGCATGTCGTGGCTGCAAAGCGAAGACCATCCGGTAAAGTTTTTCTGATGCACCATCCACGTTCGTAATCGCCGTGGCGAACTAGTCCCGTGCACGGTGGCGCTTCCTCATCCTTCAATTGGTTGTCACATGGTCTCCGCGGCGAGTATTCGCCAATCCATCAGCCGACACGACATCGAGGAGATGGGCATTTGACGCCCTCACATCCGTTGACCAGCCCAAGACGGGCACATCGAACCCACGCATCATTGAGCTTTTGGACAGCTATGAGGATGTCTTCCAAGCTCCCGCCGGAGTAGTACTGGATCGGCCCATACGACACGGGATCACTCTCGAGGACGGCGTCGTACCTCCACGCGGATGTATTTACCGAATGAGTGAAGAGGAGCTTCAAGTGCTTCGGGCACAACTAGACGACCTCTTGGCCAAGGGCTGGATTCGCCCTAGCTGTTTGCCATACGGTGCTCCCGTTCTCTTCGTCTGGAAGAAGAACAAGGACCTTCGTTTGTGTATCGACTATCAAAAACTTAACTCGCAAACGATCAAGAACGCCGACCCTCTCCCACGGATCGATGATCTCCTCGAGCGACTAGGTGGCGCCAAGTACTTCTCGAAGTTGGACCTCAAATCAAGCTATCACCAGATCGAGATCCAACCAAGACATCAGTACAAAACCGCGTTCAAGACGCGGTATGGGCACTTTGAGTGGATCATCATGCCATTCGGTCTCACCAATGCCCCAACTACCTTCCAAGTGGCTATGACGACAGAATTTTGCGACCTGCTCAACAGCACCGTACTCATTTACCTTGATGACATCTTGGTTTATAGCTGGTCGCTGGATGACTCGGAGCATCTCGAGCACCTTCGCGTCATTTTGGAGTGGCTCCGTATCGCCAAATACAAGGTGAACCGTAACAAGTGCGAGTTTGTCTAGCAAGAGCTGGAGTATTTGGGCCATTACGTTACATCGCAAGGCATTCTTCCGCTCGTGGACAAAGTACAAGCCATTCAAGATTGGTTGGACCTCGCGAGTACTACTGACGCTCCTTTATCGGCTTAGCATCATATTACACGCGCTTCGTCAAAAGTTTCCAACGGATCGCTGCACCATTGACGCGACTTCAGTCCCCCTTGGTGCCCTTCGAGTTCAACGACGAAGCCCGACATGCGTTCCATACGCGGAAGACGACCTTGCTTCAAGCTCCCGTCTTGAGCATCTATGACCCGACCTTGCCAACCAAAGTGACTACGGATGCTTCCGACTGTGACATTGGCGTGGTTTTGGAACAGAATGACAACATAGACTGGCATCTGGTTGAGTACTTCAGCCAAAAGGTGCCGCCCATCAATTCCCTGGATGATGCGAGCGAGGAAGAACGAACTGCTAGCTTTTGTCAGGATACTTAAGCGTTGGCGTCACTTTGTCCTCGGGCGTCGGCGATTCACGTGCGCAACGGACAACAATCCGTTGACTTATTACAAGATGTAATACACAGTGAGCAGCATGATCGGTCGCTGGATGTACTTCATTGACCAGTTCGACTTCACCTCTAAGTATATTCGGAGCCCCTTGAACAAGGGGACGGATGCTCTCTCGCGAAGACCCGATTTTTGCGCCTTGGTGCACTCCACATTCAGCCTCGACGAGGACTTGCAACAACATTTTGTAAACGGCTATAAGTTGGATCTGGGATTCTTCACACTCTACGTGGACTTCTTATTAGATTACCCCCCGACAAGCAATTATCGCATCATCAACGACTACTTACTTCTCCATACACGAGACAAGGACTTGTTGTGTGTTCCCCAAAACCGCATTTTGTGCACTCGCCTCCTTGGCAAATACCACGATTCGTGGCTGGCGGGACACCTTGGTGTCGCACGCACGCTTGCACAACTCTGTCAGCGATTCCACTGGCCGGACATCATCAGCGACGTCAACCGGTACATTCAGTCATGTGCAGTTTGCCACCGAAACAAAGGGCGCCCTCAGCTCCCATACGACGAACTGAAACCTTTACCGATCCCTCGAGAACCAGGTCTCTCCATTGCTATGGATGTGACCAGTCCTTTTCCTCGCGATCCCCTTGGCCATGATGGTATTCTCACGGTCATCGACCGTTTGAGCAAATACACTCGATTTCTTCCATGCAAGTATCATGCGACGAGTCCCGAGCTAGCACGACTTTTGCATACCGGTTGGTTTTGCAGCCACGGCGTCCCGGAAGACGTCATTACTGACCGCGACACTCGTTTCATGTCAGCCTTTTGGACGACACTCATGGTGGAATCCAACATCAGCATGAAATCAAGTTTTGCACAGCATCCTCAAACGAATGGGCAAACGGAACGTGTGCACCAGACTGCGCAGATGATGCTCCGCACACTCATCCACCCGGATTAGAAAAATTGGGTTGACCGCCTTCCCGACATTGAGTTCGCCTACAACACTTCAGTGCACCCAACGATCGGCGTGACTTCATTCGAGTTGCATCACGGTGGACCGAGAGGCTGCATCTTCGCAGACATTTTGCTTCCATGGGTTGCCGATATTGACGTCGCTTGCTCCCCCGCTTCTACATGGAAGTACAGGTATCAAGCCCGCACAAATATCAAAAGGCTCAGGTCTGTATATAGCAGCAAGCGAACCGGCGCCGCATCCCATGTCCAATCAGCGTCGGCGACCTTGTTTGGGTCACCTCCGAGGAATTCACGCTCGAGTAGCACGTCTCGCGCAAGCTCCTCCCTAAGTGGTTTGGGCCATGGAAGGTCACTTCAGCAGTTGGCGACGACCCCGCAGTTCCCTCTTGCGTGATCGATTCCCCCACATTTGACAGTTCATATAGTATTTCACCCTTCGAAGCTGGCGATCTACACTCCAGCCTCCCCAGCGGACTTTCTGGGCAGACGTTCATACAACCCTCCTTCAATGGACGGGCACCAAGAGGTCGACCGTGTGCTCGCACATTGCAAGCACGCCAACAAACCAATGCAGTACAAAGTCACATTCAAGCAGTGCGATACCAACGACACACGTTGGATTTCACGAGTTGACCTGAAGGCCTGTGCAACCGGCTGAACACGCTGAGGCGTTCATACCCCCCGGGGCCGCGTTCATTCGCATTCAAACGCGCTGCGTGCCACGTGGCGCGAAAAAATTGAACGCGACCTCGGGGGGCGCGCGCGCGTGTTGCAGACTACGAGGTGGTGGACCTCGTTCAACGAACCCCGAAAGTGCAAAAAAAAGCACCCCCGGAGGTCCACCCCCCCTACCGCATCACCCCCCGCCATATGTGAATGCTCCTTTTTTTTTCGGGGGGGGTGGGGGAATCCCCCTAACACGGCTCAGACAGCCCATGCAGGCTCTCTAAAGGGTCCTCGCAGCCATGTAGCGCACACCCCCCCACCAAAATCAAGGCAGGCAGTGAATATGAAGGAGAGCAGGAGCTGGCCGACTATATACTGGAGATTGGAATTCAGGTCTGTGTTTCAGCAGTTATGGGTTGCTCACGTAGCTAGGCCGTGTTGGTCTCTGCACGTCATTCTCAGGGCTTGGCTGCACTACTCACCAATTGTGCAAAACTAGAATGAATCTTTTGTAGAACATGGAATAATACGCCGCCATATGTTGTTTTTTTTTATCTCGTTTTTTTTTTTTTTTTTTTCCTAGTTTATCTTTTTTCTCGTTTTTTTTTTTCTCATTTTTCTTTTTTTAGGAATACGTGCAGTGGCCGTAAAAGAAAATAAAAAAAAAAGAAAAACGAGAAAAAAAAAGACAAAACATATGGCGGCGTATTATTCCACGTTCTGCAGAAGATTCATTCTAGTTTTGCACATTTGGTGAGTAGTGCAGCCAAGCCCTGAGAATCACCTGCAGAGACCAACACGACCTAGCTACATGAGCAACCCATAACTTCTGAAACATGGACCTGAATTCCAGTCTCCAGTATATATTCGACCAGCTCCTGCTCTACTTCATATTCACCACCTGCCTTGATTTTGGTGGGGGGGTCTGCGCCACATGGCTGCGAGGACCCTTCAGAGAGCCTGCATGGGCCGTCTGAGCCATGGTAGGGGGATTCTCCCACCCCCCCCGAAAAAAAAAAGGAGCATCCACACACACACACACACATTCACACACATATTCACACACACACAGACACACATTCACACACACACACACACACA
>BFEA01000011.1:4852305-4866702 GCA_003427395.1 Chara braunii
GAGAGAGAGAGAGAGAGAGAGAGGGAGAGAGAGAGAAAGGGCATGTGCAATGGGAACTGAGACTGGGGGGGAGTTGGCCAAACCATGAACGAGGCATGAGAGAGAGAGAGGAGGAGGGAGATGGTATTCCAGTAATAACCTGTTTTATCCAGATCACAGAGCCATCAAGCTTAAACCACCCCATATCAGGCACGCTTCTGGTCACCTCTGACCATTTTTCAATTTTTTAGCCGGCACAAGCTGAAAAAAAAAAAAAAAAAAAAAAAAAGACGGCACAAGCTGACCAGCAGGTCGACCCCACTTTATCCAAGAAGCAGGCTAGCACGCACACTCTCCCCAGATACTGGCGGCTTTAACATCTGCGCGATCCAGTCGTCAAGTCTCTGAGTTAATATCTGGTTTTAAAAACTTTGCGACTTTTTAACCGTACCGTTATATGCTTCAACCGGTTGTATAGTACGCACACAAAAATCCAAATGATCCAAATCCAGGGCACACAACAAATCCATTTAATCCAGTGCTGCAAACTTGGAAATCTATCCCCCCGTTACACGCGCAAAGGGCCTTAAGAGTTAAAATGGAATTCATGTGTGCCGACCAAGGCCGTAAACTTGAACGCTGACCAAACGCACATGCATGACTCTGTGGTTGAAAATCCATCTCCCCATTACATGCACGAAGACGTACAACCCGTCTAAATGCGCAGACATCACACTTCGAACGTAGACAACCCAGAATGATAGCTACCTCAGGCAATCCACATTGCGAAAACAAAGCACGAGGTTGTGCACAAACCCCATGCATGGAACGCAACTCTCTCTCTCTCTCTCTGTGTGTGTGTGTGTGTGTGTGTGTGTGTGTGTACCTACCTATCTCTCTCTCTCTCTCTGTACCTACCTATCTCTCTATCTATATATCTATATATCTATCACACACACGCACATCCATACACAGACATATGTGAGCATGGCGGTTCCACAACATAGAGTGAAGCAATCCATGACTTTACTCAAGAGGAGCATAGCCCAAGGTCCAGAAAGGAAGCAGAGTGGGGATCGAAGGGTGAGAATGCAAAACATGTGGCTTTATACCCATTTCTTTCTTTTTCTGTTTCGCGGTGATTGATTGGTTGTGCGGTGCGTTGCTAGGAATTATTAAAATTGACTTGAATAACATCATCAATCTCTTGGCGGCAGAGGGGGCAATAGGGTCGGGTGGAGGCCCTGACTTGTGCCAAGCACTCGACGCACGACGTTAGATGACCGCATGGTAGTAATAGCCCGTTCCTCTCCTTCTCGAAGCAAATACAACAATAATTCTGACAGTCGTCCCAGAGGGAAGGGTCCATCAACTCCTCTGCTGTTAAATTGCCCCTGCTTTCATCGCCGGTCCTGTTCTTCCGAGGCGGGTTCCACGAAGTCGAAAATGGCGAAGGCAACGCGGATGATGGTACTGGTGAAGGCATGGCGGATGGTGAAGACGACGACACCATTAGCGCCTGAGTGCCCGCTTCTTTCTTACTCGACGTGTTTTGTTCCGATGCTACTCTACCTCTTCTCTCTCCGGTTTCAAGCATGTCGAGTATCGAGGATGACTGCCGCGTCGTCTCTCCATTCACGTTCTGCACTCCACTTCCTCCTCCTCCTCCTCCCACTCCGTCCCCTCCTCCCCATTCTCCACCTGTACCGAAGAACGGCTCCCCTAGGTCTTGGAGGTACAGACATTGTTCTTCGTGCAGATCACGCTGATAACGTAGATTTTCACGACTCTGACGATTCTGACAATTCTGACCATTTTGACAAAGAGGAGAGGAAGAGAGGAGGGAGGAGGGGCAGGAAGGCAAGGAGGGACGAAGCAAGTCGTCCTCGTTCGTGGGAAGAAAATGGGTGTACATATCGTCGTGGACATTGTAAGGTGCCCCTGAGGGCTCCAAGGGGGTTTCTAAGACACCCACCCCTCGTCTCCTTCCGTGCGAAGAAAAGGAGGACACAGGAGGGGGGGGAGGAGCAGCATGAGAAGGATCCGGGAAGAAGTGTGGAAACAGTTCCTTGAGAAGAGAGTCTGTTGATGTGTCCCCCCCCTCACTATCCCTTGGCATTGTCCTTGGCGCCGCCACGACAGGAGCGGCAGCACTAGCCGTAGCCCCGGTAGGAGCAACTGTGGGAGGAGCTGGTGTGGCTATCACCATCGCAGAGACAGGACTAGCAACGGTAGCGGCGGCAGCAGCAACAGCAGCAGGAGGAGGAGGAGGAGGAAGCGGAGAAAGACAAGGAAGAGGACGGGGAGGAGCAGCAGGACGAGGAAGAGGACCGGCAGCAGGAGGCGTAGGCGGAGGAGGAAGGGGGGGGGGAGGAGAATGAAGAGTTTGCTGCTGACGCCGCAGAAGATTCTTTCCATTCTGGACGGCGGTCGCCGGACCACAGGTCGGCCTACTTCCCGTGATGCTGATGGAAATCATCGGCTCCGATGCATTGGTCCTGAGGTTGAAACTGGTGACAGGGGTGGCCATATCTGTAGACCTAGTCGTCATGGGCATTGTGGGATCGAGGACGGATGGGATCAGAGGCCGAGGCGCCCCCTGCTCTGTCCAGCCTCCTGGTGGCCTATCTTCTAGTCTGTTGCACAGTCCATTCTGGCCCGTCACCTGATCCTCCATAGACCCCTCCTGGGGCCACCAAGTCCCTCCTTGGGCCCCCGCTGGCATATCCATACGCATGGGCATGGAACCTCCGTTTGTGGGCATACGTGGCCCATCCATGGGTCCGAACGGTGGCCACATAGGCCGCTCATGAAGATGCTGCTGTCTTTGCCTGAAACCATTGTCCCAATGCCCATCAGCATTCCATTGCCCATTGGAGTTCAAATGACCATTGGGATCCGGCTGCCCATTGGCCTCACAATGGCCATTGGAATCGCAACGACCATTGGGATTCCGACGACCACTGGGATCCCGGTGACCATTAGAGTCCCAATGCCAATTGGGATCCCGATGACCATTGGCGTCCCAATGCATATTGGGATCCCAATGGCCATTGTCCCAGGGACCACATGGGGTTCCACCATACTGTGGAGCTTTCCCAGGAGGACGAGGAGGGCCACCATCACCCATGGGAACTGGACCCTGAAAGAATACTCTACCGTCGCTGGTGCTGGGATTCCTGTGCTGATGGAAAACGTTTTCATCCTGAAAATAGGTGTTATCCTCAGGGGCAAAAGCACTGCTCCAGTCGCCCCGTAGTTGAGCGACGTGCGGAAACAAAGTTGGCGGAGGTAGGGGCGGGGGGTGATAAGGCACCCAAAACTCTGGGGCCAGAGGGACAGGCGACATCGGTGGAGGAGGAGGTAGTAAGGGAGGAAGCATCTCTCCTCGTCCTCCTCCTCCTCTTCCACCTCTTCCCTTCATCTCCCTTCTCTCTCTTCTGATCACCGGAGGCTGCCTCGTCCCTGCCATAGCCATTGCCATCGCTGTGTTCTCATCGAATCCGAACCCAAAGCTGCTCCTTCTGCTCTCAAAATCCACGTTTTCCACCATCCCTACCCCACCGCCGCCTCCTATGATAGGGAACAGCTTCTTCATTCTCTCTCCCATGGCCATGGCCTCTGCATTCTCCCTCATCGTCTTGCAATACTGGACATCACCAGCTAACTGACTCTCAAACTCCAACCGCTGCTTCTGTAGCGCATACTCATATACCCTCTTCCCTGGGAAAACCCTCTCCTTCTCCTCCTCTTTTGCTGCGCTCTCTCTCCTCGCCACAGCCACCGCCTCATCTGCAGCCCTCTGCTTTTCTTTTTCCTCTTCCTCCAACTCCATCTGCTGCTTCTGTAGCGCATACTCATATACCCTCTTCCCTGGGAAAAACCTCTCCTTCTTCTCCTCCTCTTTTGCTGCACTCTCTCTCCTTGCCACAGCCACCGCCTCATCTGCAGCCCTCTGCTTTTCTTTCCCCTCTTCCTCCCTCTTTCTCTGCTCAGCCCCACCATTCCTCACCATCTTATTCTTCTTCTCCTTCCTCTTCATTGTCATCCATCCTCCTTCTTCTTCCCCCTCTCCTCCTCCATCTCCATAGCCAGAGGAAAGCCCATTAACCTCGGCCATTCTCAGAGCCGCAAAACTGTTAGACAGAAGACCCTCTCTCTTCTCGTTCCCTCTTCTTCTCGATGACCACGAGTCTCGGACGCTCTCCCTCTCCATCTCCCTCTCCTCCTCCTCCTCCTCCTCCTCCTCCTCCTCTTCCTCCTCCTCATCATCATATTCTCCTTCCTCCTGCCGCTTACGATCGCCCAAACTCCCAACACCCAACCACTTAACACCCCTCCCACCAACCTTAACACCCCTCCCACCAACTTGTCCTTTCCGGACGCATGTACCTCCTCCTCCTCCTCCTCCTCCTCTCTTTCCCACCCCCACTTCTTCCCCATGTCCGCTTGTTGATTTGGACCATCCCTTCCTGACATTCCCATTTCCCTGCTGCTCATCAATCCCTCCACCTCCACGGCCATTCTCCATAGCTTTGCTCTTCTCACGACGGTCCATCTCAGCCGTCCAATCGCGATCCCCACACCTGGATGACTTCAACTTCCCAGGAGCGCCAGCATTATGCTTCTCATCTTCGCTGGACCCATCCTCATTCTCACACTCCATCTTCTTCTTATCCTTCTGTTTGTCACTACTACTATTTTCCTTCTTCTTATTCTTTTTCTTCTTCTTTTTCCCTTTAGATTTACTCCCTCCTCCTCCTCCTCCTCCTGCTGGTGCTGCATCATCATCGCTACTTTGACTTAGCAATTCATTCTCCTGTTTTGCAAGCAACGCCCGCACATGTGACAGCTCGGCCTTGATCTCCTCATCATCAGTCGACAGATCTGCTGCATGCTGTAAGTCCTCCAGAGCTTCGCGGAGTTTTCCCAATTTACTATAGGCCTTCCCACGTCTGAACAGGCCTTTCTTAATATCGAGCTTAGCCATGGCCGCTACTCTCAGGCCTTCGTCCGCATGGGACACAGCCGTCTCATATTCCTCCGTTTTGATGGCACAGGCTGCTATATTAAAGTGAAGGAAAACGACAAGTTTGCGGAGCTTGCTCTCGAGAGCATCCACGTCCCCCCCGTCCTCCTCTTCCTCCTGCTGCTGCTGCTGCTGATGCATCTGCAGCGGCGGGAGGGGGAGCTGGTGGAGGCGGTGGTCCACCTCCTCACCATCCTCCTCGTCTACCCCTCCCTCCTTCTTCTTCTTCTTCGTCGTCTTCTTCTTCTTCTTCTTCTTATGACCGCCATAGCCACAACTACCAATCACAAAACCACCTCCCTCTCTTACCCTTCTACTTACACTACTAATCCTACTACTAGTACTACTAGTACTACTAGTACTAGTAATCGTTATTCCTCCTCCTAACCCTATACCTACTCCTCTCCCTCCTCTTACTCTCCCCACTCTACTTATTATCACCCCTCTTCGCTTATCCTTATAGCAGCAATAAGCGTTGGGAAGAAGTTTGCGCGCCTGCAGGTAGCACTCTTTCGCGTTGACGTACTCTCCAGCCTTGAACATGTCATTCCCGGCATTTTTCTGAGTTTCTGCTAGTTTGATACGTCGGTTCATTTCCGCCTTCACAACACACTCCGGTATCACTGTGGGAGAGTAACGACAAGAAGGGGAGCAGGCCATAGCCATAGCTGGAGACGACGACGACGACGACGACGATCCGCTTTTCGACATATCGGTCGCAGAGGAGGAGGAGGAGGAAGCAGAAGCAGAAGAAGAAGAGGAGGAGGAGGAGGAGGAAGAAGAGCTCGAATTACTTCTGTCAGAGTTATGGGAGGTAGAGCCCCCCGATCCCGATCTCTTGTCGGGAGCAGTAGTAGCGATATTAGAGGAGTTAGCATTAAGAGACATAGAGCCCGATCCCGATCTCTTGTCGGGAGCCATGGCTGCCGCAGGGGAGGAACAAGGGCAGGAGCAGAAACAGTAAGAAACAGAAGGAGACGAAGAAGAAGAAGGAGAAGAAGGAGAAAGAGAAAAAGGAGGAGAAAAAGAAAAAGGAGGAGGGGAGAAAAAAAACGAAGACGAAGAAGACCTACCCTTCGCCATTGTCGCTGTCGTCAGCAATGACAAGCTGTAAGGCTGTGGACGCGAGGTCAGCTATGGCTGCTCGGCAACGTAGAGAGAGCGCGCGCGAGAGAGAGAGAGAGAGGGCTGGGGAGGGGGAGGGGGAGAGAGAAGGGGGGGGGGAGAGAGGGGGGGGATAATCTTGTTCTCCAGTCAGGGCTTTTTTTTTTCCTCCCCTCCTGATTAGAAAGCCTCATATAAGTGCACTGTATCATGGATTGGTGATTTCTTGGTTTTGTACCGCCTCCCCCTCCCCCCTTTCCGGCTTTGGCGGTGAGATTCAACCTGAATAAACGACGTGCGGTGACGCATTGCACACCTTGCTCGCGCAGCAAAATTGCCGCGAGGCAACGTGGCAGCTAACCAAGATGTGCTGACGTTGCACTGGTTGCCACGTGGCAATCAAACAAACGACGTGATGACGAGGCCAGACTGCCACGTGGCAATCAATCAAGACGTGACTGACTGCTGCGCAGCTGTCAGCCAAGATATGATGACATGGATGGCCCAATTGCCACGTGGCAATTAACCAAGGAGACGTGGTGATGCGGCACGATTCACTTGTGGGGGCAATCAACAAAGACGTAATCAATGCCAATCAACGAAGATATGATCAACGAGTGCCACGTGGCAATCAACGAGGACATGATCAATGCCAATCAACGACGACATGATCAATGATCAATGCCAATCAACGAAGACATAATCAATGTCAATCAACGAAGACATAACCAATGCCAATCAACGAAGACGTAATCAATGCCAATCAACGAAGACATAATCAATGCCAATCAACGAAGACATACTGTAATCAATGGCAATCAACGAAGACATGACCAATCAGTTCGTTCCAATCAACGAAGACATACTGTAATCAATGGCAATCAACGAAGACACGACCAATCAGTTCATGGCAATTCACGAAGGCGAGAGGAGAGGACAGTGGCTTGATTACCACAAGGCAATTAATCAAGACGTGATTGCCACGTGCCAATTGACATGGCAATCAAGAGTTAATTGCCATGAGGGGCAACAAGCCAAGGCGTGATGACGTGGCCGGATGGCCACGTGGCAATCAACCAAAAAGACGTGAATGATGTGGAATCCCTTCACAGCTGCCGGTGATTGGCACTAAGGAAAATGAAACACTCACACTGCGGGTCGCGCCAATTACACAGTGATGAGAACGAATCTCGCCACAATTGCTGGCTACATTCGGCGATTCCCTCCTCTGCCCCGCGCCGAGTTCACGCACCGGAGTAAGAGTAATGTCGTGGAGGGCGAAAAGCTATTCGTCCGCACGGAGAGAAAAATGCACCTCGCCGCAATTGCTGGCTACGTTCGGTGGTTCTCTTTTCTGTTCCCCAAATTCCATCCGCGGAGAGTTCGCACGCCCCTGCCTCCCTCTCTGCCTCCCTCCCTCCCTCCCTCCCTCCCTCCTTTCAGTGATTGAAGCCGATTTACTCACTTCGACTCTTCCACCTCTCTTCGCAAAGCCGTGCCGTACCCAGCTTTTTCGCTGAAACTGCCGAAGCTAAAAAGCGCGCCTTCTGCGTACTTGCTGAACCTCGAAAATTCACCGAAGCACCTGCGGATCAACAGCATCGTTACATGCAAAGACAAGAACAAAAGGATGAGCCGATCAACGAAGACATGATCAATCAGTTCGTGCCAATCAACAAAGACAAGAACAAAAAGATGAGAGCCGGGCCGCAGAAGAAGAAGAAGAAGAAGAAGAAAAGGTTGAAATTTCAACGAAGCACCAGGGCATCAACAGCATCGTTACACGCAAAGAGAGATCAAAAATAGGAGGAAAGGAAGAAGAAGAAGAAGAAGAAGAAGAAGAAGAAGAAGAAGTAGAGAGAAGAAGAAGTAGAAGAAGCAATGGCCGATAAATGCTCACGAACACGAAGTATGATATTACAAAAATCAACGTGTTCCTCAAACTCAGCACGCGGAAGAAGAAGAAGAAGAAGAAGAAGAATTGAAGAAGAAGAACGAAGATGAGATACCGACGTAAAGGCTACGCGCGTATGGACACAAGATCGATGAATAACAACACGACCAAGAAGAAAAAGAAGAAGAAGAAGGAGAAGAAGAAGAAGAAGAAGAAGGAGAAGAAGAAGAAGAAGAAGAAGAATTGTCGGGGCAGCCGTTAAAATTGGAACAATAGAGAGAAGATGAATTAACATAAAAATTAGCATATGGTCCCTGTCGACGACGAATTGGTTGGCACGCATAAAAATCGAGAAAAGTCCAAATTCCAACCAAAAAAAAAAAAAAAAAGAAAAAGAAACGAAGCGAGGCTAATCGCTACCAGTCCGGGAACGAAAAGATGTACATAGACATCACAGCACTACCGGTGCTACCGGTAGTAGCATGGAACATAGACATCACAGCACTACAAACGCGCACATTCCCCGACGCGTTTCAGCCTGTCTGGCTGCTCTCTGTTCATGCTTGTGCTATTGTTGATGTTATTTATACATCTTTTCCCTCCCTCGTGGATTATTAGTTGCGATTGCCCGCTCGCTACTTTACTTCGAACTCCATTCTCAATTCAATTCAATTCAATTCAATTCAATTCAATTCAATTCAATTCAATTCCATTCCCTTCCATTCAATTCCATTCAATCCAATTCAAATTCAATTCATTGGCCTCGCTGCTTTATTTCAATTCCATTCAATTCAATTCATTGGCCTCGCTGCTTTTTTTCAAATTCATTTCAATTCAATTCATTGGCCTCGGTACTCCATTCATTTCAATTCAATTCATTGGCCTCGGTACTTCATTTGAATTCAATTTGAATTCAATTTGAATTCAATTTCAATTCAATTCAATTCATTGGCCTCGGTACTTCATTTCATTTCAATTCAATTCAATTCTTCTTAATCTAGTTTCGCATCCTCTTGATTTTATTCGGCTTGGCGCGCATAGAGTTATTTTCTTTTTCCTTTTCTTTTTTTCTTTGTACTGCATCCGGTTCGCCGCCGCCTCCTCATCCCTCACCATCATCGTCAAGAACTCGTCATCGCCATTCTCATCATAATCAGCATCACAACTTCAGAGATTGCACTTAAAAAAAAAACTGTTATTATTTCCTATGGAAAGATGATTTGGCGGGAAATGAAGCGAAGGGAAAGAGGAGGAAAAGGAGGGAACCACGGGAAACGAAGAAGGAACTGCAGAGCGATAAACCTATTCATCACATGATTAAACAAATAATTTTTTTTTTAAATCAAATTAAAAAAAAAAGAAGACGAAGGAATTGGAGGAGGAGGGGGAGGAACTGACGAAGCAGACAAAAAACGGAGAAGAAAATTGCAATCGTATTTTACATCCATGATCCGATCTCAAGACTCGAACACGCGACCTCCTTCATGAGATCCATGTGAGCGGAAGGAAGATCGTGACTGGCGGATCCATGGGAGCGGAAGGACGATCGGGAAAGGAATTGAACAGGAGGCGAAAAGGAGAAGGGAGAAGGAAGAAGGGAGAATGGAGAAGAGGGAGAATCGAACACGCGACCTCCCTTATGGGATTTGCAGGGTCAACCAAACGACAGCGGCAACGGAAGGAAGATCGCGAGGAGATGGAAGGGAGGAAGATCGGGACGAAATGGAAAGGAGGCGAAAAGGAGAGGGAGAGAACGAGGAAAAGGAGGAGGAGAAGGAGGAGGAGGGGTTAAAGGCGGAGAGAGAACCGGGAAGAGGAGAGGAAAGAGCAAGCGGAGAGGGGAGGGGAAAGACGAAAGCGTGAGGAGGGGAAGGAAGATCGGGGGGAAGTGTGAAGGAGGGCAAAAGGAGAGGAGAGAACGAGGAGGAGGAGGAGGAGGAGGCGGAGGAGGCGGAGGAGGAGAGCGGGAAAGGGATGGGAAGAGGGAAACAAGGAGGAGGAGGAGGAGGAAGAGGGGTGTAAGGCGGAGAGAGGAGCGGAAGGAGGAGAGGAAAGAGGAGAGGAAAGAGGGAGGAGCAGAACGACGAAGCTGAAAGAGGAGGGCAAGGGAAATTGGGGGAAAGTGGAAAGGAGGAGAAAAGGAGAACAGAACTAGGAGGAGGAGGAGGTGGAGGAGAAGGAGGAGAAAAAGAAGAAGAAGACAAGCGGGAAAGGAGAAAATGAATAAGCATGAGAAGAAGGACAACAGCAGGAGGAGGAGGAGGAGGAGGAGGAAGAGGAGAAGGAGGAGGAGGAGGAGGAGGAGGGAGGGGTAAAGTGGACAAGGAGGCAGACGAGGAGGTAGACGAAGAGCAACAGGGCAGTATACAGGGAATGTCAGCTTCTGTTGGTACTGTCAAAATCCAGATCACCATTCTTCATTTCAATTACATATAGTCGGAGATTTCCGGAAAAAAAAAAGAGAAAAAAAAAAAAGAAAGAAAGAAAGAAAGAAAGATTGGGGGATCACAAAGACGTGGCTTGGCTTTCTCGAGAGGTGCAGAAGCAGTCCCACTAGCAAAAGTGGATCAAATTTAACGGCTGAATCTGGACGTGTTTCTCCACAGGTGCAGAAAAACTCGCTACTGATCTGCTTTTCTGCATCTCTGCATACAACACCTACAGATTCAGGCGCTTAATTTCGCTCTTCTTTTTTTTCTCTCTCTTTTTTTTCCTTTTTCTTCTTTTTTTTTTTGCACCGTTTCTCGACTTATACGTGTCATCCTTGCGCAGCGGCCTTGCTAATACCCCTTCCACTTGTATCGTTCCATTTATTTTTATTTTATTTTTATTTATTATTTTATTTTTTTTATCGTTCCAATTTTAACTGATGTTCCGAAGTACAATTTCCAATTTCCGTCTTCTTCGCCACCACTACCCGTCTTCGCCAGAACACAACGCACCCTCATTTTCCCTGTATCGGGTTGGAAACATACCTTGTATACGTTCATTTTCAGGATGCGTTGTGTTCGTGGTAAGACGGTAGCAAGGGTAATAAATCCTTAATTAATAATTAATGAAATTCCTCCTAAAGCCTACGCAATTCTTTTTTTTTTTTTTTTTTTTTTTTTCCCTTCTGCAGTCTGGTTTACCAGCAAAGAGGGCATGACGGTATCGCTCCTGTGTGATCCCACTCCCACTGCAATAAGGCCTGGGAGACTCCATCTCACCTTTTTTTTTTTTTTTTTTTTTTTTTTTTTCATCTCACCTTTTTGGATTGACTGGCCCTCTTCTCTCTTGATCTGGCAACGGTTGATTTGAAAAATCCTCCTCCAAACTGCGGTGAGTTCGATCCCCCCTGCGCTGCTCGGTCGGACTCAATGACTCAATGGATCCTCTCTGGCGGTCGCAATTCTTCGATTCGACGACTTATTGACTCATCAGGGTGGGTGGGCGTTACACCGCCCAACTCGCCAGAGGGGGGGTCTCATGAAGGTGATTTGGCACATCCCACCCCTTCCAGAGAAGAAGTAGTTCAGAGATGAGACCTCCCAGTCAAAGGAACACCCCCCCCCCAAAAAAAAGGATGCGATCATCAGAGGATTGGATGAGATTGATGATAAGTAAGTATAAGAAGTATAGCACAGTGGCAGAGAAAAGGTCGGTTGTGGTTTTGGTTTCCTCGCAATTGGGGGACCAACAGGCAGCTTACAGCTCTTTCGGCACAGGAAGGGAAATTGACACCTGCGCGCCAATACCCCTTTTGAAAAAGGCAAAAAAGAAAGGTCATCAGCCCGTGGTTGATCCCGCGTTCGAAAATAGGCATACTCACACTACGCCCTCAACATAGCAAAAGCGCAAAATGAGTGGCCAGATCGAGTCCTTGTGAAGGAACGACTGCATCTGGCCGCTCATTTTACGATTTTGTGATTTTGAGGGCCTAGTGTGAGTATACTCTCAGAGGGCGACTGGCTGTATCTATGAGTCGGTGAAACTCCGACGAAACAGTTTGTCACAGCCCCTCGTTTGTTGTCCTCTTCTCCCTCTCTGCCTACGGTTTACCGGGCAGTTCTATTTGACGATATATAGTTTGGCGGGCAGTCTGTTTAACTATATATAGAGATAGGTTATGCCATGGTGATGGCCCTGTTGCTGGTGCGAGGATGTGAGCCCTCGGCAGTGCTGGAAAAGGCCTTGCCCGCCCTAAGTGAAGGCGGGCCTGCCAATATGTGCCAAGGCCTGGGTACAGGCCAGTGTGATCACGCTAAGGGGGCCGTTGGAATCTATATGCGGGCATGAATCTTCGCAGTAGCCCTTCTAGGGCTCACCCCACATCTCGGCTGAGGCCCCGGCGATGGTGGGTATCCTGATGTTCTTGGTCTGGGTGGCTTGCATAGTCCGGTTTACTCGACCCCAGCAGAGTACACCTACAGACTATTTCATATTTCACACTGTAGGTCAATAGGTTAGGTCACTTGCACGATTCACATAAGGTCCTGTGTTCGATAACAGACTGCAACTTAGGTCCAGGGTGTTGTAGAGGCCAGTTACTAGGCACACGTTGATCGCCGGAAGCAGTCCTCCCTGGTCGCTCTGGGAAGGCGAGGCCACCACCCATCCCAACCTCGCGTCAATACTCCTAGCGTATCCCCTATCCCTACTATCCTACCTCAGTGTGACCAGCACTTAGGACCGTCACCCTACCAGTATCGAGGGGGACTTGGACCGAACAGTAGCGACAGGCACCAGGGCTAGCGACCCTAGTCCTGGTTGAAGCATAGTCGAACGGGCCTTGCCATTAATACGTGGTCAAAGGATTGAGGCTGGCATAGCAGTTCCTTAGTAAGGAATGTCGGGAGTGTCAGGAGATACTGCACTTTACTGCGGGGCCGGAACTGGCTCCAGGGACATACGAGGGAACGGAGGATTGTCTGCTCTCAGACTACCATACAACACAGGGCTAATAGATTATCCAGGGTCAATACATACAGTCCATGATTCACGATTGAAGGTGGGCTATCCTCCTAGTACGTACCTTAGAGTTGAGGCTGGCATAGCAGTCCTAAGTACGGATGTCGGGGGTGTCAGAAGATACTGCACCTTACCGCGGTGCAGGAACGGGCTCCAGGGATATACGAGGGAACGGAGGATCCCCATCTCTCTATCATCAACACCATAGAACACTGTAGTAAAAAAAGACAACATAAGGATAAGAAACTCGGTCCATAACTCGTGACCTAGGGTTGTGACGAACTGTTTTCTGCAACCGCGCGGATTCCTGCGCAAGGCTATTTCGGGGGATGAGATTGGTTAAGTCGGGATGGCCTGGTGGGTTGCATGGATGCCCCTGCTTTTTCTTGTCTCTTTTGAATGAAGACTGGTCTGGCCCCACGACGATTGATAGTTGGCCGCGCCTCAGCGAGCGCGACGAATAACGGTTGTCATAGCTTCTTTCTTGTTTTGCTGTGGGAAACGGGAATTTTTGCGCGATCGTCGCTCGGGAAAATCTTTTTGAATTTTCAACCGTTGTCGAGCCCCCGTGGGCTCTTGGTAATTGTCTCTTTCGGAATTTATTTTTGCAATAAGGATTTAGAGTAGGAATTTAGGCGCATCTCAATTTCCGCTGCACGGCGCTTCTTGCTTGCGCACGTCCTGCCGTGTCAAGATCTGTGCTCTGACTTCCCCGCGCCTTAATCTTGCGTGTAACTATAATCTTTGCTTTCAGCAGGTGTGATTGCAACTGTAATCATGTCGTTCTTAATATCTTTTGTGGCGCCCCTGCACGGGCATACTTCTCTCCCGTCCTATTGACCTGATCGCTTGCATGACTGGATCGATGTGTGGAGCGTGGCTACGTCCCCCACACCGCGGCCTGGCCATGCAGACGTAGGCACTGCCTTCTTCCTCCTTTCTTCCCCTTCAGACCCAATCCTCAGTATCTCGCGCGAGCATGCATGCTATAAATTTCGCACGCACGATTAACTCGCTCTCTAAAAATTTTGGAGTTAGCGCGGTCGAGAGGATCGGCTAACGAGCAAGAGTGGCAGGTGAGTAAAAAGTTGGACGATCCGACGAGCTGATGTTGGGCATGCGGGGTTGACGTGGGGCTGCAACGGACTATGGCGCACGGACGAACCTGGCTTGCATGCTCGGGGGTGACAACTCTGTGTGGGTGCGAGGCGATGAGATGAGAGAGCGGTGAGATAGAGAGAGAGAAACGGGAGGTGTGTATGAAGAGATTCTTCTTCTTATCTTCTAAGCCATTTTGGCTTCTTCTTCTATTCTTCTAAGCAATTTTGGTTTTCGGCGCGAGTCGCCCTTTCTCCTTTCCGGATCGGCATCTCGGATTTTTCTTTTGCTCTCGTTTCGGAGATTGATGTATGGTTGTCTTCCCCCACTCTCTGCCTTTTTG
>BFEA01000011.1:4867199-4888303 GCA_003427395.1 Chara braunii
GGTTGTATGTAAGCTAGTTGCATGGATGATAGATAAGCACGATTATGTCTATGCATGAGTTGGGTAGGCATGATAGATGACCATCTCCCTAGAAAGACGACCCATCGCGCATGACTTGGTTGGGCATGATAAATGATCATCTCCCTAGAAAGACGACCCATCGCGTATCTCATTGGCTTTCACCTACTTGATCGAGGACAGGCCCTACGCACGCACACATAGGCCCGATCAAGACGATCGTTGCCTACGCGCGCGTCTGCGAAACCTGAACTTGACTACCCCCCCGAATGACGATGTTCCCCCCAGACTTGCAACATGAATTTCGGCATTCCCTTTCATGTCACTGATTGCAAGTGTTTTAGCGATCGGGAATTCCGGGAGTAATTGCAACACGTGTGTCTGTCTGTACGACCGGGAAGAAAACTTCCTGAATTTCCATACCCAGTGGGAAACAAATGTATCTGTGAGTGGGATATCGACCGAGCCCGAGAGCGCATCCCTCACCGCCCCGAATTTCCCAGCTCGTATACGTGTCACCTCGTCGTCGAACCATGAATAATTATTTTGGAGACCGACTTCCCTCCCTACCACCGCATATTGCCCTTCCATTCGCTGACCATCATCCCCTTGTGTGCAATCGCTCCGTATTGGCCCCAACCCCCGTGCTCGGAGTGCTTGCAAGACCACGAGTATCGAGCCTCCGGCTTCATCCGACGAACTCGTTCGGAGGAAGAACGACGGGCGCACAGCCTTCGATTAAGGCCAGCCGCATCGGATTCTGAGACCAGTACCATACGACGCCAACAAGTGACAGTGATCGAACAGCGCGATAGCCATAGCGTTCCACCAGTGCACCAAATAAGAATCCGACCCAGACGACGGGGCCAACAAAGGCGGTAGGCCCACGCTCAGACTTCAACCACTGCCCATCCTTTTGCATTCCTATCCCTGAGACTTGCCACAGGAGATCTTAGTTCCGACCTGGGACTCCACCCCCACTTCCCAAAAATCCTTGGCACACGCCTTTTCACACTTCCAAGCCCACTCCCACTACGATCAGGAAGTCGCGCCGGGCGTGAGGTTGGGCGTCACAGGGTTGGCTATCCTCCTAGTGCATAGCATAGGGTTGGGGCTGGCATAGCAGTTCCTTAGTACGGGATGTCGAGGGTGTCATGGCTGGAACGGGCTCCAGGGACATACGAGGGAATGAAGGATACCCAGGTCTCTATCATCACCACACAACTAAGCTAGAGGGAGTCACTGTGCACCCTCATGAAGACCTATAGTAGCATGTTCATACCTAGCTCCCGAAGTCCCCGTGCAATCAGGCTTGCACGGCGTCTGCTTCAACCGGGGCTGAGCAGGGGGTAGGAGTCTCTGCTTAGCCCCGGTACCTGCAACCATTGTCGGTTAGGAGACAAATAAAAAGGTCACCCCCCCAAGATGGCAATGGGTGATGGTCTTCGGTGGTTAACACTAGGGTAGGGCAAGGGAGTGGGGGTGCGCCAGAGCAAAGAGATGAGAGGAAGGGAGGGTGG
This sequence comes from Chara braunii, assembly GCA_003427395.1. Classification (NCBI taxonomy): domain Eukaryota; kingdom Viridiplantae; phylum Streptophyta; class Charophyceae; order Charales; family Characeae; genus Chara; species Chara braunii. The sequence continues at coordinate 4,868,738 of BFEA01000011.1, forward strand.
GGTCTTCGAAGGGGTTTCATCTGGACAACCGAGTGGCCGAGTACTGTGGGTGACTGCCATGATCTGTCTAGTATCCCACCTCTACAACAACCTTTATAAAACAAACAAACAAACAAACAAACAAACAAACAAACTTGTGCCTGCCCTAAGTGAAGGCGGGCCATAATATTTACAGGAGGCCTGTTTTTGTCAAGTTCTGCATGTGGGGTATCAGACAGTTGCAGCATGCCAGTTGGTTACAGGATAGCGTAAGCCTTTCCCAGGCTTCTTCCGGAAGCAGCAGCTCGAGAGGCAGTTGAGCCCAGGTCACGTACAGTTCAGGCCTTGGGCATGAGTCACCAGAGGCCAACGCCTCATAGAATGGCCGCGGGCCAATGAGAATGCAGCATCTTCGTCACACACTGGCCAACAGCCAATGAGATCGCGGCGAACACTTGTAGCCTCGTGGGCTACCTGGGCCTGCCCAACTGTAAAGGGCCCAGGCTCGTAACAACAACTGAGGGTCTGGGAGCAGACACTGGGGCCCGACTGGAAGGTACTGGAAACTCGTCCAGCCAGGCCCAAAGCTCGACAAAGCAGAGCTCACTTTCCATAAAGGAGAGTGAGCACGACAACCAGGGGGCATTGAGGCCGTGTGCTTGCTGGCGGCAACGCCGGAGGCCGTTGGTAGGCCAGGGGCTGGAAGAGGCACACATGGGCGCATCGTGGTGTTGGGTGTTGCTGGTGCAGCGGGCGCTGAGCAGCCATAGCCGTGCTTGCTCAGTGGTGGCTGGTGATGGTGGTGGTGGTCCTTGGGTGTTGGGGATGCTCACTGTGGGAAGTCAAGGGGTGATCGTGATAGGAGAGAGAACGTATCTGGTGTATGCTGGCGGTTTGCTTTGGTGATGACATCACATACTCTGGTCTTCGACTTCGATGTGATCCAATTGCATGAACGTAGATAGGCATAGATAAGCTGAGTAGTGTAGGTTGGGCGCTGGGCGCCAGACAATAGGAGCGACATTGGAAACTGTGTTGCTGTTACCAGAGAGCATCGACATTCACACACGAGTTCATTGTATTGCCCTTATTTGGATGGTATCTTTGGTGCATTGTTCTCTCTTCATGGTACATGACTATCTAACTACTTCGTGATTTTGCAATCTGGATTCTCTCATGTTCCTTGCACAGCGCCAGACAATAAGAACGACATTGGATACTGTGTTGTTGTGACCAGAGAGCGTCAACATTCGCACACGAGTTCATTGTATTGCCCTTATTTGGATGGTATCTTTGGTGCATTGTTCTCTCTGCATGGTACATGACTATTTGGCTACTTCGTGATTTTGCAATCCGGATTTCTATCTATCACTCTCGCTCATGTTCCTTGCACTATATTCTTCTCTCAAATATTTCATCATCTTTCAAATTATTTCAATTCACCTTCACTACCTACCTACCTACCACTACTCCTAATGCTTAGACAGGGGACCGCGGCCCTGCAAACACATAGCTTTGTTGTCTCCGCCCAACCATCAGAGGGGATGCATGTTGCCCCYTCCCCCCCCCCCCCCCAACCATGGTGGTCAAGGATGGGGTGGGGCCGCCGGCCCGCCGGTGGGGTTCCGGCTAACACAAAGATCGAACATTTTGCCAGTAGTTGCGCCTCCCTTTCCATCGTCCCCCACCCCTAACCGAATAACAATAGTGTCTAAGGCGAACACTCTCCCACACACCACACACAACCCACTCACACCCGTGTTGGCCGAGGACCCCGCTATTATCGATCAGAGGTATCAAGCGGACTATCACCGCTGGTTGCCACCAAGTGCGTCGCAGGTGGTTGTGGGGCTTGCACTCACAACCTTCTGAATGCCATTTGCGTGTCTAACCAACTGAGCTAGGCCGCTGTTTTTTTTTTTTTTTTAACTCCTCTCCTTTTCTCTCCCCCTTTTCTTTTTCCCCCCAAAAAGGATAACGACTCTTCAACTGGAAGTGTTTTTTTTTGTCTTTTTTAAGCTATATTCTTCTCTCATCTATTTCATTTTTCTTGGTAGTACGCATCTATTTCATCCTCTCACTAGTCTATGTATAGTACGGGGAAACACCAACCCAGATCTCTTCCCAGCCCACGGGGTAGGTTGAGTTCTGTCAGAATAGGCAGAAATTATGTGCATAAGAACTACCCTAGCTCAGTTTGTACGCCCACAAACTGTTGAAACATAGACATGAGTTTCAATCCTCGTCCCCGATGAGTGAAAATAACTTTGAAGTTCAAATTTACCTGGGCCTGTTAGTCCAGAAATGGTATCTGAATACCTTTCTCAACCTTTTTTTTTAATATACTCAAATCTCTATTTCATTACAACCCTTGAAACAAGGTCGAGAACCTCACAATCCAACCCAGAGTTATTCCGACAGCATCGGCCTCGGTGTAGTTTATGAGTCTCACTTCCCAAAATCTCAAGGTTGTCGCCCCTTCAAGCAAAGAAAGAAAGGAGGAGGAAAAAGAGACGGATGAGCAAAGGGGCAAAAAAATAAAAATAAAAAAATCATGCGGATGGATTTAGAAAGAACAACTTTCAATTAAAACCCGAGAAAGGACTTCGGCGTCCCTCACGAGAATGCCGCAGTCACTTTGGGTTGAGAAGTGCACTCCCGACCAATCCCATCCCTAACCACAGTCGTACTGTCGTGGAGACCCCAGCCCCCTAAGTACTTTTTTTTTTTTTTTTTTTTTTTTTTTTTTTTTTTTTTTTGGGGGTTGGGGGGGGCAGTTGCTAGGGACCCATTGATTGCTGGAAGCGGGCAGCCGTGGTCGCCCTGAGGAGACGAGTCCACCTCCCATTCCCAACCTCGCGTCAATACTCCTAGCGTATCCCCTATCCCTACTATCCTACCTCAGTGTGACCAGCACTCAGGACCGTCACCCTACCAGTATCGAGGGGGACTTGGACCGAACAGTAGCGACAGGCACCAGGGCTAGCGACCCTAGTCCTGGTTGAAGCATAGTCGAACGGGCCTTGCCATTAATACGTGGTCAAAGGATTGAGGCTGGCATAGCAGTTCCTTAGTAAGGAATGTCGGGAGTGTCAGGAGATACTGCACTTTACTGCGGGGCCGGAACTGGCTCCAGGGACATACGAGGGAACGGAGGATTGTCTGCTCTCAGACTACCATACAACACAGGGCTAATAGATTATCCAGGGTCAATACATACAGTCCATGATTCACGATTGAAGGTGGGCTATCCTCCTAGTACGTACCTTAGAGTTGAGGCTGGCATAGCAGTCCTAAGTACGGATGTCGGGGGTGTCAGAAGATACTGCACCTTACCGCGGTGCAGGAACGGGCTCCAGGGATATACGAGGGAACGGAGGATCCCCATCTCTCTATCATCAACACCATAGAACACTGTAGTAAAAAAAGACAACATAAGGATAAGAAACTCGGTCCATAACTCGTGACCTAGGGTTGTGACGAACTGTTTTCTGCAACCGCGCGGATTCCTGCGCAAGGCTATTTCGGGGGATGAGATTGGTTAAGTCGGGATGGCCTGGTGGGTTGCATGGATGCCCCTGCTTTTTCTTGTCTCTTTTGAATGAAGACTGGTCTGGCCCCACGACGATTGATAGTTGGCCGCGCCTCAGCGAGCGCGACGAATAACGGTTGTCATAGCTTCTTTCTTGTTTTGCTGTGGGAAACGGGAATTTTTGCGCGATCGTCGCTCGGGAAAATCTTTTTGAATTTTCAACCGTTGTCGAGCCCCCGTGGGCTCTTGGTAATTGTCTCTTTCGGAATTTATTTTTGCAATAAGGATTTAGAGTAGGAATTTAGGCGCATCTCAATTTCCGCTGCACGGCGCTTCTTGCTTGCGCACGTCCTGCCGTGTCAAGATCTGTGCTCTGACTTCCCCGCGCCTTAATCTTGCGTGTAACTATAATCTTTGCTTTCAGCAGGTGTGATTGCAACTGTAATCATGTCGTTCTTAATATCTTTTGTGGCGCCCCTGCACGGGCATACTTCTCTCCCGTCCTATTGACCTGATCGCTTGCATGACTGGATCGATGTGTGGAGCGTGGCTACGTCCCCCACACCGCGGCCTGGCCATGCAGACGTAGGCACTGCCTTCTTCCTCCTTTCTTCCCCTTCAGACCCAATCCTCAGTATCTCGCGCGAGCATGCATGCTATAAATTTCGCACGCACGATTAACTCGCTCTCTAAAAATTTTGGAGTTAGCGCGGTCGAGAGGATCGGCTAACGAGCAAGAGTGGCAGGTGAGTAAAAAGTTGGACGATCCGACGAGCTGATGTTGGGCATGCGGGGTTGACGTGGGGCTGCAACGGACTATGGCGCACGGACGAACCTGGCTTGCATGCTCGGGGGTGACAACTCTGTGTGGGTGCGAGGCGATGAGATGAGAGAGCGGTGAGATAGAGAGAGAGAAACGGGAGGTGTGTATGAAGAGATTCTTCTTCTTATCTTCTAAGCCATTTTGGCTTCTTCTTCTATTCTTCTAAGCAATTTTGGTTTTCGGCGCGAGTCGCCCTTTCTCCTTTCCGGATCGGCATCTCGGATTTTTCTTTTGCTCTCGTTTCGGAGATTGATGTATGGTTGTCTTCCCCCACTCTCTGCCTTTTTGNTTTTTTTTAACTCCTAGGGAGGCTCCATCTATTGGTGGGGAGCAGCACCTGCTGGACATCGGGTCCAGCGTGCCTTTTTACAATAAGAATATGAGAATATGAACGATTGGAAATGGTGTCTTGTGAATCAGCACCTCTTCATCCATTGTTGGACGCCAAGTCCAACACTTCTACATGGTCCTGATTCACTTAAGAGAACATGAAGATCCAACCTGTTATGAGGACATAACCTGAAATCTTCACACTTTAATCATACCCAAATCAAGATCTCGGAACCATAGCCAATAGTGCAGGGGGAAAGGGATCAAGAAACTCTACCATTGGACGCATGGGTATGGATGGGTCTACCAATGTTCAATCATGAAATACTATCTTAGAATTTTTCCTTATTTCTTCATTGTCCCCTCTCATAGCCCCTTCCCATTTTACTTTTCTCATTTCCCCCCCTTGGTTTTCTCCAAACCAGCATGTATTACATTTTTGAATATGTTTGTGGATTTCATCTCGTGAAGACAAGTGCTGCATTTTTTCTTTCGCTTGTTCCCATTTGGTTGTAATTTTTGTTTGTACATACAATTTAATAATTTCAGTGAATTCGGGTCCACCTAGGCGAGCTTCCTCCTGTAAGTGCATCTCCTCAACCAAATGATCCATGTGACTGCTTTTTTCCCCATGGTGAAGAGGTTTTGTGTAAAATCATCATATGCTCAACAATCCATGATTCAAAAATAATTGCTTTCCAACTCCATGGTCATCGAGTCTGTGGGCCTAGCTGATTCCAAACTCTATCCCACCACCTCCATAACCATATAACTCCAAGGCATTGCAGAAAGATATGCTCAAAAGTTTCAGGGATCAACCTACAGGGAAGGCAGATTTGCAAAATTTACACCACCTAGTTCCAAGGAAGATTTGTCTATCAGCCAGTCATTAGTGGGAAGGCATCGGTGTTCAATCTGCCGTTGAAGAGATGTCATCTTCGCCGGTTTGAATTTCATTAAGTTAAACCACTTGATTGATCTTACATCTTCTCTGCTAAGGTTGAAATGTTTGATTCATCTGGTTGATACCTTGTTTTTTAGATTAATTCTTACTCTTAATGTTCTATAGGTAAATTTTATTGTAAGAGTATGTAGGCCACGTTTATAATTCATGTCAATTTTTTTTTGTTTACTGGGAGAGTTCAGATCCAATTGATTGGGTTTAATGCTAAGCTGGAGATGGGAATATCAGGTTTAAATATCAAACATTGATCCTTCTTTCTTAATACTTTAATTCTGAAAATTTGGTTAGCTTGGACCCATTGGATCTGACCCTGACCTTTAGGGTAGAGAATGTTATCTTGTAAAAGATCATAGAGTTCAAGGAGGATGTCTAAATTATGAAACTTGTCTAGGATGTTTCCAATTTCTTGGGGATGGTCCTTAATGACTACCCAATCATTAATTTTCAGTTTGGGTCCCTTACGACGAATCTGATTCTAGTCCAAGGGGATTAGCTCAATTATTTTATCTAGTGCTTCTTATGAGTCGTGACAATAACGAAGATATCTCTTTAGTGTTGCAGGATCAATCAAATCAGTAGATTCACTATTCCAAATATCTTTTATTCTCATAATTTTTTTTTTACCCATCCATTCCAGGGCGAGTCCATATAGTGAAGAACACACCCTTGAGAGTCTATGATCCATTTATTGTTAAAAGGGGGTTGCTGGCATACTTCCTCTCACTTTTCCGGGGAAATCTTGTCAGTTAGAGACAATTTTCTCCATGTTTTGATACGGTTGATCCAAAAGGAATCATTACATAAATCCATCCTCGCAGTTAGTATGTCGGAGGATAATTCACTTATTAAATCTCTAACCTTTCCTATTGGGAGTGACCAAGCACAATTTTTCAGCCACATTAAATGATCAACACTCTCTACTGTTTCTGGTACTAAGTGTTTAATTTGCTCTCACGCCAGTGCTGGTCAGAAGTTTGTTGGTTAAAGAGCAATCGTTTGATCCATTGTATGGAAAAAACCATAGCTTGAGTGACTCGGTCAATTACCCCTAACCCACCGCTAGTCTTAGGCTGGATAACTGATTGTCATGCTACTCTACTAATTACATTCTTGAACCCATGATTACCCCTCCATAGAAAGGCTGACAACTGTTGTTGAAAAATTTTGCGGTTGTTTTATCTAGTGGTTATATGGCTGATTTATATCAAATGGGGGCTAGAATAACATCATTAATAACCAAAGTACGTCCAAAGATCAAATTCGACCTGAACTTGTTGAGTTATCCATTCATTGTTTGTTTTTGGTTTTCCCGCACCAGACATAGACATTCCTAGTACGTGAATAAAAGTGTCTATAGGAAGCCACTTGACATGAGGTTGTTCTGGGGGTCTGACATCTTGATGATGAATCCACCATCTTAATGTCTTGCTACCCCAATTGATTCTCATATAAGATAAACGACAAAGCTTGTCCATCATTTTTTGAACTTTCATCATGTTTTCTTATGATGCATCTACCATGAGATAAATATCAACATCAAATAGAGAGCAAACCATGATTGCATCTTCTGGTATAGAAGTTATCTGAATACGCTTGATATCCTTGTGGTGACAAAGATTTACTAAGGCTTCCATAACAATCACAAAAAGGGAGGGGGTGATCGGGTTCCCTTGTCTAACTGGTCTATATAACGGGATATGAGGCGCAACATTATCATTAACCATGGACCTAGTAGAGACATTTTTATGCAGAATCTGAATCCATCTTCTAAAACAAGGACCAAAGTTAATTTTTTCTAGGCATTTATCCAAAAAGAACTAATCTACATAATCATATGCTTTCTCAAAGTCTATGAAGATGAACGCTGCACAACCCCCCCCAGTATTGTAAGACCCAGTTGCAAAAATGACAAAAAAAGTCAAAGCTGGCAAAACATGTCAGGAATGCAAAGAAAGTTTATCCTCCTGCAAAACTAATTATGTCCTATCCACATTTTAATCTATGCTTTACACAATCCATCGAAAGTTTCTCTTCTAGTATAACGTCACTTCACAGTGTTGGTCGAGTAACTTTTCTTTTGGACACGGAGTTCCCAATCTGCCGATATTGATAACTTGATATTGTATTTAACCTCTGTCGGGTTTGCCCTTATCATGGGCGGGGGGTAACTATTCCCCCCTGCGAACCTCTGAGTTTCGGAGGTTCCATAAAGTCGCAAGAATAGCACCGCGAAGAGTCTCCTCAGTATGAGTGCGGCAGGGCGAAAACGGTTGTCGTCTAGAAGCTATCGCCAGGAGCACGAACTAGTCATCCCATGACTCCCATCGACCTTGCACATCGGAAACTAGAACAGTAGGAAACCACCACCAGTCTCAAAAAGGCCGCTCAAGGTCATACTGCAGCAAAAGTTGTTGAACATCTTTCACCCGTATCCCCAGGCATATCGTACAGAGTGGGTCGGCTTTCGTAGTACTACGTGAACACCAAGTAGCCACTAGTAGGGACAAATGCATTAACAAACACAAAAAACTGGCATCTTTGGTATTAGTTAGATCCATAAGATGTTTCCAAAACATCGGAAGTGCCCGAGATAGTCTTGGCATGACGCCTACAATCCATCCAGTCGCCATCCACCTCCGAGCTACCCCCCAGTTCACATCATTTTGTGGTCTCGCCATCTGATATCCCAATTTGGTAGTGTAATTGTAAAGATAAACCAGTTTGTCCGGATGATGATGATGTTATCATGCCCAATCCCTAGGATCGATCGACAAGTGCGAAAATAGACTCTGTAGGCGAAAGGACGAGTAACTGTTCCCTTGTTCTATGACGCACACATGTTACAACAGTTCCGAAGGAAGCAAAGGAATTGCACCCGCCGGATACTGCAGCGGTTCTCCCAATGAAAAAACTTCACCTTGAACCTCCCAACACGAATAGGGTATGTCAGTCATGCCCAAATAAGTCTTCTTTCTCCATATGTATTGTGGCATAACTTGGCCACCATGTTTGTACCACATATCATTGGTCAATTCCAGCCCTCTTCGCAAAACATGAAGCCAAGGCAACGACACTGCCTCTTGCAACAGTCGAATGTGTTGTTGCTGACGCCAAAGATTCGTTAATCTTGGTGCCATCGCTTCAAACGTTTTCCAATCTACAGAATCAACGTCCCAAAGATCCGAAATGGTACCAATTCCTCTACGGCCACAACCACGATACATGTACTACTAGTTGAGGTGAGGAGAGCACCTCTCACCAGTACTCACTTCGCCGATGCTCCACGGTCGGGAGCAGTGTCTGCCATGAAATCGAGTCCACACACACATTACAAACATACATATAGCCTATAGGCACATACCTACGATACAAAGTACACACACACATACACAACCATAGGGTTGGGAGGAGGTCATGACTAACTGATAATGATGATAGGTGTCTCGATGATAAGTACCCCGCCTTAAAATCAGCTAGGACTGTGGTTGGCGAGTAGAGGGCGTGAGTCGCTGGTTGGTCTGGATTAATTAACGATGATGACAGGCGTCCCGATGATAAGTACCCCGCCTTAAAATTAGCTAGACTGTGTGGGTCAAACTAGGGTTGTGGTGGGCGAGTAAAGGGCGTGAGTCACTGGTTGGTCTGGATTAACTGATAATGATGATAAGCGTTTCGAGGATAAGTACCCTTCCTTAAAATCAGCTAGGACCGTGGTGGGCGAGTAGAGGGCGTGAGTTACTAGTTGGTCAACTTAGGGGCTAGTAGGAGATTGCTTGGGCCTGGCATCCGAAGTTTCCGTGCGACGAGGCATGGGGCTGGCTAGCCTTCGTGCCTGTCACTACTGTTCGGTCCAAGTTCCCCTCGATACTAGTAGGGTAATGGTCCTGATTGCAGGTCACATTGAGGTAGGATAGTAGAGATAGGGGATGCACTAGGAGTATTGGCATGAGCATGGGATGGGATGTAGCCTCGTTCCCTCGGGACAACCATAGCTGACCGCTCCAGGCGATCAATGTGCGCCTAGTAACTGACCTCTACAACACCCTGTTTTTTTTATATTAAAATAAAAATAAAATAAAAATAAAATAAAAATAAAATAAAAATAAAATAAAAATAAAAATAAAAATAAATGATTTGGGTAGTGTTATTCCCCCCCCCTTAAAAACTACACTATATTTTTCTCTCAAATCTTTCATCATCTTTCAAATTCTTTCAGTTGACCTTCACTACCTACCTACCACTACTCATACGGCTTATACAAGGGCCCCCTGCGAACATAGCTTTGTTGTCTCCCTCTAGCCATTAGAGGGGATAAGGAGGTTGTGGGTTCGAGCCCCAAAACCGCCTGTGGCGCACTTAGTGCCAACCAGCAGTGATAGTCTGCTTGATACCTTTGATCGGTATTAACATGGTCCTTGGCCAACACGGATGTGAGTGTGAGTGTGAGAGGGTTGTGTGTGGGATTTGGGAGAGTGTTGGCCTGCGACACTGTTGTTATTCGGTTCGGGGTAGGGGACGATGACAAAGGGGAGGCGCAACTACTGACAAAATGCTCCGTCTTTGTGTTTGTCGGCTGCCCCACCCCATCCTTGAGCACCATGGTTGGGGTAGTGTTGTTTTCGAGCTGTCATAGTGAGGTTGGACCATTTCTCGATTTATGTGTGTCATCCTTGCGCAGGGGCCATGCTAACCTTGTCTGTATCGTTCAAGTTTTAACGGATGGGACGAGAAAAAAAAAAAAAGGATGAGACGCTCGACCCGGTTTCCTCTTGATTCCCTGAACGACCAAAGTGTGCAGAGGGAGTTTCATCTGCTCTACTATTTCATTTCGGTGTCTCCGGAGATTGCACAGTACCGCAACCCAAGGAGTCTCAAAGACATAGGGTCTCCCTGCACTACTCTCCACTATCCGAAAATTCAGATCGTAGGCGGAAAGTTGTCAAACTCTTCAAAATAGGGGTTTTCCCATCACCGTTGCACTTACTATCCGGGCTCTTACTCTCTGATTCCTAAGTCCAGTAGCTGACATCGTGACAGCAGATGAAGACACAAAGTCATCACCGTTTTGTCCGCCCAGACTCCAGGCAAACTCTCCAAATTCGAGGTCCTATGCAAAGTTCCTCAAAGGTCTATCTGCCTAACAGATTTTGCAGGCTGGGCACTCTCCGCCCACGGAGAGTGCTTTTCTACAGTGGTCTCTGACAGGTATCCGAGGGCTCTTGGGCCTCGCCGCGCTACTCTCCGAATGTGAAAAATCGTACTGAATCCGCCGCTAGAACATGGAAAGATACATTGCCATCTTTTTCATCTTTTGTGCATGTGGTGAGTAGTGCAGCGAACGATTTAGGTGGTGGAATCGGAGTGTTAGTGCAGCGGCCATGAAAAACTCTCTCAAATCGGAGAGTGGAGAGTTTCGCGAGTATGTGACAAGCCAGGATCCGTACTCAGCGGCTTTCCGTACCCTTAGGGGAAAAATCCCAAGTAAGCCTCTAAAGCCCGGGTTCTGGTTGATCGAGAAAAGCGAGCTTTGTTTTCTTTTTCTTTTTTTTTAAAAAGGGAGACGAAACTGAAACTTATATATATATTTTTCGGAACTGGCCCTGATGACTTCTTCGTGCGGACGGCTAGCAACCGCGTCGAGAAATCCAAGAAACGGTTAAGAATTAGTGTGGGTGGAAATTTTGATTTCTTATGCGCGTGGCTGTTTTTCAAATTTCCGCTCCCCCACTTTGCGTCCCCATGCCATCTTCCCTTCTTGCCGCACACTTCCTTCTTGCATGCCTCTTCGTCTTCCCACGGACGAAGTCTGATCCTCCCCTTACCCATCATCGCGAGCGATTGGCCGTGTAATTGGGATGGTCAGATCAATGTCGTGAAAGCGGGAAGCTTGCACCACTTGAACGACCACCCCAATCACACGAAACGTTCGACTCGCCTTCTTCGATTTTCCTGAAACCTTGACCCTTCTTTTGTCCTCCTCATCTACACCCCTTGCTACCCGCACCTCGTGCTGACACCCCGCCGCTTGACTCGCTATAAATTCTCGCAGCCCCTTCCTCTCCTCCTCTTTGATCTCGGCTACAATACTGCGCGAGCTATGCACGAGGTTTGTGGCGTGGAACAGGCTTGACGTGCCCAAGTGACGGCCGGAGTGGCGACGTGGGACGGGCCTAACGGTAGACTTGGGGGTAAGGCAGTTGGAGTGACCGAGCAGTGGTGGAGATTAGACGCCGGCAGCGGAAGGGCCTTGTGGTGATGGTTGACGGTGGTTCTGACGGATTGGGGGTTGGGCCCAGGGCGTCCAGCCGCGTGAGAAATTTTGCATAGTGAGGAACTCGCTTTTATCTCCATTGCTGCTTCGTCCAAATATGATGTGTGCAAGGTCCCAAAATATGGGTATTCTGTTGTATGCATGTTGTGGCACGAGAGTCTATGGATGATGAATGTCTCACTGCCCAAGATAGTTAGATGAGTAAATGTGTGGGCTCTTATAGGCGCATTTATGAGGGATGTTGAGTGTCGACCGTCTGCATCATGATGGATGCATGAGTGTGTTGGATCTCCCTCCCTTCCCCTGACTCCTTTCTAATCCCAATGCCGCGTGTATGCGCTGGATCGGCGCCAACCTCTTCCCTTTCTCTCCCTCTTCGTGCACGCAGGAAATCCGGAACAAATGGGTAGGGGTTGCCCCATGAGTTACACTCGATAAGCGGGGAGATCAGTTGCTCACGTCTCCGCGACGTGGCTGATATATTTGCGACTTGACCGAGCTCACCTTTGTCCTATTAACTAAACCACGATCACGACCCCAAATCCCTGAAGCAGCATTCAGGTTGAAGCAGAGACAAAGTAAGACGGGTTCTATTGATCCTTGCATGGAGCCAGCGTTTGTCTTAACGGACGCGAGCGTGAACCCTTGCCCATGCTCACCCTTCGTATCGGTCCACCGCAGCATGCTGCAATCCTTCTCGATCGCAGACGACGATAGCGTGTACTGTGATGCAGACGTGAGGAACACTTTACGACGAACCGAGCAAATTTATATGTATAACCCTGCTAGGGCTTGCCACATAGGAGGGAGTGGCTTTATGTTTATTGATCGGTTTCCTTCCCCTCCCCTAATACTGCCCTACACCGATCTGAGTGTGTTGCCCTGGTCCGTTGCCCACGCCACGTGGCGGCCTCAGTTTAATTGCCGCTAGTGTCGTCAGGGGGATTCGTGTTCCTTGCGAAGACTAGTCCTGGGATACAAAGGTGCGGCTCGATTCCCAGAACTCTCCCTCAACGCGGGCGTGCTCCCGGCTAACTTTCGAACCTGGGTTCCCTCGGCCCACCAGACACTCTGTGACGCCGGGCTAGGATGCCCGCAACTAGACAAATCTGACACTGAGGCCTGTAAATTCCATATTCTTGAGTGGCCGCCGCAAAGTTTGCGTGAACCTGAAGCAACAGGGAGCGGTAAATTCCGCTTCCTTGTCCTTTTCTTTTCCTTTTCGTTTCTCTTTCGGGCTTTGTTGATGGGCGACCGAGTAGCGCGTCGTTTTCCGTCTCCTCTGATGAGAGTAAGTTCTTAAAAGCAGGATAGAGCTGGTCGCTTCAAAATGCTCTTTCTCTCCGTCCCGTGTATCTCTCCCTTGCCCTCGACGACGGTTCAAACCCAAGAGGAAAACACCTTGGTACGAAACAATAATCCCCCGTTCCGCTCGGGCGATTCAACCCCACTGACAAAAAATCCTCGGACCACACCCTTGATTATTCTGATCGGCATTCGCGGGTACGGAACGGTGCGCGGGGTGTGAGGTTAGCGCATCACAGGCGAGTAGGAACCTGGTTTGGTTGCACTTACTCGCCAAAATGGGTACGAGGAAACCTGTCATAACTTCTGCCGAGTTTCCTTTTTCAATCCACCACAGAGTGCGACAAGTTCCTGACTCTCTACTGCTGTTTTGTGGAGGGTCATGCTCGTGACCTCTCCACAAAACAACTTCTTGGCGAGTGCATGTTTAGGCAGACAAAGTGTTTTGACTTTTCTGTAAAAGAAATATAGTGGCGAGTAAGTGCAATCAGGCCTCCAGTTCGATACGATTCAAGTTTTTTTCACTCTCCACACATCCGCCACGAATTGTGGCGCAAGTAGTGCAACTAGGCCCTGAGAGTGCGTCTGCCTGTGAAACAAAGGGGATGAATCTGTTCTAAAAGACGAATGAATATGCCCAAAAAAAAACAGTAGAAGCCGCGACAAAAAGGTTTGTCATATTTTGTTAAAACACGATTAACAATAATAAACCATGCATCTGCCCTGTCTTGCTACGAAAAACGAATATCAATTAAAACAAATACCTCAGACCGAGGGAAATTCCTGTGTGATTGTTCTAAAAAGCGAGTTGCCAGGGGTCGGCCGGCAGCTCACGCCCACTTGCTGTAGCAGGTATCGCACCTACTGGTGGGTGCAGCTCCCGCATGTTCCCTCGTCAGAGGCTTGAGGACAGATGTGGCTGCTACGGGGTTCCCCGTAATATTATAACGACTGACAAATAAAGAATGTCTGAAAGGCCGTCCTGTCCAGATTTGACAGGTAGTTGAATTGGTTGGGCTTAAGGAGGGCATAGTCGCATAGTCTTTAAAAAAAAAAATAAAAAAAAATCGAGTTGCCAATGCCACATGGGATCTGCAACCGTGGCTGACAAGTCGAGACACAGAACAGGATGATGGACGAAAGTTCGAAGAACGATCTAGGAGGATTGCCAGAAGCTAAACTGGATCGTGGTGTCTCAAGTGAAATCGTATGGGTTGAGCCCATGTGAATCTCTTCCTAAGTTTCCAGGCTGCTGTTGCTGCACGATTCAACCCAAAAAGGGCTTGGGACTGAGCTTGGCCAGTTTGGCCAGAGCACCCACGGATAGAGAGAATGGGTTGTACATTCTATTCAGGGAAGACGGGTCATTATCTTTGTATTTAGGAAAATTTTTAGTCTACATGCAGAGAAAATGAACCTGCGTTCTATTCGTGGGGGGGGGGGGGAAGAGGGGTAATCTTTCCTTCTCTCTATGATCGTTCCAGTTCCCATTTTAACGACGGCCGTTAGGATGACCCAAAGAAGAACACATCAACCCAAAAGAATCCTCCAAACTCTGATAACGATATCATTTTTATTTTTATTTTTCCAAAATTTTCATTTTTTTCTTTCTTTCTTTCTAAGAGAAACTTTAGAGAGGTAGAAAGCTATGCTTGCAGGGGTCGCCTGTATAGTCTTAGGAGTAGTGGGAGAAGGATATGTTCCATGACATGGCAGAACGCCAGTTAAAAATATGTGAGGTGAGAGAAAACTATATGGTTGTAATACGCGCTAGCGCAGCGGTAACACTACACTAGTGCATTGCTATTATGATGCGCGGGCGGTGGGGGATCGCACGGGGGCAACTGCGGATAAGTTGTGCTTAGCCAGAACTAGGTGTTGGGTATGGCGGAGGCGGAGAGGTGATAAAGTGTGTGGGCGTTGAGCTGGAGGCCGCTTCGAGGGGGCACAACCATGCACCTGCCATAACCTAATCTTGGCCGACAATAATTGGTAATCCTAGATTGGCTGCAAAAGGAAGGGGAGATGTGTGGGGTCGGTCAATGGGCAAGATCTGCATATCGTACATATCAGTATTATAACCTGATCAGCGTTGCCCTCTGATTACAGATACGAAACATGATCGTGTTGCAACGACGGTTGCAATTTTATCTGTCCGAAGAGTTGAAGATGAAGGACAAGAGTGCATCGACAAATGATGATTTCCGGGAGAGAGAGAACGACTTCCTGCCGCAACCAGTATCGCCCACCGTTGCTGACAACGGGTTTCAAGCTGCGACTGGGGCTGTCCATTGTTGCCCAAGCTCCTACTTCGGGCGTGGTGTTGCTCATGAGTCTCTTACCTTTGGTGCTTTCACAGATTCTTCATTGGGTTTTTAGATTCTAACCATTCAGCTTTGTCTTCTCAGTATAAAATAGTACCAATCACGATTGTTTGGGAACTTTGGGGTGTATAATTGGTCTTTGTGGACTGGTAATTCGTTGACTTTGTTTGTCGACAATGAGAGTAGCGATACTCGCTGGTAGGATTGGTGCTCATTACGATGATTGGCGAAACTCCGCTACCTTATTGTTGGTTGGAGGTGTTAATTAGAAGTATACAGAGTGAGACACAGGTAAGAAACTGTCACAGGGGGAACGTTATGCTGCGAGCACGCGGAAAGCGAATCGGCCGGTGGGTTCGGCGGTCATGTCACCCAACGTCTCGGTCGCCACGAGGGGGACTGACGGCGTTGACGCCATCGCTGTGGAAAATTTAGGTCAAACTTCGTGTATGGAGGAGGTTTGACGAGGGCGGAATGGACAGCGATAAGGGCAGGACAAGTAAATCCTGTAGTCAGCGTGCAGATGGCATCCTTGCGAATGACGCGCTATCGGATGAAAGGTACGGCAGGGGGACAAAAATGACTTTGACAGCAAATCTACAACAAGCGGTGACAAATTGGATCTACAAGTTGAAGGAGGGGAAGCGTCGGCTGAGGGAGACGGTGACTCTTGTGTCCTCAACAGTCCGTGATTGGTCTGAAGTTGTAGGGGGGGAGACTTCAAGGACCGCATGGCTGGAGGATAAGCGGCAGAGGATGATGGATGTCCTTTGGGAGCTTGAAGAGGGGCCTGATCCACAGCTGGATGATCTCCTTGATTGGCAGTTCGTGGACTCCTTGATGGGCGATTGCTATGTGATTTACGAGGAAGGGAGCGATCTGTGTGATAAGGGGGCAATAAGCACATCTGGGGAGGTGTTTGTGAGCGCTGCCTCAACTGGTTTGCAACAACTTTCAGAAGCGACGATGATATCTTCGACAAGATCAACATCAACGATCTTCATTACGACAACAACAACGCTTCTCATGACGACATCTGAAACAAGTTCGCTGACTATATCTACATCAACAACGCCAATCGTGAAGGCATCATCAACACCAACAATTTTTCAAACGACAACAACAATGAGTCTGACGATGACATCTGAAACACTATCTACATCTACAGTGCCAACTGCGATGGCATCATCAACTCCAACAATTTTTCAAACAACAACAACAACAATTTTTCAAACAACAACAACAACAATTTTTCAAACAACAACAACAACAATTTTTCAAACGACAACAACAACGATTCGGACGATGACATCTGAAGCACTATTGTCACTACCTACATCAACAGCGCCAACCACGATGACATCATCAACACCAACAATTTTTCCAACGACAACAACAAAGACTCCGACGATGACATCTGAAATACAATCTGCAGCCATGATTGTCTTGCCCGCTTTGATCCACACAATCAGCGTCCAACCAAGATCTGGCGATGGGCTGGCTACTAAGGTGAGGGCTATTCGGTTTCTTCCCGCCCTCTCGCATGAAAATTTTGACGTGCATGAAATGATGCTCATCTGGCGATGCGGTGAGGGGTGGAAGGACGATGAGTTTTATCCGTGGAACTCGGGAGGAAGAAGAGAGGTTGCGGAGAGGGGGTTTGGGAGGCAGGGGTGACTTCTTGGTTTGTTTTCTTTCCCTCCCTCCCCCCCTCTTTTCATCTGTGTTGATCTCCCTTGTTGGGTGAATTCTTCCTCTCTCATGGTACTTGATCTCAGTCCATCTCCATCTCATGGGGCCATGTTCAATCCTTGGTCGTCGTTGGTTAGGGTTTGACTTGGTTTGATGATGGTCTTTACGTTTAGATTAGAATTTTCTTTCAACTACTGTGCTCCCCTATGCTTTGTGTTTGTGTTRACTACTGATATTTAGGGGAACCTCGTCGTAATTACAACTGAACTACTAAATTTTCGTGCCTGTTATCAATCTCTTTGCCGTATTGATATCTCCCCTACTCCTCACCGTGTAGAATGATTGAAGTTGGGATAATTGAGGAGTTTCGTAAGGCAGAGATTGATTCTGCACACAAACGGGGTTAATCCTTCCTCACTGGGGAAGCAATCAATGCCCCGTGACTAGGCTATATTCGTGTTTTGCAGGGAAGCTGTCTCCAGGGGAGCAGTGGCTGAGGCTCTTCCAGCCCTGATGCGAAGAGGCGTGTGTATAAGTGTTTGCAATCAATTTCATAATTGAAGCCTTGGGCACTGGGCCCTTTTGTGTGAAAAAAAAAAAAGAAAAAAAAGAAGTATACAGATTGTAGTGTGTGAATTTTGTGAATGGTTTGTTGGTTTTGCCCGTGGGTTGGTCTGTCACGTGGGTTGCTGATTTGGATTTTAGTTGGGGGGGTTGCTGATTGGAGGTGCATAGGGTGTAGAGTTTGAACTTTGTGAATCATTTTGGGATTTTGTTCGTGGGTAAGTCAGATTAGGACCCGGTTTCCAGCAGGTGCCGCTCCCCACCAATAGATGGAGCAGCCCGACAGATAAGTCCTCAATTCTGAGGGTTCTCTGACCACCGCCAGGATAGAGGGATACTGCAAGGGCTATTTGGTAAAAAAAAAGAAAGGAAAAAAAAGATCATTGACAAGTTGTTTTCCTGCTGTTGGTTGGGAATTCGTTAGCTGGGTTGGATATCGCGATATTAGGGTTGCTTAACAATGGCTGTTTGGAGAAGGGGTAGATTAGGATTTGGCTTTCTTGAATTAGGGAACGCGATTTTTGTTTCAGGGTTGGGATTGGTATTGGTTGTCATAACCTTGTGGGGCTTCGGTAGGGATAGGTTTGGCCGAGAGTGCCTTGTTTAGGGGCTCGTTCGACACTCCTCGGGCGCCTAAAGTCCCCGAGGAATTGTTCGTTCCACCTATCCTCGGGGATGCAGTCGGAAAAAAAAAAGTGAAAACACTCCGAGGATTCCCCAGCCATTTCTTCCTTTTGCCCAAGGGACCTCACGAGGTCCCTTGGGCAAAACACGAATCCGCGTTTCACGGAGAGGAGCGGGCACATGGGCAGAGAGACGTTACAACCGAGAATGTGGATCGTGGCGGCGCCCTATTGGCTGAAGGCCTCAAACACATTTGATTTTTTTTTCTTTTCTTTTTTCTTGTCTGACATCGTTCGAAGGAAATGTCCTCGGGCGACGTCCCCGAGGACAGGTGGAACGATGGCGGGAATTTCCTTGAAAATCTCCAAGGAAACTTCCTTGGGCCCCAAGGACGCCCCAAGGAGTGTCGAACGAGCCCCTTAGCCCGTTTGGCCGTAGCAAATGATGACGCCGGGCCCATTTCCCGGTTATATGAAATCTGCTTTGTTCAAAACAAAAAAAGGGAGAGGATTCAAAAAGAAAAAAAAAAGAAAAAAGGGAGGCTGCCCCCCCGTGAGGAGAAGGCAGCCTTCCAAAAGGCAGCCTTCCAAAAAAAAAAAAAAAAAAAAACCTTCATTACAGGCCCAGTGCCCCGGGGCCATGTCCCACTTGCACCGTTGAGTTGAGCTCGCTCGCTCAACTCAATGGTGTGACACTCACTTGGGGCTTTAATAATTCCTTGAAAATGAGGAAAGTGAATTTTAAACCACCAGTACTTGGCCCATACGCCAGCCGCGAATGTGAGACATTCACTGAGTCTGAACAGAGGCAGACCTCACAACTCAGACCCCGTAAACAACAACAACAACAACAACAACAACAACAACAACAACAACAACAACAACAACAACAACAACAACATGCTGCTCTCTCTTGCTGCTCTCTAATGCAGGGCACTGCATTGCATTGCACTGCATTGTAGTTCATTTCAGTTGCAGACCCTTGGGCTCCAAGGATCAAGGATGTGCTATGAATGAATATGGACAGGCTCTAAGGACTAAAAGGCACAGACTTAACAATGTCAAGGGAGGCTGGACCCGTTTTCCAGCATAGCAGGTGTTGCTCCCCACCAATAGATGGAGCCTTTCCCCGGGAGTGCTAGTGGTGCCTGCTCTTACC
>BFEA01000011.1:4914870-4927247 GCA_003427395.1 Chara braunii
AAAGACAGCTCAAAAAAAAAAAAAAAAAAAAAAGAGGGGAAAATAATAAAAAATATATACAGTTGTCCCCCAACGAGGAGAAGACAGCTTAAAAAAAAAAGGAAAAAAAAAAAAGAAAAAAAAAGGGAAAACCGTGAGCGTTGTCCCCCAACGAGGAGAAGACAGCTTAAAAAAAAAAGGAAAAAAAAAAAAGAAAAAAAAAGGGAAAACCGTGAGCGTACACTCAGTCCCGCTGCCTTCACTACCGAGTTCCGACAAGGAAGTAGAAACGCCATGGTGCCAGCACATTGTTAATTAAAGATCTCATATCATAACAAATTATTGAAATTAACAATAGAATTATTGAAAATAAAAAATGATTAAATGTTATTAACAGCAATCAGAAAATGAACTAAAGAATTTGAAAGGTTAAAGATAACCAAACGGCTAAAAATAACCAAAAGAAAAGGGAGTGAGGGGGGGGGGGAGTTGGAACGTACAGTCCAGCTGCATGGACTGCTGTCATGGAAGCAGGCAAGAAGAGCACCACACCGTAGTAGAGAATGCACCGCCCCCTCTCCCCCCCAGCGTGCTGCAGACGGTGCCGTCCAATCTCTCATCCAGCTGGTACTGCTGGTGCGCATGCAGGCGATCCTAAGTGCAACGACGTTGCCTCGACCAAGAAAATAAGGGAACACCTTCAACAACATCCAATTGCTGATCCTCTAAGACCGAAAAACGATTCCGACTCCCATTCGCTGCTGCTGCATGGGGTAGAAACTCCGCCAACCCCTTCTGTACGGCTTACTGCATCAGCAGCAGTGCATCCCTCCATCCTTCCATCCATCCATCCATTCATTCATTCGCTAATCGTACACGATGTCCAGCACTCGTTGCGAACTCGAATATGCCTGAGTATATCTGATAAACCTCTCTACACGCAGATGTGCCACTCTGTGTCACCGAGCGCCACCGGTTTCCCAGACAGACATGCGTCTGTTAGGTAAGGTACGTTTGGTGTACCAGCAAAACCCGTTCTGGCCGGGTCTTCGAGACGCCTTGTTGAAAGAATTGCACCATCTCTTACGTAGATTCTACCAACAAGCAACCCAACCCGTTCGGGGACTTCAGGCTTCTCCTCCTTGCTCATTTGGAATGAGGGCCACGTCTTCAGGACGCCTCTATGCTTGTTGAAAGAATCACATCTCTTACGTAGACTCTACCTACAAGCAACCCAACCCGTTCGGGCTCTTCAGGCCTCTCCTACTTGCTCGTTAGGAAAGACTTGCATCTCTTATTTCCACCAACAAGCAAAAGGCCGTTTGGGGTCTTCAGGGTGGCCCCTTCCTTGTTTGAAGACATACATCTCTTATGTATGTTCGAACGCATTTGCAGCAAGCGAAACCCATTCGGGCTCCTATGGGTGCCTCCTTTCCTTTTTGAAGACGTGTCTCTTATGTAGGTTCGAACTTTTCTACAAGCAACACACCGGTTTGGGTTCTTCACATCTCCTCCTTTGCCTTTTCCCCCGCGTCACCTGTGTCTAACAACACAGCACTCCAGACACAGACCCTCCACCTTGTTGCCACTCTGATTCCAAGTGTCCATGAAAGACAGCCATCGCTTATGTCCGTTTGACCTACACAAAGCCGTTGAGCTGGGGCTGTGCATGTGTACAGGCCGTTGAGCTGGGGCTGTGCATGTGTACGTCTCTCTACACACTCCCTCTCTCTCCCGTAAAGCAAGCAACATGCTAGATATACCTGTTTACACAGCTAAAAGAATCAGATAAGTAGAATCGAATGGCACACTGTCCATGCGAGGCAACGAGGAAAAACTTGCCTTCACTGAAAGAAGAGAAGACAATGGATTGTCCAACTCAGCGGTTCAGGCATACACAACTACAAGTCACTTAGAGAATATGACTACGCATTTTGATCCCCCTTTTTTTTTCAGGACTCTGGAGATGATTGTGACAAAGGGCTCCGGCAATCCCATTGCACCTTTCTCTCTTTTGTTGTCCCCTTCACTTCATGTCCGAGGCTCAGCACACAACTACACAGACGATAGTGGCACTCCATACATACGGCTATGGCTGGCAGACTGCAGAAGACATATTATAGACAGGCAGCAAGAGTCGATAACATCATGGTACGAACCCTGCCATCATTATCCATTGGGCGGCCTCTACTATATATGTAAAAACAATGAACGGGTTCAGTTCTTGCTTAGCCACCAAGGCATTTGAGAGTTAAGCAGGTGGTAAACCAAACAGAGCGCTGGCAGCTGATAGGTCGCACAGCATAAAGATGACGCACAGCAACGGGCTTAACTGGAGGGCGCAGCTGACTGTCCACAGAGAGACACATAGACAGAGTTTGTACTATATTTAGATCAAGACAAACTGCCACGCCGTAAACGACAGTCAGACAGAGCTTGTTAGTAGGACGTATGGACTCTTCTGGAGCTCGATGCATCGCCATAGCAAGTCCAACGAGTGTCCAGTGTGCGAGCACAAGCAAGGGTACTCAATGGCCACAGCTCAGTAAAGAAAGCAGCAGAGAGAGGGCCCACTTACAAAACATCGTGATGACTGGCCTTTCCTCACCGTACATTCCACGTCCGCTCAGCATCTGGTCAGATTGTTTATCCCTTGCCTCCACGAATGCGAGCGCGTTCTATGCACCCGGCACCCAATCCCAAGGGTCCTCAACCTCGGCCTCGACCTTGCTCCCCACATTCTCTTCCTCCTCTTCCTACCCTTCCTCCTCTTCCACCTCTTCCTCCCCCTCCTCCTCCTCCTCTTACCCCCCATTCTGGTGCTCCTCCATTCACCAAGTGGGTCTGGATTGGTCTGCCATTGCCGGCTGCAAGCACGTGGGGATTCGGATTATGTTGGTGTGGCCGATGCCCTTGACTTTCGGCCGTTGACCTACCTTGGCCGGGGTACCATGACTCGCTGCTCCCATTCCAGCTGGTGGAGTTTGGAACCCCGCCCCTCCCTTGTGCCTGGCCCTCATTTGGGCTCCTCCCAATGCCGGCTTCCTTCTGTCGAGGGTAAAATTCATCTGCAATTCCCGTAGCGGAAAACCTTCTCTCCTCTAGCCCATCTGCGGCCACCGCCCATGAGGACCCACCTCGGCCCCCTCTCCCTCCTCCCCTCCATTTCCTCTCTTGGACAAAATGTGGCGGGCGGCCCCCGTCGTGAGAAGCAAACTTCCCGTCCATCGACCCCATCCGATCTCGAAAATTGATTCCCGACCCATTCCCAGAACGTTCGCAAGCAGCAGGTGGAGCAGCGCCACCCACAAGCCCTCCTGTCGATGCCCTCCTATCTCTTCCCCTCCCGCATTGGCCGTTCATTTGCTGGTCATAATTAAACCAACCACCCGCAGGCACTGGTGCTGGAACACTTGCTTCTCCCTGTGAGTCTCTGCCTGGTCTATTGCCCCCCTCCCCCCTTCCAACCTGCACGTGATTCCCTGTTGCTGAAAAACCAGGTTTCAATTCATTAGGGCTTCGAACGAAACCCGCAATATTACCACCGTAGCCACCCGCTCCTCTTCCTAAAAGATCACCCCTATGTCTTTCCCCGACACGATCCTGAGATGCTAATCGGTTGTGCACTCTACTCCCTGATGATTCAGACGATGTTGGATCACGAGCACCGCCCCAATCCCTCTCCACCCTGCCACTGCCCTGGCGAACAACGGGAGCATTGGCAGCTGCAGGGGGAGGAGGATGACTAGAATGATTTTCTCTTGTTGTGGGAAAAGATTTCTTCCCCACAAGATTCCCTGGAGATCCAACGCAACTACCACAATCCCCCCCCCTTCCTGACACCCACTCAGCTCCGTCTCCTCCTCTCATTTCCCGACACTGCGCCATTGGAGCATCTGTGTGTGATGCTCTGACCGATGACGAGTTGTGTACTCCGTGCTTGGGACCCATGTTCATCTCATCTCTCCCTCGTCTGCCTCCCTGCGGATGACCGCCTGGAGGATATTCCGCGGGACCAGATAGCCCTCCAGCGTGGTCAAAAGAATGACAGCTTGTAGTTCTACACCCGCCTCTGCCCTGTCCATCACCTGACCACCTCCTCCTCATATCCTGAGGCAAATTTCCTCGCGTGTGTCCTCTTCCACTGTTGTGACTTGCATTCAGCATGGCATCTCCCATGCCCCCCCCCCCCATCCTTCCTCCTCTTGGAAAATTGCCTCTGGTATTGGGCATCGCAGATGGTGGTACGACTGTCTTTTTCCGGTTTTCAACGCATGTGCTGCATGTACACAATAGAAAGTGGTACCCATCTGGTGTGGGGGGCACTTCAGGGATAGACCTCTGCTCCACCTGAGGCTCCTCCCCACAAGAAGATGAGGTAGACGATGACGGAGGCGGTGGGCAAGGGGGAGTAAGCGGGGGGGTACAAGGGCGAGGAGGCAGCACGGAGGAACTGCCCGTTGATGATAGCCCTACAGTCTCCTCGGCAGCGATTCCGTTGTTCCTGATGCCTTCAGAGGGAGTAACGTTCATCCGGGGAGAATTAAGGGTGCTACCAGATACACTATCGCCTTTTGCTCTCGCCTCTACACCACTGCATGTAACTTCTTCACTGCCGCTCGTCCTTCCCTTTCCACCCTCACCTTTGCCCCCAGACGCACTACCACCAGCCACATCGCTCTTGCGACTTGCGATGCAAGCATCACATGCACATAAAAGGAAGTGATATCCTGACGGTGTTGGAAGCGTCTCCAAAACAACCTTACCGTCGGTTATGCTGCTGCTGTTATCGCTACCTCCCTTACTCCTCACAGACTGCTTGCCACCGCGCTCTGACCCATGCTGTGATGGCTGGCATGCTTGTTCCGCCAGAAGACCATCCCTGGTAGATGCATCAGAGGAGATGCTACATTTCTCCTCTCCTTGTTTGGCATGCCTGCCAATGGAAGAGGACTCTTCCGTTCCAACCTCGCTCTCCACCTTGTCTGAATCACAACTTCTGGAGGGAGGGGCTTTTTGGCTCTGCTCGCCGGCATCAGTGTGGTGTGTCTGATGAACCGCCGCCACCTCACCCCTGCCTTCCATATCACCTAATGGCTTCAGTCTCTGTACTTGTACAACTTGTGCTTCGGTTTCTTCAACTGCTGCCGTTGCTGAATACTCACTGCCATAAGTCTTCCCCTTTTGTACTTCACCTGCAATCGTAAATTGAACATGAGGTGATAACGGCATACCGGCGAACGATTCGTCTGAATCGTGTTCCTTACAGCCATTTCCGTCCTCGCACAAGACTTCCATTTCTTGTTCTTCGCTATGGACATCAACTTCTTGATTGTCCAGCTCCGTCTCTTGATCGTTGTCGCCAAGTCTGTTGCAATCTGGTTTGCCTGCCAACTGGTTGACGGCAGCTGCTGCAACTACACTACATTGACTGTTCTCCGAATGTACCTCGTCACCACACCCTGTTTCCATGGTCTCTTTCTGCTTATCGGTCAGTACGTCTTCTCGTGTCACGCCGCAAAACAGTTTGTCCTTGATCTCGCAATTTCCAGACCCCTCTTCACCTTCCACCAC
Organism: Chara braunii; assembly: GCA_003427395.1. NCBI lineage: Eukaryota > Viridiplantae > Streptophyta > Charophyceae > Charales > Characeae > Chara > Chara braunii. The sequence goes on from BFEA01000011.1 coordinate 4,920,424, forward strand.
ATCGGCAATCGAGTTCTCAGAGCAATGATCGTCGTTGCTTGGACCCCGGTCGTTCCCATCTCTCTCCACCTTGTCCATCCCGCTGCTCCACGCCTCCACCTCACCCTCATCTTCATCCACCAGTTTGCCAGCCGAACAATTGTCTGCTGCGTCTTCATCAATTCTTTCCTCGTCGACAGCACCCTCTCGTTCGCCTTTCTCTGACTGCTCTTGACTACTAGCCGTCAGCGGCATCAGGGGATAACACACTGCGATCTCAGATTCACTTCGAGGATAGTTGGAAGAGTCTCGTACTTGTTCGTCGTCATTGCCAAAAGATCCAGATTTCTGAGCTTCAACAAGATTAGGACTTTGGCTGCTATGATTCGTTGCAAGGGAACCACCCTCAACTTCCACAGAACTGCAGGCTGCCTGGGCACAGTTGTCCGCATGTGCCTCCTGGCTATGCATGCCGGCCACACGACGCACGTGGATGCTGATGGGGCTATCCATCTGCTTCTCTGTTCCCAGCTTCCCATTCTGCCCAAGGGTTGCAAGGACGGAGGATCTTTGCTCCAAAGCGGAGCTGGAGGTGTGGCTGCAGCCGTGAACATGAGATGCGGAACAACCTTTGATCTTTATGCCAGATGCCCGAAGACGATCAACAACTCGCCTCTTCTTCTTCTTCACCAGAGGTCCTGCATCCTCCTCACTCTCCTTAGCCCTCTTGCTGCTGCATTGAGTGGCGAGCTCAAATTCTGCAAGAAGAGAGGCTTCCACCACCAACCTTTTTCTTTCAGAGTGGACCACTTGGCAACTCCCTCCCTCCGCCGGGAGGTCCATCTCATTTACCGACAAAAAGTTCTTACTGTCATTGTTATTATCAACACCAGTGCAAAGCACCCGCATACCACAATCACCTGTCGACGACATCTGAGATTCCCCACCTTTGTCCGCCCCCTCTTCCATATGAACGACATTCCGCACCACTTGAATCCCCTCAAGCAAATTTGGACCTTTCGAGTTCGAGTCGAGCTCTCCCCTTCCATCATCCGTGGATGACAGGTCTATAGCAGCGACCACCTGTCTTCTCGTCTCCTCCAAGGCTCCCTCTTGCTGCTGCTCCTTCACTTCAACTTCTTTGCTGGACTCCGTGACCGCCATCCTGTTGTCTTCTTGCTTTGACAGCTGTGGTGGGGTCATAGCGTTCACCATCAGCTCCCTGTTTCTAGCTTCCTCGTCGTGATTGACTGCCCCTTGCTCCACCTCATCCTCCCTTTCCCTACTTACGTTCTTTATTTCCTGAATCTGTGCTGTGGTGTCCACCAACTCTGGCGGGTCTGCAGTATCATCGCAACTTTCAGTACAAATTACCTCACGCTTCGGCATGAGGACCTTGGATTCAAGGATCCCTGATTGCGTCCCAGAATCACTGCTTTCTTGAGATAGTCTTTCTCCCTCTTTTGAGTCCACCATCTCTTTCTCTATCATCCCTTCACGATTATCCGTCTTTGGCACGCACGGCCCATCTCCACACACTACGGCACCCGGGTCAACTTCCCCCAGTGTCTCCACCTCCTCTTGAGTGTGCATCTGCATCGCTGCCTTGCCCTGGAATAGCTCTGACACAATCTGTCCCTGCGCATTCCCCATCACCAATTCCTTTGTCATCCTCAGCACTTGCTTGCCATTCTCACCTCCACCGCCATCACTTCGCTCCTCATCAGAGAAAGGGGACGAGGACGAAGAAGTGCACTGCACATGGCCCTTTTCATCGCGCCCACCTTCATCAAGGGCTGCACCATCTTCCTTATCCAATTCCATCCCTTTTTCTTTGTCCTCACAAGTGTCGTCATGCAAGCCCGCCAACGGCGCCGAGTGGATTTCTTTGTCAACATCCCTCATGTCAGTTAAGGAACTGCCCACCTTCACCACATCAACTACAGCTGTTTCACCCCTCCTGCTTGCTAGTGTCTCTTCTTCCACAGCTGCCGCTCCGTGAAGCAGTGGATCGATTGTTACCCACGCCGCTTCTGGTTGTTCGGCTCTCCTGTTGTTGGTATCATCACCCTCTTCTTGTGCTGCCTCCCTCACCTCCACCCTCACTTCATTGCCGCTGCTGTCACTCTCACCCCGGCTTTCTATTGTTAGCATCTCCTCCAAACCACTCGCCCTTGACGCTGTCATTCCATTCAGCGCAGGTTCAGCATGTTCCTTCTGCCCGTTCACTACAGAATCCAGTACTGTTATGTTGCGTTTTACCTGTGTCATCTGCACTTTCTCTCGCTCCACTCCTCCCATTGCGTGCTCATTTCTGTATTCATCAGTTGAGCCCATGAAGTCAGAAAGCCTGTTCTTCATGGAGTCAGACTGGCTAAGCTCTGTATCGCTGAAAGAATCTGCGGTTTCCATTCGCAGAGCTTCCACCCCATCCCTTACACCCAAAGCCATTCTTTCGCCTTTGTTGTTTTTCCAGCATGCCTTTGGCGCATGAACCCTCTTGTTTCCCGCTTGAAATTGTCTTACAACCACTTGCATTCTCTCGTTACCCTCCTCCCCCTCCTCCTCCTCCTCCTCGTCCTCTGCCTCCGCCTCCCCCTCACCCTCTTCCCTCTCCTCGGCTACTTCATTCAAGGAGGTCTCTCCTGCCACTGCCTCAACTTTCTTATTATATTCATCTTCAAGGTTCTCCAGTGTCACTGCCAGTTGCTCGAACTCGTGTTCCCTATGTGCTTCCTTTCCTATTGGATCCTCTCTTCCTCCTCCTGTGGTCTCTTCCTCCTCGTCGTCGTCGTCCTCCTCCTCCTCCTCCTCCTCTTTCTCCTCCTCATCTTCCTCCTCATCTTCCTCCTCATCTTCCTCCTCATCTTCCTCTGCATCTTCTGCGACATCTTCCTCCACATCTTCCTCTGCATCTTCCTCTTCACCTATCTCATCATCACCATCACCGTTCTCTCCTTCTTCCTCCTCCTCCTCCTCCTCCTCTTCCTCCTGCTTCTGCTTCTGCTCACAAGGCCAATTCTTCTCCTCCTCCTCTTCGTTCTCCACATTTCTCACCTCTGTTGTTTGCTTAAGAAAACCACATGTTTTAAGGGGAGCTACCTTTGCTGACAAGGATAGAGAGCGACTCTGGGCCTCCGCTTCGATAAGCTCAACAGTGCCCACTGGTGCATAAGAGGACAAAAAAATAGGTGAAAAAGCCATCAAAGGTGCCTTGGCATCAGAGACAACTGGGACGGTGGTGGTATCACAAATTCCCTCTCTTTCCAACTCCCTCTTGGTGGTGATAGATGCCACCCTGCACGAGTCTGCAGAGCTGGAGCAATCCTCCTCCTTGAAAGAGTGACTGGTATGCATGCCCAGGTCTGAACCTTTTCTAAAATCCATAACTGGGATCGCCAGCTTGAGGACATCCATTATGTCATCCTCCTCCCCCCAATTGCCCCTAACAGCTGCAAGGTTTCCACGATCACTCTGTCCGTCCAACTGCAACATATGGTGCAAAGTCCTTGCTTCCTCATCCCAATCTTCCCAATCTTCCTCGTTGTCCATTTCGGATAGATTGTGATGTAGAGTGTTTGTGCCAGAGGTGTTGTGCAAGTAGTCTGCATAACCAATGTGGATTGCTTCGTCAGCAGACTTCTTCCGCTCCTCATGGGGTGCCCTCTTCCATCCCCATCTCAGCTTTGACCGCAGCCATCGCTGCGCATTGCAGCCTGTTAGGTGATCAGCTAGGATGGAGCAAGCTGCAGAGATGAAAACACTTGCAACAGCCTTGATGGTAATGCCAGCCAGGGAACCTGGATCGGCAGACCCCATTCTGAAGCACTGCGATAACGCTCAATTAACCACAGCATCATCAGCCAGATTGTTAGCTAGTTTGCTACACAGAGCAAGTGGGCTTAAGGGAGAGAGGAGGGGGGGGCAGGCAGAGGAGAAGACAGAGAGAGGGGGGATAGCAACAGCGAGAGAGAGAGGAGGGAGAATTAGGGGGAGAGAGAAGAGGCATGTACGCACTTGTGCACACAGACACGCATGAGAGAGAGAGAGAGAGAGAGAGAGAGAGAGAGAGAGAGAGAGATTGTACACAAGTGAGAGAGAGAGAGAGAGAGAGAGAGAGAGAGAGAGCGTGAGAGGGAGAGAGAGGGAAGGATAGAGAGCTTTAGAGTGAGAGGAATAGATAGATATATAGATATATATCTGTCACTAAAAAAAAAAAAAAAAAAAAAAAAAGGAGACTGTGGAACCCCCGGACAAGCTGTGGAGAGTGGTAAACTTCCACCCTGATGGGCAGTACGACAGTGTGGGGACCGTTTAGCTGGGCCAAGTAACCCCCTACAAACATGCCAGTATACAAGCAGCATTTTTTTTTTTTTTTTTGGCTAGAACAGTGGGGATACCCACGACGGGTATGACGGTTTGGAGACTGTGGCCGCAGCGAAAATCAGGGTCGGCAAAAACAGGCTCGGAGGTAGTGGTGGTTAAACAGAATCCGAATCCTGTAAACAATTCATTGCGACTCAGGGACAACCTTCTGACAGAAACATCACAGTGACTTTTCAAACTGAAAATCCGGGTAGTCCAGAACCTAATCATTTTTTTTTTCGTTTTTTTTTTTCCTTCTGAATACGTCGATTTATTGGTGGGCAGCCAGCCGCCTAATCTCCGGTTTCAGCAGTGAGCAAACTCTCATCAACCCTGGACAGAGTCAGCATTGACTCCTGAAATTTTGACTGCAGTCCACGGGCTCTTGTTTTTTTTTTTTCTTTTTTTTTGTTGAAGAGTTCAGATCATTGTAGAGGCTGGATGCTAGTCCACTGGCTCTTTGGATCATTCCTTTTTTTTTTTTTTTTTTTTTTTTTTTTTTTTTTTTTTTTTTTTTCAGACCATTCCTTCCGTTTTCCCTTCTGTTTTGCAACTCAAAATATGAGAGAAATTCAGAGAGTCCATGGAAGGGGGGGAAAAAAAAGGGGAAATTTTCGAAATGCCCCAGAAGTTTGCGTTTATTTGCGGCATGCCCCTGTGAAGGCCGGCTTACCCTGTGGTGCCCCTCCGGCCTCTGAAATTTTCCGCAGGCCCCTGTCAGCATGGGGCGTAACTTTCCAATATGCCCCTACTGGACCGCTGGTGGCATTTCGTCGGCCGGTCCTTGAAATGCTCTCACGAGGGGCACACATCTTTCTGTGATGCCCTTGCAGCAGTGGCGGCAGGAATTCGAATTCAAAATGTGTGCGCGCGTATGCGCGCGCATGTGTGTGTGTGTGTGTGTGTGTGTGTGTGTGTGTGTGTGCGCGCGCGTGTGTGTGTGTGTCCATGCTCATCGCCAAATTTCTGATATGCCCCGGTAGCATCTCTCCCGGGGCCAGGGGAAAGACTGCGAGTGTCACCAACGGCCACAGGGGCTCGCTGGAAAGGTGGGCGGTACCAATAAGGGCATATGGGAAACTTTTGTGCTGGTTCTCAATGGCCATCCAGTACGGGCGTACTGAAAATTTGGTACTGGTACCGGTAGGGGCATATGAAACATTTTTCAGGCCCAAACGAAGCCAGGGGTTTTCTGGAAACAGCATTCGTCGTCAGAGGGGCGCGACAAGGTAAGTCGGCCGTCAGAGGGCACGCTGCAAATAAACGCAAACTTCAGGGGCATTGAAAAAAAAAAAAAATTTCCCTATTCTCTATCTGTCAGCCTCCTGATGAGTCGGTAGGTGAAACTCCGACGAAACAGTTTGTGACAGCCCCTCGTTTGTTGTCCTGTTCTGTGAACTCCGAGAAAACAGTTTGTCACAGCCCCTCGTTGTTGTCCTCTTCTCTTCTCCCTCTTGCCCCTCTCTGCCCCTACGGTTTTTGTCGTCAGAGGGGCGCGACAAGGTAAGTCGGCCGTCAGAGGGCACGCTGCAAATAAACGCAAACTTTAGGGGCATTGAAAAAAAAAAAAAATTTCCCTATTCTCTATCTGTCAGCCTCCTGATGAGTCGGTAGGTGAAACTCCGACGAAACAGTTTGTCACAGCCCCTCGTTTGTTGTGTGTTCTGTGAACTCCGAGAAAACAGTTTGTCACAGCCCCTCGTTGTTGTCCTCTTCTCTTCTCCCTCTTGCCCCTCTCTGCCCCTACGGTTTACCGTAGGCAGCTCTGTTTGACGAACAAACAAGCTGCCCTGTAAAACCGTAGGCAGAGAGGGAGGGAGAAGAGGACAACAAATGATATCTATAGTCAAACAGAACTGGCAAGCAAACCGTCGGCAGAGACTCTGAAGGAGAAGAGGACAGCAAACGAGGCGCTGCGACAAACTGTTTCGTCGGAGTTTCACCTACCGCCTCATCAGCAGGTTGAACCCTCAAGAATCTGCCGAATACCCTAACTTATTACACACTGTAAGTGATAGCGCCCAGATCGTTACGCCTTTCGTGCAGGTCGGAAGCCCAGGTTCCAAACACGCGGTGGTGGTCGCTGCATCAGCCAGCCATTGGTTGTCCTGACAATTGTTTGTTCCATTTGTGAGACCACCTCCCAACCCATCCTCTCATCAATTCTCCCAGCGTACCCCCTATTCCTATTATCCTACCTCTGAGTCGGTGTTAATCACCTCGGAGGCTCGGACTATCACCTCATTATCTGATAGCATGACTTGGACTGAATAGCAGTTACAGGCACTAGGGGGCTAGGCAAAACTGATACCCTGAGGTGTGCATATATAGATATATATAGGGTTCAGCCTCCTGATGAGTCGGTGAAACTCCGACGAAACAGTTTGTCACAGCCCCTCGTTTGTTGTCCTCTTCTCTCTCTCTGCCTACGGTTTACCGGGCAGTTCTGTTTGTGACGATATATCGTCACAAACAGAACT
>BFEA01000011.1:4929318-4967876 GCA_003427395.1 Chara braunii
TCCTGCTTTCAATCGTCTCATGCATGCAGATCGCTACAGTGATCCGAGACGGGCTTTTCCAACCAAAAAAAAAAAGAGTAGATAACACAGAAGTCAAATTATGATCTGACACTTACGATAACACAGAAGTCAAATTATGATCTGACACTTAGGGCCTCGCTACACCACTGTCGAAACGAAAAAAAAACAATGCATCTTCCCCAGAAAGCAGTAAGATGCACTCGCTGCTATTCACGGTAACGGATGCATCTTGCCATTTTCCATGGGAAGATGCACTCGTGCTTTTTTCGTTTCGACACTAGTGTGGCGAGGTCCTTCATCCTACCAAAGGAAAGGAAGCAATGCCATCAAAGTCCTCTTTTAGCCCTACCAGTCACAGTTATTTTTTAGAAACAGGGGTGCAGAAGTGGTAAGTCCTCCCAATTAAGTCGTAATCAATGGCGTTGTCGCGTTGTCTCAGGATCTCTCGACCAGAACGGGGAGCGAGTACATCTGATGTAAGGGATGCTGGCCAGGTTTCCAGCATTTTAAAATCAAAAGCCCCTTTCTCTTAAATTACCACTACCTCCGAACCTCTTTTTGCCGCAGTGGAGTAGAATTGAGCGCCAGCGCGACCTTTATTCGTTCGTTTAAACTGCCGCGGCCAGCCATTTTGGTCCGGTGCCGCCCGGCCTCTGAAGGACCTAGCTCACGCATTAAACCGCCAGTACTTGGCCCAGCTATAGGCCACGGGAAAAAATAGAGAAGAAATGTTTCTAGTCGGATGAATTTGGGCACTCCTGTAGTGGCCCATACATTTCCTAAAATTGTGGTGGCTTGTTAACGGGCAGGACCTTAGGAAGTACTACTGCTGGTTTAAACACTCTGCCCGGGGATAATGCAGTATAGGTTATATTCACAACATAGACTTCGCCTCTGAAAGGTAGTGGTGATTTAAAACAAAAACCCAAAAAAAAAAAAATTTGGTTGGTGGTTGAACCAGCACATCGCATGTTGGGTAGATAGTTTGTTTTTCCGTTTTTGGCCTTTTTTTTAACAATCCCCCTCCCCCCCCTCCTCCTCCTCCTCCTCCTTTTTTCTTGAAAATGATCAATAATAAGCTGAGAACTGGGCCCAGCATCCCTTACATAGAGCAAGGGGTATGGGGAGAATTTGGGGTGCATACATGCAGAATTCGTGTCAGTTTCTTAGAAGCCATATTAGGCATGGTAGGGTGTAGATAGGGACTGCTTTTACTCACTATTTGAGCTTCAAGGAATTTTGGAAAGCTGTAATATTCTGAATGGATGGGGCAAGGGGGCCTGTTTCCCGCACCTGCCAAAGCTGGGTAATGGCCCCACTATCACCTAGCAGAATCTTGAGGTCCTTGGCCTCGGTTTTCCAATCCTTTTCTTTTTTTTTCCCCTTGTGCAGAGGCCATACTAATCATCTCTGTATCATTCAGATTTTAAACTGCTAATATACTAGCCCAGCCTTGCAGAAAATGTGCCACTAAAATAAAAACTAAAAAAAAAGGTTGGTCGCCTACTGCAAAAAATTAGTGCCTCAAGCCTACTGGACCGCAATGGCTGGCAGCACCAGTCAGAATTTTTAAAAAGTGCACCGCTGGCAGCCTGCTGAACCGCAATGGCTGGCCAGACAAGTCGGAAAAAAATTCAAAAAGTGCACCGCTGGCGGTTCGGCAACGCTTGGCGTGCAACGGAGCACCTCCAGGCCGGGGTATACTGATGGGCGAGGTCCCACTAGCAAGGGAGGATTGGATTACGATACTGAATCTGGACATGTTTTATGCAGGGATGCAGAAAAGAAGTTTGATTGTGATCTTCCGCACCACTCCAACAAACACGTCCAGATTCAGACTTTAATCCCAGATCCATCCTGTTTTGTGTCACTTGTCTTGGGTCCTCAATGCACACGTGTTGAACTGATGGTTTGCTTTGTCGTGATTCCAACCGCTCTTGAAAGAACTTTGGAGTGGCTGTCTTTATATCTACAACTTCCTGGCGCGGACTAACCGTCGTAGAGGTAGAACTACGTGCGTGTGGCTTCGAGTGTTGTTTCTGACAAGTAAGCGGTATGGCGTCATTCAAGAACTTTGGAGTGACTGTCGTTATATCGACAACTTCCTGGCGCGGAGTAACCGTCGTAGAGGTAGAACTACGTGCGTGTGGCTTCAAGTGCTGTTCTGACAAGTAAGCCGCACGGCATCTAACCCGGCTCCCCATTCATGTTATAACTGCGGGCAACCTGGGCATCGTTACTCGTAAGGTGCTACGGCCGACCATCCTGTTTTGCGTCAATTGTCTTTGGGTCCTGAATGCACGCGTGTTGAACTAACGGTTTGCTGTGTCGTGTGTCGTGATTCCAACCGCTCTTGAAAGAACTATGGAGTGACCGTCGTTCTATCGACAACTACTCTGAAATTTAAATTTTGTGCCTCCAGGCTACTGGACCACAATGGCTGGAAGCGCCAGACAAACTTTTAAGAAGTCCCATGCTGGCAGTTCTTCAAGGCTTCGCATGCAGTGGGGAGCGCCTCAAGGCCCGGGTGGCGAGGTCCCATAGCAAGGAGGATTGGAATAAGATCCTGAATCTGGAAGTGTTTGATACAGAGATGCAGAAAACAAGTTCGATCATGATTTTCTGTGCCACTGCAACAAAAACGTTCAGATTCAGACTTTAAATTTAATCCCAATTCTCTTTGCTGGTGGGACGTCACTCTGGATGTCCCAAAAGGACGTCAATTTCAATTCCTGCTATAACAATGTGACCCAGTCTTCTCTTTTCTTTTTTTCCCCATTTGAAAGGGCAACGGTCTTGAGATACCGGCCCCTGGTAATTCAAAATTATTTTGTTCTGTTCGTCTGGGGCCAGGTCCCACTAGATGGTGTTCTTCATTTCGGGCCATGGATCTGTGTATTCCCGCCCGCCACAATCGGCGGTCAAGAATGAAGAACACACGCCACTGGGACCTGCCCCCTGATTGCATCTGGATTCGACCTTGGGTCTGTAATTCAACACTTTTTTCTTTTTTTTTTTTTCAAGGGTGTAAGGCCGTCGGTAACGTAGTCTTTTCAAAAAGAAAAGAAAAAAACGACAGCGCAAAGAAACCCAAACCCATCGAGCTGTCCAGGGGCCAAGTCGGACTAGCAGCGCTGAGTTTCCTCAACGCTGCTAGTGATTGCACAACTCCACAAACACGTCCAGATTCGGGCATTGAGGAAACTCAATGGGTGACCAGCCCAGTCGTCCCTCCACAGTAGTGGTACTTGGCCCCTGGACAGGCGGAGAAGTCACCCAATGGGTGACAAGCCCAGTCGTCCCTCCAATGACCGGTGCGTGCTCGAAAACCATGAAGCCCAACCCCCACTACCGTCTCCCCCGAACACAACGCACCCTTATTTTGGCTGTATCTGGCCGAAAATATAGCTTGTATACATTCATTTTTAGGGTGCGTTATGTTCGGGGAAGACGGTAGTGGGCCCAGGGGTTTAGTTTTCATGGTTTTCGAGCACGCACCGGTCCGATCTGAACATCTCTCGCAGTCGCACTTAGGGCGTTGCCGCACGGCACGCGAAACGAAAAACGAAAGGAATGTATCTTCCCCCAGAAAATGGCCAGGTTCATCGGTTTGCTATAAATAGTAACGAGTGTATTCCGCAACCTCTTGTGGGCAGATGCACTCGTTTCGTTTTCGTTTCGTGTGCCGTGCGGCGAGACCCTTACTCTCGTCATCAGGGTGAGAAATACTTGGTACGAAGCCTAAATCCCCGCCAGAGACTTAGGCCCCGAGGTCGAGGTCCCACTAGCAAAGAGGATTGGTTTAAGCTCTTGAATCCGGACGTGTTTTAAGCAGAGATGCAGAGTAGAAAGCCTGTATTTGGGTCAACTGTCAGTCCAGATGCAGCGACGATGACCGGGGAGAACAGTTATATGACACAACTGTCTTCACCCGGATGGAAAGCCTGGTCATTATTATAGTAGCTGTATTTGGGCCAACTTTCAGTCCAGGAGCAGCGATAATGAGCGCAGAGAACACAGTTCTACTCGGGCGACTTTCAGTCCAGATGCAGAAACTGGTGTCGTCACCCCGAATAGAAAGCCCAGTCATGATCATAGCGGTGTTTTTGGGGCAACTTTCAGTCCAGATGCAGACGCTACTGTCTTCACCCGGATAGAAAGCCCGGTCATTATTATAGCTGTATTTGGGTCAACTTTCAGTCTGGATGCAGCAATGATGGATGCGCAAAACAGTTCTATGCGGGTGAAAACGAAAGCGACAAGATGAGAAAAAGATCGTCGGAATGATTGATACCCAGCCACTTGTAGAATTGCAAAGATACCCCTAAAAGGAACTCCACTTCTACACAACTCCAAAGAGGCATACCCCTATACCTGTCTCTTATACACATCTAGATGTGTATAAGAGACAGGCTTTAAACTGTATTAAAGTAGGTTAATGTCTTTTTCTCGACTTCTGCAAAAACGTTTTTACGTCTAAAGACTCTGAACTACAAACTTTAATCTACTTCAATTAATAAAGTTTTAAGTTTTGAATTTTTACTTTCGACTTTTAAATTGTTTCATACGACTTCAGACTGTTACTGTTTTAAGAATTAACTACGTTCGTTTTAGAGCACTCTCTCTCACTAGGACTTCGTCGAGTGAGTCTGGCCAACATCACAGTCAGATTCTGCCTGATACATTGTGAATTTGTGAGTATGCCGTCCTACAACACTGACATTAATAGAAAAAGTAGGTCGGCCCTTTTGAGAAGTGTTGACCTTTTTTCTTTTTTTTTTCTTTTTTTTTTTCTTTTTTTTTTGACGTCAGTTTTTAACACATGTGTTGGAAAAGTGAACTTTAGAAAGAAAGCAGAGATGCAGAAAAGCAGTTCAATCTCGATATTCTGCACTTTTCCACAAAAAACACGTCCAGATGCAGGAGTTAGTGGGACCTCGCCCCGAGTGCCGCAAGCGAGGACGGCACAGTGCAAGGTGAGTTCTCAAGGATCCGGGTAGTAGTCGGCCATCCCTTCTCTTTTTTTTTTTTTTTTCTTTTTTTTTTTCTTTTTTTTTGGCCCGAAGGACCACAGATCAGATATTAAACTGTTCAGAACAGATACTAAACTTCATCTATTTTTAGCCAAAAGGCCAAAAGGGCCATGCTAATCTTCTCTGTACCGTTCCAATTTTAACGAATGTCCCGAAAAGCGACACGCTCCATTTTCTTTTTTTCGGACTCTCGACATAAGCAACAGACAAAAATCATGGCGGTGTATCTTTCCATATTCTAGCGGAAGATTCACTCTCGTTTTGCACATTTCGAGAGTAGTGCACCGAGGCCCTGTAGCTCGGCCCTGAGGCTGTCAAGTGTAGACCCGGGACGAGTTCCCACTCGCGAAGTGGATCGGATTAACAACCTGAATCTGTACGGGATTCTGCGCAGAGATGCAGCCGAAAAGCAGATCAATCGCAATTTTCTGCATCTATCCTCAAACACGGATCGATTCGGGCATAAATTCAATTCTGTGTCGGTATTGGGACCTCGGTCCCAGTTGGCATCAGCCACCACCTCATGGGGGGGGTACCCATCATCCCCTGCTACTCCCATCTTCAGCGCAGTTCTCTCCCCTCGTTCCACGTGGCACAACTGAGACCCCAATCACCCGGCAAGCCATCACCCCTATTCATTAGTCGGGCTTTTCTTTTTCCCATTCCCAGTTCGGCCTCGACCGTTGTTCCTCTCTGCACCCCTCACCCAAGTCAAACAACCGGCCTACCGCTGATTGGGGGTGGGAGATTTCAAGTCAAAGCACAGGGGATGATGGGTAACCCATGAGGTGTGTCAGGCGGAGGGATGCGGCATGGGATTTCAAGACAAAGCACAGATGAGGGCTGAGTTCGAATAAGAGTCGTCCTCTCTCTCTAGCATCAGGCATCAGATTCCCTGCACACCTCCGCCTGACTACGTCTGCCTCGCCTACCACGCCCGCACTACCACCACAATTATAGACGGCCTACAGCGCTCCCGCCTCCTCCGCACATTTTCCTTCCTCCTCCTCCTCCTCTCCATCCTCCTCTCTTGAGCACACTTCCCTCAGCATTCCATCATCAGACGAAAGCACTGTTTCAAGGGACGTTAGGTATGGCTTCCTGCGAGCCTGCTGAGAAAAGCAGAGCGAGCGAGCGAGCGAGAGACACACACACACAGAGAGAGAGAGAGAGAGAGAGAGAGAGAGAGAGAGAGAGAGAGAGAGAGAGGAGGAGGAGGAGGAAACCATGACCGCAGATGGGCGGGGGGCCGGGGGAAGCGGGAGGAAGAGAGAAAAAGTGGCTAGAGGTCACCGATAAAGTTGAAATACAGACCTGTGTTCAAATTCAGATGATGGACCTTGATTGACGAGTAAAACCAACTACTAATGAATTACTTGGGCCCGGTCAGCTCAATGATAATATCTCAAGGCCGTCGCTCTTAAATTAAAAAAAAAAAAAAAAAAAAAAGTGGGGAAGGTGGCCAACAGCAACGACAATGGTCATGAAGGGAGTGGGAAACAGCGACAGATCAGACTTGCGGAGCAAGCTCCCGCAGCAGTACATAGCCCCCACTACTACCTACTGTAGTTGCGCGCGGCGATGAGCAGACCGGACAGCACCGATGGATCAGACAACAGCAAGCATCTCATCTCACAAGCAAGAACGGACCAAATTGCACTACCGTCTTCACCCGAATAGAACGCCCGGTCATTATAGCGGTATTTGGTGCAATTTTCAGTCCAGATACGGCTATAATGACCGGACGCTCTATTCGGATGAAGACGGTAGTCATAAAGAGCTACAGCCAAACCACAGACAGCAGCATCACTACGGTAGATCGGAGGACAATAGCAAGTGTCTCACCTGCAAGAACGGGACCAAACTGCAATACTACTAAGTAACAAGGATGGCATACAGGCCAGGACACAGGAATGTCAGGGCTGTCGGCGGCGACAGGTCAGGCTTCTGGCAACGAATTACGGGTCGGGATGAGATACCACGTCATCCCGACCCGTTTGCTGAGGCGACGGTCGGACAAACAGCAAACGGGTCGGGATGAGATGCCACGTCATCTAATTGCCATGGATCGGACAAGACGAGACTACCGTCGTCCATCACGCGAGTAGAACCCACGGTCATACTATGTATAGCTGATCTACCGGGGGCAACTTTCAGTCTATAGACAAGACGAGACTACCGTCGTCCATCACGCGAGTAGAACCCACAGTCATACTATGTATAAGCTGATCTACGTGGGGCAACTTTCAGTCTATACACAAGACGAGACTACCGTCGTCCATCACGCGAGTAAAACCCACGGTCGTACTATGTATAGCTGATCTACGTGGGGCATCTTTCAGTCTATAGACAAGACGAGACTACCGTCGTCCATCACGCGAGTAAAACCCACGGTCATACTATGTATGTGGAGCAAATTTCATTCTATAGAGAAAGCGAAACCCACCGAGCGTTCTATCCGGGTGCAGACCGCAGACCGCAGACCGAAGGAGCAGCCAGCTATACAGTAGCAGCACGTCTCAATTATGTTATAACATAGATGGGCAGCGACAAGCAGACAGACTGCGGCGACGAATTGGACGGTCACCGTAGCAACGAGAGCCAGGCAAGCGGCGACGGATCGAGCCTGCATCAACAAATCGGGCAGCAGCAGCGGCAGGCAGGCCTGCCGCCAAGGATAAATTTAGCGCCAACGCGACGGACTACCACGGCGAGTCGGACAAGAAGAATGCAATGGGGAACAGGGAAGCAAATAGGAACAAACCACATTGGCCGTTCTGATAGACAGACAAGGAGAGCCGAAGGAGAGAGGAGGAAGCCCCCTCCCTCCCCTTGTCATAGACAGAGCGGCCCCACTTTTATTGAAGAGAGAGCGCCTCCATGGTCATAGAAAAAACGCCCTCCATTATCTTATTCGGGGAATGGGAGAGGAGGAGGCCGAGAAAGCCTTTTTGTCAACAAAAGGAGAAGAATGTCCGGGTCCATACGAGGAGAGGAAAAAGGATTAACGAAAAACACACACAAAAACAAAGAAGAAATCGGATCGGGACCGAATACAGACCGCCCGTGCCCAGCAGCAGCAAAAAAAATAATAATAAAAAAAAAAAAATCACTCCCATGCCCAGCAGTGGAAAGCAGTCATAAGGCCAAGTTGAACCTCTGCCATCACCGAAAGGCTACTAACTCCACGGGTCGGGGTCGGGACAGATGCGAAGCACCATGCATACTGGTAATTCAAACCATATGTCGGAACGAGCACGTCATTTCGTCTGGAAGAAAACCCACACCCCACGGGTCGGGGTCGGGACGGAGACGGCGAGGAAACATGGCACACTGCATCGCTTCTTCTGAACACTACACTCTTCCCCCGAGCACAATCACAATGCACCCTGATTAGGAATGCATAAAAGCTATATTTGCGATCGGATGCGGTCGAGATGAGGGTGCGTTGTGTTTAGCGGAACTACATCGCTTCTTCTGAACACTACCGTCTTACCTCGAGCACAATGTACCCCTGATTATGAATGCATGCAAAGCCATCTTTGCGGTTCGATACGGTCGAGATAAGCGTGCGTTGTGTTCGGGGGAATACGGTAAGGATGCGAGTGGTGGCTCGGAGGAAGGCAACATCACCGGCGACAGGCATCCTACTGTCAATGACCGCCAGACAAGCCATAAGAGCAGTGATTAGGGAGTGTCAATCAAGGCACCGATCGCTATCTCACCACCGAGAGACCGTTAGATGTCAGACCAACCAACGAGAGACCGTCAGATGAAAGAATTGGTAGTGCACACGTGTGTGGATGGATCCCACCAACGAGAGATCGTCAGATGCCCGACATCTTCTTTCATTGAGACAAGAGGCATTCGCATCCTACTGAGAAAGAGGGACTCGAATCGTCAGATGCCATCAACAATGAAAGAAGATCTCGGGCCTGACAGGAACCACACACGTCTGCTCTACCGTTCGACCTGTCACTACCTTCTTCTCGCGAAAAGAACGCAAGGTCGTTAAGAGCTCGATCTGCGGTATCTTTCAGTCTAAGGGCATCCTCACGCCCTCAAAATCGCAAAATCGCAAAATGAGTGGCCAGGGACAAGGTCCCACTTGCGCAAATTAGGAGATTTCGGCCGTTGATCTTTGCTATCTACGGTAAGTATCTCTTAATCCGTGCAAGTGGGACCTAGCCCCAGATTGAGTACTCGTAACCGGAGGACTCGATCTGGCCGCTCGTTTTGTTATCTTGTGAGTTTGACGGCCTCCTAGTGTGCGTATAAAGTACAATTCGGGGGAAGAAGGTACTAATTTGTCACAGGAGGGAAATGGAAGAGAGCAGAGTTGATGCTATACCAGGATCGGGACTTGAGGGAGTGCGTACAGGGAACCAGGGTTGCAACTAGATCGGGAAGATCGGAGGGCGAGCAGGGACGGATGCGGAGCTGACGCGACGAGGCCCGGCGGACGAAATGGGGCACCACCAGACGAATCGAGTGTAGATATAGGGGGGTGGAGAGGGTTGGAAAAAGAAAGGGTTTACACGCATAAAGGGGTAAGGAGGGGTCATCGGACAGAAGGACGGGCCACGAAGGAGACGCAGCCTTCATTTGAGAAATGGGGAAGACCCCGAGGAGGCGGAATTGCGGGAAGCAGGGCACACGCATAGAGGGGGATGAGGGGAAAGGTGTAAGTAGAGCACGGGAACGAGAGGGAGGCTCATACATCGGCCGAGGAGAACGGAGGGGAGGGACGATGGGAACAACGCGTACGACAACCGGGGGCGAATGAGGGGAACGAGAGGGAGGTGTGCACGACAATCCTCGCGGGAGGCCACACGCGGAAAAGGTGGGGAAGGTCCGCTGTCGGAATCAGGAACAAAAATGAGATTGTGGGGGTGGCCAGACAGCGCATGGAGGGGAATAAAACAAGGAGGTCGGGGCAACGGAATCGCAATTTGGGAGGGGATGACGAGAGGAGGGGGAGAAGCCAAGGAAATCAAGAAGGAATTGTTCCAGGAGGGAGAGCGTCAGGATCGGACGAGGAAGCACTAAAGCAATACTGGGAAGGAGGATGACAACAAGAAAAAAAAAAAAAAAAGAGGATGACACCAGTGGGAGAGCGAGCCAGCAGGATCGGGAGGGGAGCGGGGACGAGTAGGGGATAATGGGTGGCAACCGGGGGACTAGAGCATCGCGATCACGGGAAGGTGGTCGAGATCCGGGGGAAGGTGGTCGGGATCGAGGGAAGGTGGTCGGGATCGAGGGAAGGTGGTCGGGATGGGGGGGAAGGTAGTCGCAACGAGGTGGCAGGAGGTCGGGATAGGAGAGGGAGGTCGTCGCGATCGGGTGAATGGAATCGTTCCGAAGGCGAAGGAAGTCGGGATAGCGGAGGGAGAGGTCGAGAACTGAGGAAGAGATCGCGATTGGAGGCAGAGGTAATCGCAGCGAGCGGCAAAGAGGTCGGGATAGAGGAGTAGGTTGCGACCAAGGGCAAGGAGGTCACGATCGGAGGCTGGAAGGTACACGAAACGGGGTGGCGCTAGGGAAGGGAAAAGAGGAGCAGAAGGCGGATATCGAACGAAGGGACTGAGGATAAAGACATGGAGGCGGCGGCGGCGGCAGCGGACGCGGAAGTGATCGGGGGAGTGGAGGGGAAGGAGATACAAATGCGGGCGCGAGTAAAACCGGAGAGGGGGAACAGCGTCGATGCTGCGATTAGGGGGGGAAGAGAGGAGGGGAAGGATGCGCAATGTCAGGGTGCAAGAGAAAGACAGAGGGGGAGAATCGAGATGAAGACGCCAGGATGTATACGTAGTGTGGAGGGGAGGAAGGCATGATGCGGAGAGGCAGACGGAAGGTGTACAGGAGGATCGGGATCTCTATTCGAAGGGGTAGAGGAGAGCGAGAGGAGAGGAGAAGCGGGGATCTGCGGGAAAGGACAAGATGGACGAGGACGGGAGATTGACAGGAGCAGCCTACCCTGTTCTTGTCGATCTGCGTCGACCACGCCCTGCCCTTGAATTTTGCACGACTAAGCTTTCTCTCCCTGCTCTTCGAACACCATCTCTCTCTCTCTCTCTCTCTCTCTCTCTCTCTCTCTCTCTCTCTCTCTCTCTGTGTGTGTGTGTGTGTGTGTGTGTGTGTGTGTATGTCTCTGTGTCCCTCTGCAATGATCGCCGAAGCCCTGCGTTGCCCTGCGTTGCCCTGCGCGCCAGCAGGAGACTTTCCCCTCCCTCCAGTGCACCTGGTTCCTCTCGACCCCGCCGACTTTCCAAGGCGTTGGAACTGCTGAATTTCCCATTTTCAAATACCCTGGAAGGGCGCGAAGGGCGGCTTCCCGCCCTTCGCGCCCGTTCCGACCCGTCATCTTTCCCCTGCGCCGCGTCACCTCCCTCCCGCTTCCGGCGGAGATTCGTTCCCTGTCGGAAGCCTCCTTCGGCCGAAGACAGGACCACGCGTCCCTCGAACCAACCGCCTCACCGCATTCTCGGTGCCGAAACTCATCGGAACACTTTTTGGGGGGACACGTTGTCTGTCGCCCCTGTAATTTCCATTATTTTGCGTGGCGCCCCTCCGACGGCCGATTTACCCGGTCGTGCCTCTGCGGCCTCTGAACTTTCCTGCATGCCCCTTTCAGCAAGGGGTGCAGCTTTCCGCGGTGTCCTCACGGGACGGCCAGTCCCATTTCACCAGTCCCTGCGGTATATGCCCTCATTAGTGGCATGTGCGGCCACTCGTGTTGCTCCTTGACCTCATGGCTTTGCCACGTACCATCGTGATACACTGAGCAAGATAGAGTGAATGTGTGTGTGTGTGTGTGTGTGTGTACGTGTGTGTGTGAGTGTGTGTGTGAGTGTGTGTGTGAGAGAGAGAGACAGAGAGAGAGAGAGAAAGAGAAAGAAGAGTGTAGGAAATAGACAGAGAGTGAGTGGCAGAGCGATGGAGAGGCTATGGAGCGGTAGAGTGCATGAGTTGCACTTTCGTATACTCCATCCTCGGCTTGGTCAACGTTTTATACAGTAATAAACATTGACCTGGCCCGTGACTTAGGCTGTCGGAACCTTGACTTGATCCTGGGCCCGGGCCGGTACCGCTGTTGACATCAGTGTGGACCTGGGTCTGGCCAGGTCGCCGTTGACCTGGGTCTGGCCAGGTCGCCGTTGACCTGGGTCTGGGCCCGGGCCTGTAGCGGGAACACAGGCTAGGAGCAGGCCACGGAGACAGCCGAGGAAGGTCGGGCAGCTATGCCCAGGCACGTAGGATGCAGCAAACAGGAGGGCATAGCATGCAGCAGACAAACAGGCAGGCATGCAGCAGTCAGGCAGGCAGACAAACACGTAGACACATAGGCAAACAGACATGCAGACACATAGGCAGACAGACAGCGAGATAGGCAGGCAGACAGACATGTATGCAGACAGACAGGGAGGCAGACAGGCAGACAGACAGGTGGGGAGATACGAAGGCAGAGAGGCAGACAAACACACACACAGGCAGACAGGCGTGTCTGTTTCTCTATCAGCCTGTCTGCCTCCGTGTCTGCTTGCATGTCTCTCTGTCCGTGTGTGTGTGTGTGTCTCTGTGAGGCAGGCAGGCAGACAGGCATGCAGCGAGAGAGGCAGGCAGACAGGCATGCAGGCAGAGAGGCAGACAGGCACACAGGCAGAGAGGCAGACAGGCACGCAGGCAGAGAGGCAAGCAGACAGGTAGATAGACACGCATGCAGAGAGAGGCAGGCAAACCTTTAATGATGGATTTTTTTTTTATTTTTTTTTTTCACGGCTCCAAGTACAGGTCTGCGTCCAGTGGCAGATGTTGACGTGGCCATGGTCTCGACCTGTACCGCCCTTGGCCTGGGTCTAGGCCCGGGCCTATATGGCCGTTGACCTGGGTCTGGTCAGGTTGCTGTTGACTTGCGTATGGGCCCGTGCCTGTACCGGGAACACAGGCTAGGAGCAGGCCACGGAGACAGGCCCGAGGAAGGCCGGGCAGCTATGCCCAGGCAAGTAGGATGCAGCCGACAGGCAGGCATAGCATGTAGCAGACAGGCAGGCAGGCATGCCCAGGGGCATGCATGCAGCAGGCAGGCAGGCAGACAAACACGAAGACATATAGGCAGACAGACATGCAGACACATAGGCAGACAGGCAGGCAAACAAACACATATGCAGGCAAACAGACGGGGAGATACGAAGGCAGACAGGCAGATAGGCAGCCACACACGGAAGCAGACACGCAGGCAAACACGCATGCAGACACGCATGCAATTCTATCTACTTACTGCTTGGTTGGTTTGTTTTTATTTAAACCAATCAATCAATCAATCACTCAATCAATCAATTATAATCAATCAATCTCCCTTTTTTTTGTTTTTTTTATTTTTTGTTTTCCCTTTCAAAGGCCAGGCTGTGCATAGGCCCAGACTGGGTGTTTGGTCCAGGCCCAGGCCTAAGCCGCTAGCCGGGTCCAGGTATAGGCCCGGAGCATTTTTCTTGCTGGTTTTTTTTCCCCCCCCTAAATTCAAAGTCCACGCTTGGACCTGTACATAGGCCCAAACTGGGCCTGAATGCTAAGTGTTTGGTCCAGGCCTCAGTCGTTGCCGGGGCCCAGGCAGACAGGCAGGCAGACAGACAGGCAGGCAGACAGGCAGGCAGACAGACAGGCAGGCAGACAGACAGGCAGGCAGAGAGGCAGACGGGAAAGCGTTGACCTGGCCCTGGCCCACAAACACCCTGGCAGGCAGGCATGCAGATGGTCGGCGCATATGGTCAAGCGTCTGCTCCATACCAACAATTATCGGCGGACGTTGACCTGGCGCTGACCCACAGACGCCTCATGCAGACAGTCATTTAATTTGCACTTGGCATATTCTTTGTTCTTCGTGGCGGTCGGCGCAGATGGTCAAGCGTCCGCTCAACATAACGTCGCGGTCAGGACACATGGTCGGAAAGCGGGTGCGGGATCATCACGCTCCGATTTGCCGATGCATATCGATGAAGCAGATGATCTAGATGTTTCATACGATCATTACCTCTATGATGATGATTGCAGAATGCATAAGTACGTCCAAGATTGTGAACAATATGAGTATACCATGGCGAGGGAGATGCATGATATGGAACAACGTCGCCATCAATCGAATGTTGTGGTGCGGTATGGTGTGGTGGGTAAGGTTCCAAATGATCATGCCTTGAGGGAAGTATTTGGTAGGTTCGTTACGGACAACCAAGGACTTCGTTGGACTCAGGATGAGTTATTGGATATGTTGAAAAATAAGGTGGAACTGGATGCAGTTAAGCGTGCGTTGGCCAACATTGAGCTCAACGCAAAATTAGTTATCGAAAATTTTCTTCAAGAGGAACGAAACGATGAGGTGAAAGATTCCTCTGTGTCCGATACTGTGCATGTCAAAGAGGAGCCAAAAGTTAACATGAACATGGAGATGCGGATTCGTTCTCGAATGAGGTCGAAAATTCAAGATGATTTGATTGATGAGATTGTTAAGTATAGCACCCTAGTTCATCTCCACCTGCTGGAAGAGTATGATGGTTTGCGTCGGCGATTTGAAAAGGCGGAATGTGCAGTGAGGAGATTGTTGTCAGGTCGTAGCATGGCGTGGAAAAATCCATTTTTCGAAATGTAGTCTTCGATTTTCGACCAACTGAAAGTTTGAAGGTTCTTCCGAAAAGCGATCTGATTGCGATGTTACATTCACTTCGAACTGTTGTTTATGAGCTGACTCACAAAAATGCAATGTTGGAGGTGCAAAATGCCATGCAGTTTCCTGTGAGCGACAACCAGATGAGGGCAACGGTGGTCAATCTTGACCAATTGTATAAGGAGGCACGCGAAAAGTTGAATGTCGTGTTTGTGGACAAATTCGGTGACCGGTGGGATTACCAATCCAGGTTTTATTGGGTTCAACGTCACAATGAGCAGGTGTACCAGCTTAGGAAATTGTTTGGCGACGTCGTGCTAACTCATTCACCTAAACGATTTATGGAGGAGTTAAGCAATGTGAAGAAGGAGTTGAATGTTCTTGCGAGCATGAATAAAGAACACGAAAAAAACTCAATGAGACTGTAATTGCATTGGTGAAATCTTTCAATCGCCAATGTCCTAGATGTCGTCAAACATATTGGGCACGATTGAACTTTACAAGGATAAATGAACTCTCTGTTGTTAAACCGAAATGTGATAGGAACATAAACATTTATCCCGATGAACATTGTCAGATCAATGAGGACGACGAATTTGCGATGGAAGAAAGAAGGAAGCGACTTCGCGAATTGGTAGAGGGAGATAAACAGGGTGGTATTTCATGACTCTTGAATTCATCATTCAGAGAAATAAAAGTAACAAGAATGAAAGAGGAGGGAGGAGAGGAACGAGGCGAAGGATGTAGGGTGCAGGGATGACGATAGTTGCAAAGGGAGAAAGGAGTTATAAATAGAAGGGAAAAAATTGTTGTTTGTTGTTCTTACCATAAACGCATCGCCTGATGTATTGTTAGATAGGTAAATGAGTGGAGCTTCGTGGACAGGATGATGCAGAAGTGGGAGTGGGTAGAGTGAGAGGGATAACGAAGAGGTGGAGTGAGATGGCAGCAAGAACACATCATTTCACATTGTTTTTATTCCATTAATGATGATGACACTTGAAAGTGTTTTATGATAACACTCTTGAGTTCTGTTTTTTCTCTGTCTTATTTAAATCATGTCTCTCTCTCTCTCTCTCTCTCTCTCTCTCTCTCTCTCTCTCTCTCTCTCTCACCCACACACACATTTAATTCGTCTCTTTTTTTATTTAAGTCGTCTCTCTCTCTCTCTCTCTCTCTCTCTATCTATCTATCTATCTATCTATCTATCTATTTATCTTTCTTTCTCTCTCTCTCTCTCTCTCTCTCTCTCTCTCTCTCTCTCTCTCTCTCTCTCTCTCTCTNTTTTTTCTCTCTCAGAGACTTTCTCTCTCTTCGCTCTCTCTATTTTTCTTTCTCTCCCCCTCTCTCTGTCTACCACACATTGCTCCTATGCGTCTCCATAAGTCAAAAAGTGAAAACAATATTCTCTGAAATTCTTTTTTTTTCCCTTTTATCAGTTTTTTTTCCTTATTCCCCCCTTTTTCTCTCTCTCTCTCTCTCTTATTTATGTTGTTTCTCTCTCTTTTTTTTTTTTTTTTTTTACTTTTTTTTTTTTAGAACTATTCATGAAATTGGAAGAAAATATTGTTGATGTATACAAATAAAACTTGTCTTAGTCGTTTGTTGGTATGTGATCTCGTGTTTTATGTGTTCATAGTTATGGAGATGATATTAATCCTTAGTTACTAACATTTGTTAAATTTCGTTTTTCAATTTTGTATGGTTTTGTGTGTTCATTCTTATACTGTTATGCTTATTCTTAAAAAACAACCAGGTGAGTATCCCTCAAAATATGGACATGAGATAATGTTGAAAACCGGTTTAGATGAGTATGGAAAAAAAAAAAAATGTAGACTTAAATGTTCTGTGATGTTATAATGTAAATTTTATGAATAATTTGAAAGCAAAAGTTTCGGTAATAAATTAAAATAATAAAAAACAATAACAAACTTAGGCTGTCTTCCAGTAAACGGTATCGAAGGAAAGTAAAACATGCTGGGGAACAATCAAGGTACGTATGATTGGTCTACATGGGGCGTTGAAAATACTCAGGCGCTTATGTGAAGCAAATTAAGTGTTATTGGGAGGGGGGGTCACACTTTGTATTTCGAATGAATATTGGAAAAGGAACCAATCCTATAAGAAGGAATAAAGCTGACAATAAACGTAGTTTTTTTCCCAAGGCACTCGTGCTATCTCGAATGACCTCCTCTTGCTTCGACCCGTTCCAAAAAGTCTTGTACTCTACCCCCTTTGTTCCTATCTCTTCAAAGTCGCCCAAGCAAAAGAGGAAAAGAAAAGTGAGGCCATCAACGGTTTGCCCGACCTCGATCGCTGGGAACGACTCTTCCTGGATCCACGACCTTCGAGGATGGCTGGGGAGAGGTGCGACACGCCGCATAGACCCATTTATGGGGGTGGTGCAATGTTGTTGAGGTGGAGCCAACTTCTACTTCTGAGATTTGGGCCGTGTGCTCCGGCGAGGAGAATGGATACTACGAACTACTTTATAGCGATCGGGGCTCGGAAAGGTCCGCGAAGACATTTTAGCTTCTTCAAATCTTTTGTGGACGGATGATTGACTTAGAATACCTCAGGCTGACCACAAGTAGGAGCCGCCTCGATTTATGTGGATTGGAGCCAAAAGAAGTTATGATTCCAGTGACAAATTTATCCGAACAGGAAAGAGAGCCCTGCCAGAGAATGACAAAGGGCAAACGTGGACAAACGAGGTACGTACGACTCTATCGCATGGGGTCCTGAAAAGACTAAGGGACGTATAGGATCACAAATCGAACATAAGAACCGAATGAGGCATAGCAACAAAATAGGAGACGTCTTATTTAACCTCAATAGGAGTCCAAAGAAGTTCCGGTCCCGATTAAACATTTTCACAAACATGAAACTGAACCTATACATATGTATTCGCACAGACAAATAAATTCTGATATGAATTGACATTGATTAACCTGGATAGACGCGCTAAAAAAAAATAAAAAATGAACTGACTCCTTATTTTTTTTTTATTTTTTGTGCTTCTCATTTCAACTGCGTTTTACGTGTTGCACTACATCTTTTTTGTTTTTCCTGTTTTCTTTTCTATTTGACACTATATTACTGTTCTTCATATAATCACATCTATATACAGATGTTTTGAGGTGTGTTATTTTTCTTCCGATTGTCTATATGCCATCTTATTCCTCCTATCTGCCATGACGTGCCCATGTACAAATACGTACGTACGTGCCCATTAATATAGCAGACGACCAAGGTCAACATGACGATTCAACCAACAGTAATCTATCCACCGTTCCAACCTTCTCTTCATCTGCGGATAGTTCCTTACATGTTCCGTGAAAGCTTTGCAAACGCCTTCGTCGTTGTGAAAGGGCTGTTAAGAATGCTTTGGTGTTTTCGTCGATAGTATCAAAGTGTACTCGGTGTCCTTCTGTTGTTCCAGGGCAAGCTGGTTTGTCTTCGTTAGACGACCCTTCTTTCTCATTCAACCATGGATTGGGATTGCGTATAGATTCGGATATTACTCCCGATCGCTCTGCGAGTGAGACACCGATGTCATCACAACACGAACACAGTAAACGAGGATGACCACTTTCCTAAAGTCGTCGAACCCGAAGGTTCTTTACAACAGGCAGTAGGTGCTGCAGGTGAGGGGATTGCTTCGAGGAAAGATAAACAACCGATGGTAACTTAAGATGATGGTCCTGATTGTTCTCCCGAAGAACATTATAGTGATAGGTCTCTATCTTTTCGACAAACGATTCCATCGATGAATGATTTCACAAGCCCTGTGTATTTCAAAACAACGAGTCAATAAAATATCAATGTTCGTACGGATTGCATTACTTGTCACGAAAATCTTTCTATGACCTTGCAAAGTGAACATCCGTTTGAAATTCCTGCGGATGTTGCAATAAATGCAGATTCGGTTTCGATTTACTCGATGATTTTCTTTTGCACTCGGCACATGTGCACAATTGTTCATCGTCGACATTGACTGCCGATGTCCGACAAAAATGTGTGGAGAGCAACCTTTCTTATACTTCGACAAATGTTCATGCACATCCATCTTTTGTTGTCACGGCCCAACCGAATTCGCCGAGCACATGGATTAAAAAGTTTATTGGATCTCATAATCGACGGAGAAAATTAATATTATGGAAACCGATTTGTTCAAGGCGCAACAGACGGTACTATATGTTTTGATTCAACGACTGCGTGCCAATAAAGTCGTGCGTCGTTTGGAACTTGTATCGTTGCAGTCGATGCCTCACCGTATGTCATCGGGCTATGATGGAAGTGCAATAGTTGTTGAAGTACTGTAGAGTTTGATCGAGGAACGAAACAAGTCGATAGAATGAATGTTAATGAACCATGTTCGACGTCGTGTAAGATTTCAAAACGAAGGAAAAGTCAGGAAAGACGACCAAACTTTCATATTAAACGCATGCGTTTATTGAGAGATGCGGTTAAGAATCATAGGAGGAAAGAATATGTGTGTGCTCATAAAGATTTTGTGCGGGTTGTGAGATGAACTTTATTCGTTGTGAACATCCTTCGAGAGATTAGAGCGAGTGCCTCTGCACAATTTAGGAGTGCATCTTCTCATGCAAGACAATTGAGGAGTCAATCTTCTCATGTGAGGTACTCGCAGAGTCTGTCATCGTGAGCGAGACAATCTCATAATTCATCCGTGAGAAATTAAAATTCAAAGAACAATCACGAAGACAGTAAGTCAAATAGTCGTGAGGAAGAAATGAATGATTCGCATGATGTTCCGTCTCTTGATCTGAATGCACTCTCATCGGCACCCGTGACGACAACGTATGCGGCTGTTGAGAACACTATAGTTATTATTGGGAATGGTAACACTGTTGAGCCGTTTGGTATTGGCGGTCGAGATCCGTGTAAGCATTGTGGTGCTAAATTGTGGCATCATGAAAGAAAATGAACAAAGATGTATTGGCGAAAAGGTAAAAAACGTTGTCCCTTATGGGAATGGCCTTGCGAAGGCTCCCTGGAACATGAGATTTTTTCCCTTTGGATGTCTCAAACTTCTGTCGGTCGATTCTTTCGAAACAATGCGAGGATAATTAATAATAATTTATCCTTCGCATCCTCGCGGTTGAAGCAACAGAGCGATGGTGTTAAAGGATTCCAGGGCCAACTTAGGGCTCAGGGTCCAATCTTTCATCATGTCGGTGCATTGGCTATGGGGGAAGGGGAACGTCCTTAGTTTGCGCAACTGTACTTGCACGATCCTCAACGTTTAGACGATGCGATTGATCAAAGGGTATATTTCCTTAACTTACCTGCACGTACATCTGATGTCGAACTTGATCGAGCGAAACGCATATTGAGAAGGTTTCACAAATTGCTACAATAATGAAACAATTACGTGAAGAACTTTATGACGGTTGCTGATCTTCCGCTGGAGGCGTTGAACGAGAGGAAGTTGGTGATAAATCCTTATGCCATGCCTGATGAGGAACATGTAAGGCGTTATAATCGTCCTATGGGTTTACATAAGGTGTGTGTTCTGATGGCCGATGAACTCCTTCCTCGTGAGTTCGAGATTCGTTTGCGTGATCCTCTTCCGGGTGAGCGGCAGACCGTTGTAGTTCCGGAATGTTCTCGAGTGCACGACTGCTTAAGGTTTGTTTTACTTTTCCCGGAGGGAATTCATAGTTGGTCTATCCGACGTGCCTCGGAAGCTAGATGGTCGCCAGGACTTAGTGCCAAGGAGTACTATGCATTTCATCTTCACGAGCGCGATGGTGAAAGGCCTTGCCTCCTTTATGTAGCACGTCTTTTCCACGAGTTTTGTTGCATGGCGTACGCTAAAATTGAATCCCTCCGATTAATATGGGTGAGATTCCACAAAAAAGAATTGAGCTCGGAGCATTATCAGGATTTACGAGACGTTATGCAACAAAATCAACGTTGTGAGGGTGTTGGAACAAAAGTGGTTTTACCTTCAACGTTCACTAGGGGGCCCTGATATATGGGTGAAAGATATCACGACGGCATGACAATTGTGAGGCGATTCGAAAAACCGGATCTTTTCATCACTATAACGTGCAACACTAACTGACTGGAGATCAAACAGGCCCTGTTGTCAGGTCAATGTTCTAACGACAGACCGGATCTTCTTGCGCGAGTGTTCAAATGTTATCTTGCACAGCTGATTGATGAGATAAAGAACAAAAGGATCTTTGGTAGGTGACTGAAATGTTGTATGTGGTGGAGTTTCAAAAAAGGGGTCTACCACACGCACATATATTGGTTATCCTGCATCCCGATGATAAAATTCGGGATGTGGATGTTGTTGACAATGTGGTGTGTGCCGAGATTCCTTCGGAAGGGGGATTGAGAGAAACGGTAGCCAAGTTTATGTTGCACGCGATTTGCGGTGCGCAGAAACGCGACGCTTCGTGTACGGAGGATGGAGAATGCACAAAAGGGTTTTTGAAAGATATCATTTCAACAATAATATTCAAAGACGAACAAACGTACCCTTCATATAGGAGAAGAAGACCAAGTGACGGTGATTTTACAATTGTTCAAAATGGTATCGTTTACGACAGTCGTTCTATGGTCCCGTATAACCCGTACTTGCTAATAAGGTTTAACTGCAACTTGAATGTTGAATATTGTGTTAACATCAAAACGTGCAAGTACGTGTATAAGTACGTGTACAAAGGGTGCGATCGTGCTATGGTTTGCGAGCAAAATACTAATGAGCTCATCGACGAGGTCAAATTGTATCAAGATATGCGTGTTGTAGGTGCATGCGAAGCATGCTGACGTCTATTTGAGTTCGACGTTGCAGAACAATGGTCCCCGATTGAAAGATTGTCCGTCCATCTTGAAAACATGCAAAAAGTGCAATTTGAACCTGAGACTGAGCATGACGTTGTTTCAAATGGGCCCCCGAAAACGAAATTGACGGCATGGATGAAACACAACTCTTTGAACGAACGTATTCCTAAAGAGTAGCTTCCTCTTTACCAGAAATCGTTAATACTCACGTGTGGGATAACAAACATAAGAAGTGGAACCGAAGAAAGCGTGACCTTCACGGTGGTCCCTTCGAAAAGATATCTCGGTTGCATCAGGTGAGGATCACGAAAGAGGAACGATTTTATCTGCGCGTGTTGCTAAACCATAAACATTCTCGTGGGGTGCGATTTTTTGCCGAAATTCATACGGTGGACGAAGTCGAATACGATTCGTCCCGATCCGTGTATCTTCGATTGGGCTTTGCCTTTTGCAAACAGACGATGCATACGATTAATACATAGACACATCCGCCTCGCATTACATGCCTTAAGAAGTTCGTAAAATATTTGCTATGGCTCTTGCGTTTGGTCCGGTGAACGATCCGGTCTATTTCTTCGAATGACATTGGGATAAAATGTGTGACGATTTTCAGTATCGTGCAGACAATTAAATTGTTCCTCCGAACATTTTGCAATCCTTAGTATTGTTCAATCTTGACCGAATTTTGCAAGAGTCGGAAAAAAACATCCGTCAGTTCTACCTTTATTATCCAACACCTGACGGAGAAACGATTGTTGACAACATAACCAGACATTTTGAGAACAAAACTGTATCCTCGATTTTAAACGAGGAGTTGTCGTATAATCCGATTCAAATGCAACGCAAATATGATTATAATTTTTGACGTCTTCGTCCACGTCAACGAGTGTTGGTGGAAATAAACGTTCGGGCTGTGCAAGAGAAAAGACCGTTGCGTGCTTTTGTCAATGCACGGGCTGGAACAGGAAAGACTTTTTGAATTGAAACGATTTTGGCGGGCATCAGGTCGAGTTTTGTCATTGCACTGACCGTCACGTCCAGTGGGATAGCGGCGACTCTTTTGACGGCGGGTCGAACGTTTCACTTATGATTTCGCACACCTTTGAAATCTAATAATATGCGTCCCTTCTTGATTCGGAAACAAAGTGATCTTGCATAGCTTATCCGTCATGGCGACTTGATTGTTTGGGACGAGACTTCCATGAGTAACAAGTTTCACTTGGAAGCTCTTGATATTACGCTTCGGGACCTCTGTAACAATGACGAGCTGTTTGGTGGAATCTACTTCTAGTTGGGGATTTTAGATAAGTTTTTCCCGTTGTAAAACATGGATCGCGAGCGCAACAAATTGATGCGTCCATGAAAATGTCTCCTTTGTGGATTTTTTTTTTAGGGTTCATCAACTGACCGAAAATAAGCGAATCTTAAGCTTAGGGAATGATGAAATGACACGAATATATGCCCACTTTTGGATTCGCATTGGGAATGATGACCATCCTCGTGTTGTTATAAATGAACCTGCTGCGGTCAGATTGCCACGTAAGATTTGTACGGATAAACCAATTGATGAGTTGATTTCATGGACATTTGATGATGTGTCGAAGCATATGGGGGATGTCGAGTATTTTTTGCCTCGATTAATTCTATGCCATACTAATGACAATGCCGGTTCAATTAACAACCGTGTCCTTGACGACTTCCCTGGGGAGGTGCGTGACCTTTTCATCGTTGATTATCCTGATTCGGATGATACCGGGCTTGGTATTGAGCGGGAGTTCTTAAACTCTCTCGACCTTTCCAAATACAGCGAAAATCACCCATTTCCCTAAAACGCCTCGGTTTTCCTGGACTGGGTCCATAATCCCGAGTC
The DNA here is from genome assembly GCA_003427395.1 of Chara braunii. Lineage (NCBI taxonomy): Eukaryota > Viridiplantae > Streptophyta > Charophyceae > Charales > Characeae > Chara > Chara braunii. Next base: position 4,952,720 of record BFEA01000011.1, read on the forward strand.
CTCCTTGGTCCCTTGGATTAATTACCACATCCCAAGCCCCTTGGGCAAGAAGCTCTGACTTTCTAATGCTGCAGGTTTCCATAAGTAGCGGACTCCCGCCCTCTTTATCTTCGGATAGGTCCTTTCTCCCAGCAAGCATACTGATAATGGGAACCACAGGATTGAGAAGGCCGCTGCTGACAACACGAGGGCTCTGCCATAGAGAGAGAGCTTGTGATTTTGCATCCATCCCACAATTCGGGCGGAGACCTTGTTCTCCAATATCGAGTCTTGCACATCCGAAGTATCAACAAGCGAGACTTGTACTCCCAAAAAACGCTCAGATAAGTCCGTTGGTATCTGTTTTAACCCCCAGTCCACACACAACACTTTGAGCGAAGGTAAAGAGAAATCTGATTTATCCCAGTTAATGTAAGCCTCCGACAATTCGCAATAATTATCTAAGACCTTCCTTAACTCCTGGAAAGATTCTATTGTATTCTCACATGCGATAGTCAGATCATCTGCTAGTGCTCCTCCCTTCCACTGCGCTTGACTATTTATCCTAAGACCTTCTATCTTATCATTTGTGCGAAGATTATCAAGCAGAACTTCCAATTGAAGTACGAATAGCAAGGGGGCTAACGGACACCTCTGACAAAGTGAGCACGCAAGAGGAAATTCTTCTGACAGTCTTTCATTCACTATCACTACGGATCGTGCATGATAGTAGCTGGTCTCTATACATCTGCAGAATATCTCCCCAGAACCCATCTGACCCAGAGTGGTGGCAACAAAACTCCAACCTACCTTATCATATGCCTTCTCCATATCAAGGAGAAGGACTGCCACCTCTTTTTTTTCTTTACCTATGACTTCTAATGTTTGGACCGTAGATAGTATATTCTCAAAGATAGACCGCCCCTTGACAAAAGCACCCTGTTTCCAGCCAATGAGGTTTGGTAACAGGCCCGCCAGGCGTATAGCAAAAGTTTTAGCAAACAGTTTATATGTCACGTTTAATAACGAGATTGGCCTCCAGTTTTTTACTTGCCGTTTGTCCCTCTTCTTGTACATCAAGGAGATCATCCCTCTAGTGAAACTAGAGAGAAATTTCTGTTGCCATAGCCCTGTTGTATATATCTCACATAGAAACGGGGCAAAGGCTGGCCAGGCCGCCAAGAAGAGTTCAATAGGCAATCTATCCAACCCTGGACATTTTCCAGTTGCCATCTGCTTTGCCGCCCTGTCGATCTCTTCTTGTGACATTGGCATATCCAGTGCTCTTCTCACGCTAGGTGAGATCACTTTCAGTGATTGTGACCCAAACTCAGTGTATTCTGACATATCACAGTTCGGGGGATCAAAGAGGCGCCTCGTGGAGACTCTATCTCTATAGTACTCCAGGGTGTATGCACACATATCTACCATATCCGTAGTTGTAGGGGCCTGAATAGCAAACGGGTGTGACAACTCTCTTATCATCGGTTTGGATTGTCTGAGGAGTAGTGACCTAAAAGTAAGTTTGTTCATTTGATCATACCCAACCACTCCTCTAATTTTTAACCACTCGATCCATTCCATTTGTTTCCTACCATATCCGTAGTCTGTCTCTTATACACATCTAGATGTGTATAAGAGACAGGCAAACGGGTGTGACAACTCTCTTATCAACGGTTTGGATTGTCTCAGGAGTAGTGACCTAAAAGTAAGTTTGTTCATTTGATCATACCCAACCACTCCTCTAATTTTTAACCACTCGATCCATTCCATTTGTTTCCTAACATCTAAGGCTTCTAACTGTGATAGGTATTCTAGACGCTTTTCTGACCAATAATAACCGAAAAATGGGTCCAGACCTATTTGTGATTTTGAATCCCTAACAGCTTTTAGCGATACTTTTTTTTGTCAGTTTGGAGTGGCTGCCTTTATCCTTGAGAACTAACTCCTTGAGAGTTGTCTGTACTATCGCAATCCCTGTTTCCGCCCACTGGTCTGTGTCCTCAAATAGGTTCCTTGCATCAGGCCAGGCTCCCATGTGGGTACATATACATCTTAGCAGCCCTTCGTCTTTTAATAAATTTACGTTAAGGGCAATCAATGCCTCTCCACCATCTCCTTCGAGAGGATGTCCAACAACATTGGGTAGTGATCGGAGATGGAGACTCCCAAATCGCACCACATGCTCAAGTCCCACGGTGTGCCTCTTACCAAAAAGAAGTCGAGGCGCTTCCGAGGGCTAGAGTGGTCTGTGTTGGCTTATTCTCATACCATGTGAAACCATGGGCATTTGGATTGAATGATCTGAATACGTCAGTTAATGCCTGGGCTTCCACGAAGGATGGCAACATTGTACTGTCTACCCTTGTAGGTTTGCATCGGAGTAAGTCGAGTCCCGGATTGAATACCGTGTTCCAGTTCCCAACAAAAATCAAATTTTTCGTCTCTGGTATACAGGCAGGTAGGTTGGCCAGAAAGTTGACACTATCTTGGTAATGGACTAGGGCGTAAACTGACATAACCGCTCTTTCCTCCGTATCTATTGCTAGCTTTACCCAAACCCAGCGTCTTTTTGAATCTTTGTAATAATCTAACACTTCTACTTCTAGGGATTTAACAATGAGGATGGCGGTCCCCCCTTTTGATCCTACTGCGGGGGGCCAAAACTGAGGTCCATCCCACCATGTCTGAAAGGCTGCTATTTTAGGTTCATTTAACTTTGTTTCTTGCAAGCAAATTATCTGCACATTCTGCGAAGAAATCCACGAGCGTAAGCTTGAATTCTTGGGTCTACCGTTCAAATATCCCATTCCACGTACATTCCACGTAATCAACCTAATGTGGTTTGGCAGGACCATTGCCCCGACCATTGTCGCGAGAGGTTTGGGTACGGCCAACCGTAACTACCTTTCCTCTGCCTTAACGTGTCCGTACGTCTCCTGCTCTCGTTTTGACTACCGACTAGGGGTCTGTCGAAATGGGAGGTGGGGTGTATGCCAAGCTGTCAAAGAAGGCCGTAGACGTCAACACATCTACCAAGTGATTGTGGGTAATCCACTCGGCAACTGCATATGCTATTATGCCTTCGCACACCTCGATATATTCAATGTATCTATACCTATGTCCAAGAAGTGTGCTAACGGAGTCCAATGAACCTGTTGGGCCCTCAGATCTTCGAGGGCCTGAGGAGCTCCCTGCAGCTTCATAAAGGAGAGGTGTAGCATGTATTTCCCTTTAGGTGAGTTAACAATGACCCTGCCTCTCTTCGGATTTGCCAATACGACGCAAAAAAGGTTTTCTGTCATAACTCGCTTTTTTATTTCAGCTACCAGTTCAGTCTGTGTTGGCTGGTCTGTCCCTGGCGTTGGGAAGTATGTCGATTCGTTCTTGTCCAGTTTTGTTAATACCATTGGCCCATATGGCGACTGTATGCAAATCAATGGTACTGCCACCTCAGTGGTTTTTACTTTGTCCGCACGACCCAAGGTGCCCATGGGAGGGGCTAGGGAGGGGATGGCTTTGCTCCCGGTGGTTATATACTGCTGGCTTCGTGGCTTTCTGAGTCCTGCCAATTTTGGCAGGGGAGGCTTCGGCTGCCCTTAGGGCTTGTTTCTGACCGACGACATCGTTCTTTGCCTTGTCACTATCTGGAGTCGACAGTGCTTCATGGCAATCCGCAAAAACTTCCTTCGAAAAGGATCCTTTCGAGTCTGCCTTCCGAAGTGCAACCTTCTCTGTTGTTTCATCGAAAATTTTGTTTCGATAAATTTTAATGTCAGCAATCATAAGGGAAGCCAACCCTAGTTTTCCTCCATCTGTTTCTTCCTCCTCTTCACTGATTTCGCTTTTCGAGGTTGAGGCTTCTCCTTCCTTCTCTCTCTTCAAGTCTTGCATCTTCCAATTGCATGTTCTCTTCTTCCTCTTCCTCCTCTTCTTCACGAGGAAAGCCAGCCCTAGTTTCTCTCCATCTGTCTCTTCCTCCTCTTCCCTCATTTCGCTTTCCGAGGTTGAGGCTTCCCCTTCCTTCTCTCCCTTTGAGTCTTCATCTCCCAATTTACCTTTCTCTTCTTCCTCCTCCTCCTCTTCTTCCTCCTCCTCCTCCTCTTCCCCCGTCTTACTCCCCTCGGTCTCCTCCTTTTTCCCCTTCTCCTTGTGTTGCTCCTCTTCGTCTTCCTCATCCAGTATCGGCTCTTCTTGCCGCTTTCTTTTCTCTCTTCCTGCTGCTGTCTTGTCTTCATCCATCCGATCTTTGTCCCCATCCTCCTTCTCAACTGAGGCTTTCTCAATTTCCATTTCCGTTGTTGGGTCGAGATCTACAGGCTTCACAGGCTTTTCCTGTGGCTTCCCTCCTCCCTGAGGGGGAGGGAAATCCTTGTAAGTCGCCCCCTTCGTTGTTTTATCAACATCTTCCTTCTGGGCTGGGGGTGGGTGGGGGCCTTGCGGCCCCTTCGCCCTTTTGGGATCGTTCTTCGGCAAGGGGTCTTTACCCTTTGCTTTCGGATCTGAGTTCAGTTTCCCGGATTTCGTTTTCTCCGCATATGATGGGCGTTCCCCTTTTCCTTTCGAACAATCCGGGTCCCCTTCCACGTGAAAGTGCTGGCGACACGCTGGACACCATGGGGTCGACGCACAGACCACTTCAATGTCGACGAAACCGTGGGTACCGAGGTCGACTACCAGATATTTTTTATATCGCAATCGTGCTGCCGATTCAAGGTCCAACCGGATGTTGAATAAGTCCGGGGCCAGCGGGTCTTTGTAGGCCGGGAATTCTTTAATGACCTTGCCGAACGCATCTTCCACCGCTCCGTAAAGTGGGGCTAAGGCTGCCACTGGGACTTGCTGGCATCGGATCCAGAAGAAACTGTGTCTAGCAACCTCTCGCACTTCCCAGAGCTCTTGCTCCGTCATCCAGGGGCGAAAGGAGATGGAATACATTTTTTTGTCCAGTTCTATCTCTGCTCGCCCCAATTGCAACATCCACATTGCTATCTCCTTGGCAGGAGCCACGTACATCACTAAATTCTTGCCTTAAATAAACCCCTCTTTGGTGGGACTACAAACTGACACGCGGATGCCCAGCCATTCTCATATAGTCTAACTAGGCATTTCTTAACGTCGACCGAAAGCACTGTTGACTCGTCTCCAAAAAGGATTGTGACTGCATGATCACGCAACCATCCCGCTTGGACTCGGTAGATTTCAGGGTTGACTATGACTCGTACATAGTCCTCCCCTACTTCTACGGTGTTTGGAGCAAGTAGGGAGAATCCCATCTGTGTAGCATTGAGACAGAATCCCCCTAATTCGCTGTACCTCTTCATCTGTCAAAGATGCATTTCCATCTGTCTGTTCCTCCACTGGAGTAGCCATCCCTAAAGAGTCCTACCACCAGAAATAACAAAACCACCCTAACCTAGCCTACCAGGCTTCCAATAAATTAGGATAGACAATCCTTTCCAAAACCTCCACCCTCAGTTTTTATGGAAAGGGGGTTATTCCTGGGCCTATAGTGTCATGGCTTTCGTGTCTCCAGAGAGCTTTGTCGCCTGCAGCGCATAGTAGAAACCCATATCTCCTTTTTCTTTTCCTTTTTTTTTTTTTTTTTTTTTTTTTTTTGAAAGGAACAGGCCGAGCGGCTACTAGGGGTGCTGATACGATCAGACACCACTAGTAGAGCCGGGGAGGCTCCATCTATTGGTGGGGAGCCAACACCTGGAAATCGGGTCCAGCGTCCCTGTACAGTACATCTAAAATACTTACACAGTTTGATGTGCATCGTGTCAGATACGAGAAGAATAAGGCCGTGAAAGGTTAGCAAGCCTGTAGTCTGTACTAACTATCGATTGTGATGTAGTTTACAGTGAGAACCGTGTCATCTATGAAAACAATCCAATAGTGGCAGGTTTAGTATACCTGTGGTGGAGGTGGGCCGAAACCGGCCCAGCATCCTGTCAATCCTTCTGGATCATTATGTGCCTATCATGACTGTGGTTGTACCTCCAGGACAGACACCTGTCCGGAGTAGTATGCTCCTATTGTAGTATTATGTTCTGCCTTATACCCTACCATCTATTTGTGGACAGCATCATCTGCTGGAAGCCGAGTCCAGCTCCCATGTACAATCTAATGAAGCATGTCTCAGATCCTCACCTGAGCGTTTGTCATTACCTAAGCACTGCAGTCAATCATCATCTACCCCCCGGGCTCCGATCTCCCATGGAGCTGCTTATGTCACCCCTCCCGTCCGGGCCCCAACTTCCTTATTTTGACCCAGTGCGATTCCGCAGCCCCCTACGTATGGATTTATTCCAACTTAAACAACACTGCAATCTGTAGGTTTACGAGTTAGTTCTATACTCCAGCGCATCAGCCAGCGCATCAGCGTTCTCCTCTTACCTCGAAACTGCACTTTAGCTAATCTCCATGAACAAAATTTTCAAGCAAATGGCCGAAGGCCCTTGCGGTAGAGGGGAGCTGTCCAGGTCCCTGGTATTTCTACAGCGACACTCACCCCAGCGAACTACGGTGTGCACAGCCCTCCATCCTGCTTCGAACTCGGGATTACTGAGGACAAAGCCCTCCGAAGGACCCGCTGAGCTTCATCACTGCGCCTAGTACGCGGAGGTTTGCTACCATCCCCGGTAGTGAGTCGCGTCGTTAGCGGAGGTTCGCTACCATCCCCGGTAGTGAGTCGCGTCGTTAGCGCAGCGCTCCCTCAAGCGCCCCCCTGTTTTCTCTTATGTATTCAGTCTAGCAGCAATGGGGAGGTAGGATAGAATCGGGTGTATTTTTCCACATTCTAGCCGGAAATAAATTTAGCGAGTTTGGCTTGTTCTAGTGAAAAAGACAATATGGGCCTCGACTCTCTACAAAAATGAACTTTTTTGAAGTTTTTCCCTCTAATTCCTCCAGAGTTTGGCTTATTTGCCTCCATGCCTCTGTCGGAATGTACCTGCCCCCCGAACTGACCAGATGCGTGATATGTACCTTGACGTGAATCCATCCAGGTGCATTATGACAGACCATGGACAACACTTCCGTCCGAACAGAAGTGCAAAAGCATGTAGGTGCTTCCAATTAACCACCGTTTTTGCCCGAACCTCTCTCTATGTTTTTTTCTTTTTTTCATAGTTTCCCCGACCCTAGAGTCCAGAGACTCATGGCCTCCAGCACCACGGAAGTCCAACTGCCCCCCCCCCCCYTTTTTTTTTTTYTTTTTWTTTTTKCCTTYCCCCCCCCCCCCYCCCCCCCCCCCCCCTCTTGTTTCAGTTGTATTCGCCAAGTCCTTACCTGGGCATACTCACACTGGATTTTATTTACAAAAAAAAAAAGAAGACAAAATAACTCGTGCTCAGAACCCTGTTGCATGCAGAGCACCGCCCTATGAAGCCCTAAACCAGGTAGGGCACTCGCGACGAAGCGTTAGTAAAGGACCCCCTCAATTAGAGCTGTAGGGTAAGGCCTAAAAATTTTAAAGTTCGAGTTTACACAAGGGTAATTAGTTTGTCCTTTCTATTTTTTCCCTGATCAAAGAGCTGTAAATGGTAAATTCGCATTCCTTTTTCTTTTTTTTCTTTTTCGTGAATTCGCATTCCTATAGATCCGCATCCCCTTTTCTGTTTTTTTTTAAAAACAGCTGGTGGAAGGGGGGACAGGGGGAGAGGGGGACACGGGAATAGGGGGACAGGGGGACAAGGGGAGGAGTTCTTTTCCTCTGATGTCAGCTGTGGTACTACTACACCCACAGGTGCCGTCTTCCCTCGACAAGAACGTGCGGTCGTTATCGCTGTATCTACACTGAAAGTTGCCCCATACGTTGTATTCGAGGGAAAACGGTTGTGCTTTTAACGTGACAACCTCATATATCCCCTAGACTGCCTATCTACCTATCTATTTATCTACCTATCTATCTATCTATCTAATCTACCTATCTATCTATCTGATCTATCCATCTAGCCAATGTAATCTTATAGCATCTAATCTATCTATCTACCTCATCTAATCTATCTCTCTATCTATCTACCTGATCTAATCTATCTCTCTATCTAGCTAGCTACCAAGCTACCATCTATCTATGATCTAATCTATCTATCTAGCTACCTACCTATCTACCTAAACGCTAGATAAGTTAACTTACTCTGATCTATCTATCTATCTATCCATCTATCTATCTATCTATCTATCTATCTATCTATCTATCTATCTATCTATCCGCTATCTAATCTAATTAAATCTGATCTATCTAACTAACTCTGATATATCTATTTATCTACGCATCTATCTTTCGGGGTTCGCCCATGCCTCACGAGACTATTCTCGCCTAGGTAGTAACACAGACTCTCACCTCAATTTTCGCCCCCACAGGCTCACTCCAATCCTAGCCCCTCTCATCTGTTTCTTCTCCCACCCTTACCCTCCACTACTGCTCCCCATCTTCCTCGTTCTCCTTCTCCTTTCCTCCTCCCCCTACCTCCCTCTTACTCCACTTCTCTCTCTCAATCCAATATCGCCTGCATCTCCACCCCCGCACCCTTCGCGCTTACCATCTTCGTCGTCGTCCTCTTCTTCGCTTCCTGTGCTCCCACAGTTCCCTGGGCATACTCGCACTATGGACTTTTTCTGCTCAGCTCTGGACGTGATTGCGGTCAGATTCGTCGACGTATGGCCGTAAGCCCAGTCAGATACATTTAGGAAAGGGCTAGTGTGAGTATGACCTATTTCAGATTTCATGTTACATCCTATACCATGCCCTCCGGTTCTTCTTCCTCTTAATCATCCTCTTCATCATCGTCCGCCTCCTCAACGTCCTCTTCCACTCCTTGGCGTCGTCCTTATCCTTCTCCCCTTGTTCTCCTCATTCTCCCCCTTTTCCTCCTCCATCTCCTCTTCCTCCTCTTTCCCCTCTTTCCCCTCCTCTTTCCCCACCTCCTCCTAATTTACCCCCTCCCTCCTCCTTTCCCTCGTCTTGCCTCTCCTCCTCTTCCTTTCCCACATGCCTCCTCCCTCCTCCTCATCTTCTTCGTTCCCTTCCCATTTCCCTCCTCCTCCTCCTCCTCCTCCTCCCTCTACCCTTTTCCCTACTCGTCGTCCCCTTGTCCTCTCATTTCTCTAGTCGTAATCTTTCTTCTAGCTACCACCTGTTCCTCGCCATTACGCTGCTCCTTGCTCTTCCTCCTTGTTCTTTTCCCACTCTCCATTCCGCTGCTCTTTGCTCTTCCTCCTTGTTCTTTTCCCCTTCCTCCTCGTCCTTCCACTAATTGAAATATAATATTCTCCTCACGCTGCATTTCAGTTTGGGTATTATTTTCCATTTCATCCCTGTCCTATTCCTGCTTCCCCTCCTCGTCAAAATACACGCGCGCGAAACTGATCCTCTCTCTCTCTCCCTCTCTCTGTGTGTGTGTGTGTGTGTGTGTGTGTGTGTGTGTGTGTCTGTGTTTGTGTGTGTCTCTGTGGCTGTTATCGTCCTTGCACTGGGTAACGGCAGTGACTGCCTTTGGGTGGAACGAGGATGAGGAGTGGCGAGATTGGGCGGTGTTTGATAGTACATGAGAGAGGGAGGAGGTTACCAGTCATGTGCAGATCCAAATAGCCAATGGCACTACCGAGGCGCCAAAGAGCGCGTCCGTCCTCTCTCTCTCTCTCTCTCTCTCTCTCTCTCTCTCTCTCTCTCTCTCTCTCTCTCTCTCTCTCTCTCAAAAACACGTAACTACACGTACGCAGGCGCGCGCATGAAAGGGAGAGAGAGTTGAACTGGACATCTCTCTCTCTCTCTCTCTCTCTCTCTCTCTCTCTCTCTCTCTCTCTCTCTCTCTCTCTCTCTCTCTCTCTCACACACACACACACACACACACACACCACACACACACACACACACACACCACACACACACACACACACACACCACACACACACACACACACACACCACACACACACACACACACACACACAACTACGCATACGCAGGCCCGCGCATGACAGCGAGAGACGGATGCACTAGCTCACGGAGACAGATCTCTCTCTCTCTCTCGCTCGCTCGCTCGGCTCTCTCGCTCTCTCTCTAAAACACACACAACTACACATACGCAGGCGCGCGCATGACAGAGAGAGAGAGATGCACTACTAGACAGATCTCTCTCTCTTTCTCTCTCTCTCTCTCTCTCTCTCTCTCTCTCATATATTAGTCATTGATCATTCCATTACTCGCTGATGAAGTCCGTCATGACGAACAGATCGCCCCTCATAACCGTGGGTCTCTATCTCTAAATGGATGCCTGATGCCTTGATACACCAATAATTCTCGCTACCCTCTCTCTCTCTCTCTCTCTCTCGATACACCAATGATGCTCGCTACCCTCTCTCTCGATACACCAATGATGCTCGCTACCCTCTCTCTCTCTCTCTCTCTCTCTCTCTCTCTCTCTCTCTCTCTCTCTCTCTCTCACACACACACACACACACACACACACACACACGCACACGCACACAAACACACACAACTACACATACGCAGGCGCGCGCATGACAGCGAGAGACGGATACACTAGCTCATGAAGACAGATCTCTCTCTCTCTCTCTCTCTCTCTCTCTCTCTCTCTCTCTCTCTCTCTCACACACACACACACACACACACACAGGAATACGCACGCGCGCGCATGAGAGGGAGGGAGAGGGATGCACTTGCTAAAAGAGAAAGACAAACGAAGCACTGGGAGCAGGGGACGTCAACTATGACGTGGCAGAATACATGATGCAGTTGTAGGGAAGTTGGGAACGCAGAGACATTGTCAATTCAATGGCGTACGCGCACGAACTGATACACAGCCACGCAGAGACGCAGACAAGTACACAACCCCACGAAAGAGCAAGAGACAGAACACTGCAGCTCGGATCAGATGGACATACTACCTACTTCTGGACATTTCGACAAGCAGACAGGGGAGCTGATAAAAGTGAGCAGAGGACACGCGAAGACGGGTAATGGTAACAGCTCACGTTGTAAGGCCCCGACGTACCGGGCCTTCGTGGACCACCTCCGTAGCCTTACCCATGGCCATGGGCCCCGTCTTGCAGGCTGTATTGCATTACGAAAGCACTATCTTCGCATGCCACGTCTGACAGGTGACGTGTCAGGTTCCTCAGCAGACGTGACGCTATTTCCAGCTGCCGAGGGCGATGGACAACGCAGATGAGACGTCTTTCCCTCCCTTCCCTCCCCCTCTCGATCTCGATCTCGATCTGACCTCCTCCCTCCCCTACCTCTCACACACACGCGTACAAGCCCTCCATCAAACACTCCCCCGCGCCGACACAGCCCTACCCTCAATAGGGAGACCTCGATCGATCACCTCCCGCCTCCCACCCTCCACCTTCACTAACGTGCAAGTTGATTGCTCGGATTCCTCGCGTGAACGAACAAGCACTACGTCGGCGGCCTGGCAACGAATTTTTTTTGCGTTTTTTTCTTTTGTCCGAGGCTAATACTAGTATTACCAAAGATATGTTTGAGGCCGGGGTCCTCACAGTCTACCCGGAAGTCAATGATGAACACTCTGGGAGCCTTACCCAGTTTCGCTTTTTACAGGACCCAGAAGGACCCGATCACATCAGAGCAATCTATCCTACTCAACGAAACACACAACTTTCAGGAGCAAAGAAGAAAAAATGCTATGAGGACATTCATACAGCTGCATCAATCAACTAAATTCATACAGCAGCATCAATCAACTAAACACATGAGTTTTGAACCTGTCTCTTATACACATCTAGATGTGTATAAGAGACAGACCCAGAAGGACCCGATCACATCAGAGCAATCTATCCTACTCAACGAAACACACAACTTTCAGGAGCAAAGAAGAAAAAATGCTATGAGGACATTCATACAGCTGCATCAATCAACTAAATTCATACAGCAGCATCAATCAACTAAACACATGAGTTTTGAACAGGAAGAGATTCTACGATACAGCATCATCATTTTTTTCAAGATCTAATTAATATGCGAAATAACCTCTGCTAAAAGCCAACCTGCCGATCCAATTGAGAGGCAGGGAATACATACATAAATCCTAACACCGAAATGTCTACCCACGAAGATTTGTCCAACGCCAACTCGCACAGTACTCAAAAGAGCATACGAAAAAAAAGATGAAGAGTATCAATCGTCACATTAGCTATTGTTGATGCGCTGGCATGTTTGCATCTCTTGAAGACGAGAGAAACTCGGCGACCGACCCTGATGTTGTTCACATCCGTTGGACAGCAAGGAGATGAGGCCTTCATGTCATCCAGGCCCTCACGTTTCAGCAAAACTCGTCTGTGTTCACATCTGTAGGAGAGCAAGGAGATCAGGAGGCCTTCATGTCATCCAGGCCCTCACTTTTCAGGAACTCGTGATTCTGTGCCAAGAACGGAGAAAACTTGTCGACAAATTTGGCCATGTCTCCCTCAAGATCACCTCCGCCAAGCTTTTTCATGAATGTCTCACGGCTCGGGATCAGCTTCAGAGCGACGGAGAACGCAGAGCTCGCAAACCATCCATGGTAAGGCTTGAGCGTTGCTCCATAGGCCTCGGTGGCGACATGGTGCATACTCCAATCGGCATGATCGACGAGGTTTTTGAACATCGCCACGAGAAAATCCATAGCCCTCGTGAGCCATAACAGACCGTTAGTCCCGCTGGATGACCCTCTCGCAGTCTTCGCAGCCACCTCCTTGCGGACGATATCGTATACATCTCTGTACATTTCTGGGTGCTTGTCATAAATTCCTTGCAGCCGCGAGATATTTCCTCCAATATCGGACTTGACAAGGGCCAAGGCAGCACCAAAACGGTCTATGACAGGCAATATGTAGCCGCACAACTCCAGCCACGGCTTCGTCATGATGACGCCGTCTGCGGACTTCACATCAGGGATCGCTCGAAGTGCCGGCGTGAACACAGAGTCTTCCATGATCGGACCGATGGGCGGAGCAGGAAGAAGGAAGAAGGAAGAAAGCAGTCGCAAATATAAATACTCACCCGCCACTACTTTTGCTGAGAAACTACCGCCAAAGACAAAGCGCTATGTTTGAAACTTGCGCAAAAAAGGATGTGTCGCGCGCCAACTCGCACGGTACTCGAGGAGTACATGGGAAAAAATACGGGGTAATCGGCAGCTTTTGTGCAACGAAGAAGAACGTGTTTTTTTGCAACGAAAGCTTGGGCCCCGCCACTACTTTTGCTGTGAAACTACCGCGACCTCGAACGCCAACGCGAAAGCGTTATTTTTTTAATTCCTTTTTCTTTTTCTTTTATATGTCCCCTACAAGGCTTCCCCCGAATACAACGTCCGGTCATTATAGCCGAATTTGGTGTATGTTTAGGTCTAAATTCAGCTATAATGGCTGTGCGTTGTATTCGAAGGAAGACTGTAGGGGGAGTGGGCCCCGCCACGCTTCGCTTCAGTGCAATACGAAGGCAACGCGGAGGCTCCTGTGACCGCGCCGTAGCCCGAAAAATAAATTTTAGTATCATATGGCCCTATGGACAACGGAGCAGAACAAAAACTACACTTGATCCGAAGGCCGAGAAAGGTATTGAACCAAAAGGCCGAGAAAGGTATTGAACGCGCTATTTTAGAAACTTACCCCAACGAGATTTGTCCCGCGCCAACTCGCACAGTACTCAAAGAGTATATGACGAAAGGGAAAATTGCATCTGTACCCCACTTAAAGATGGGAATACCCGCTATACCCAGTCCCAGCGCAAACTTTACCCGGAGGCCGTTCAACTTTGCATTGTGCCTAGCTTTTCCCCAGTGCGGAGTTGTAGGTGTACCCAATCCCATAGGTCTCCATCGGCCTAGCTCAGTTGGTAAGGCACGCAAGTGGCATTCAGGAGGCCTTGGGTTCAATCCCCATTGGCCTCATGTACCTTCCTGGGCAAGCTTGGCACCCACGACCTAGAGATATGTCGTTGGTCCCCCCGAGTGGCATTGAGCAGAGACTGCTGGTGTTCATAGGGGGAGGGGACCGGAGGGGAGGCCCAGTGAGTGGCCCATCGAAGAAGCTCGGTCCTGATGCTACCGGCTGACCCCTGGCCGGTATCCCCCACCTGCTGTAGCAGGTAACGCACTGGTGGGTGCAGCTACCGCATGTTCCCTCGTTGGAGGCTTGAGCACGGATGTGGCTGCTACGGGGTTCCCCGTAATACTATAATGACAATAAAAAAGGCCTGAAAGGCCGTCCTGTCCAGATTTGGCAGGTAATTGAATTGGTTGGGCTTAAAGATCATAGGCCTTGGATTCGGAGCACCAAATCATGCTCATGCCCACCACCAACTACACCGTGGTGGCCCAACGGCTGCTGGGTATGAGCATAATTTCAGCCATCCAGTAGCAGGGTATATGAACAATTTGGTCGCTCCTCAGGTCTCGGGTATGCGCATCATTTTGTCTGGGTATATCCATAATTTATGCATTCCGGTAGTCGGTAATAATCGCAAGTTTGCGATCCCAACCTGCGTCCACCTTAATCCTGGGCATGCAAACAATTTCCACCGGCCGTTTTTTAGGTATAGACGCAAGTTGGCGCTGGGACTGGGTATAGCCGATATTCCCATCTTTAAGCCACCAGTAGTGCCCCGCAACCCAGATTTGCCCAGTTGGTAACCACTGGGTGCTTTCCAGCCTAGGGAAATAGGCTGGGCACAGGCTCGGACCGGGTGTAAATTGAAAATGCACCCGGCCTCTAGTAGGCTGGCTGAAACGGTGGCCCGGTTGGCCCGGTTTCTACCTGAAACCGTTTGGGCTGGTTTCGACCTGAAACCGTTTGGGCTGGTTTCGACCTGAAACCATTTGGGCAAGAGGTCTCTTGGAAACGGGCTGGAGGCCGGCGTCTCTTGGAAACGGGTCTTTTTTCGCAGCAAGAAGAAACGGCATGTTTCTGACACCAAACAAGCCAGGAATCCCGAACACTCCTGCGCCCATCGCGCCTGCTGTCTCGCCTGCCATCCCGCCAGCTACCAGGTGACACAGTCGGGTGAGTAGACAAAAAAGACCCACGCCTTTCCCTTTTCTCCTGTTTGCTCTTCTTCTTGCTCTTCATATCTGTATATGACAGCCATTAGGACTGTGTGCAGTCACTAAAGGCCCGCCTGCCGACTTTACATTGTGTGTGTGTGTGTGTGT
>BFEA01000011.1:4971041-5004695 GCA_003427395.1 Chara braunii
ATATATATATATATATATATATATATATATATATATATATATATCCTAATGAGTCGGTGAAACTTCGACGAAACAGTTTGTCACAACCCCTCGTTTGTTGTCCTCTTCCCTCTCTTTGCCTACGGTTTACCGAGCAGTTTTGTTTGTGACGATATATACATATATATGTATATAAACATTATATATCGTGAAACAGAGCTGCCCGGTAGACCGTGGCCAGAGAGGGAGAAGAGGACAACAAACGAGAGGCTGTGGCAAACTGTTTCGTCAGAGTTCCAGCAACTCATCAGGGGCTATATATATATATACATCGTCAAATAGAACTGCCCGGTAAACCGTAGGCAGAGAGGGGGAAGAGGACAACAAACGAGGGATATATATATATATATATATATATCCCTCGTTTGTTGTCCTCTTCTCTCTCTCTGCCTACGGTTTACCGGGCAGTTCTATTTGTGACGATATATATATATATATGTTGTCACAAAATTATCAGAGCGCAAAAGTGTATATACATATATACGATATATATCGTCAAATAGAACTGACCGGTAAACCGTAGGCAGAGAGGGAGAAGAGGACAACAAACGAGAGGGGCTGTGACAACTGTTTCGTCGGAGTTTATGCATATATATGCTGGCAAAGAGATCCGTACACAAAGGGAGAAAATAACAAGAAACAAGGTGGGGGGGAGGGGGGGCGAGGCACAAAGGGAGAAAATAACAAGAAACGAGGTGGGAGGGAGGGGGGGCGAGGACTCGAGGCTGTGACAGACTGCTTGGTTGGAGTTTCACCAACTGACCAATCAGGAGGCTGAATGCCTCATAGATTTCTTTCTTTTACCTTCATCCATTTCCCTTTCCCCCCTTTTTTTCTTATTATTTTTTTTCTTGATCTTGCTTTTCCTCAACCGTTCACGTGTTGTAAACTTTTCCCGCGCCTGTTCCAATCGTCCTGCCACTGTCTCCCTGGCCCCCTCTCTTGCTCTACTCTCTCCGGAATTCCTCTCTCTCTCTCTCTCTCTCTCTCTCTCTCTCTCTTTTCACCACCCCCATTCATACGCTGATCCCCAATCGCACCTCCATCACGGACGCAGTGCGAGCTATGGCGAAATGCGCTAATTTATTATTTAGTATTATAGACAGACATCATTAGAAGACATGCGCGAGCCTGCGGTCTTCACCTGAACAGAACGCCCGGTAATTATGGTTGTATGTAGACTGAAAGTTGCGCGAAATACGGCTATAATGACAGGGCATTCTATTCGGGCGAAGGCGGTAGTGCGTTCCTCGTTTGGTAATTGTGGGGGAGGGGGGGAGGAGGGGGGGGGGAAAGAGGAGGGGATAAATACATTTTGCTGCTGTCCTAAACTTGTGTAGCCTTGTGCTCTCGGTTTGAGTTGTCGTCTCCCATTCTTTGCGCTTTTCTGTTTCTACTTCGGTTTCTCATTCTTGGTTTTTGCTGTTCTTGTTGGCATCTACTTCTGGCATTCATTTGGCAAAAACTGCGAGCTTACCTGCTCTCTCTCTCTCTCTCTCTCTCTCTCTCTCTCTCTCTCTCTCTCCCCCTCTCTCTCTCTCTATATATATATATATATATTGTCACATGAATATCAGAGCGCAAATGCGAAAAAAAGAAAAAAGGAGAAAAGAAAACCAGGGAAAATTGAGTTCAATTTTTTATCTTCTTCCTTATAACTCCCCCTGTTCAGAACCTCTTGCGTACAAGGCCGCCCACGTGGATGTAGGTTGAGCGGCGGCTGCCCCCACCCCCGTGTGTCATATCGACCCACTTGCACACAGCCAAAAGGCAAAAAGGCAAAGAAGAGAGGAAGGGAACAACCAAATGAAACAAATAGAACAAAGGGAAACAAAACAGCTCCCAGATGACAGGTCACACATGCAAGCACCGCCCGCTCCGTCAAAGGCCAAACAACGGGACAAGACCACCCAGGATAAGACATAAAAAAACGACGATCCGCAGTGTGACAACCAAGAAAAAAAAAGAAGACAATCCCGGATGACGATTCCCACATACAAGCACCGCCCCGCCTCTCGAAGGGCCGAACAACGGGAAACAACCAACCAGGATGCCAAAAACCCCGAATGGCCGGTCCCACGTGAAAGCACAGCCACGCCCATGAGATAGCCCGAACAACAGGACCAAACCAACCGAGGTACAGACAAAATCAGCAAAAAAAAAAAAAGGCTCCAATCCACAATGTGACAACCAAAAAGAAGGAGAAGATAATCCCAGATGACAATTCCCACATACAGCACCGCCCCGCACTCAAAGGGTCAAACAACGGGAAACAACCAAACCAACCAGGATGTCAGAACACTTGCCTGCAAAACGATAACCCGATAACCAATCCCACATGAAGCACCGCCATCCCTCCTCCCTAAGATATATATATATATATATATATATATATAATGTCCTTTTGTATGTGTAATGTCTCTGTGCTATTCTTGCTTCTTGTATGCGTATGTGTCTATGTGCACGCACGGGCATATTGGCACGTGTGGATGCCCATACGGCCACACATGCAGGTAGTAGAAACAAGCACACTAGGAGCGCGCCCTTTCTTCGCCGCTCTCTAGTACATTCCCCCCCCCCCCCCCCCCCCTCGTCTTTCTCTCCCTCTCTCTGGTGCGTTTTTTGTGTGTCACAGCCACCCAACCACAGTGTGTGTGTGCATGTGCCCCACCCACCCACGTTCACACGCAGGAGCGTGCCGCAATCTCGCTGGCTCGTGCGTTTCCGTGAGGATAAAACTCTCTCCCTACCTCTGTCTCACTTGATCGTCCATCAAAAGTCGTTCGACCACGCGGTTCCCCCCTTCTTTCCCCTCCCTTTCCCCCCCCCCCCTCTCTCTCTCCCCCTCCTGCAAGCACACAGATCCGTCTAGCTTGTTGAGGAAAGGGATCACTTGTGGTAGGCACTTGTGGTAATACCCTACGATAGTTCAGGAAACTGCATGCTGGTGATCAAGCAAATTGAGTACTGAAATCGAGACCCTCAACCATTTTTATTATTATTATTATTATTATTATTATTATTATTATTATTATTATTTTTTTTTTTTTTAAAGCTATATTCTTCTCTCAATTTACTATTTCACCCTGTATGAAATGCGGTACCCAAAAAAAAACCCTTACAGCAATTCGGACGTTCCGGCTCGACATCAATCATCTACCGTTGACTATTTGATGATCTCATAACATCAATTGCTACTATTGAAATATGAAAAAATCAGATTGGCCTTTCAGCGCTCCTCGCTAGCTCGCTGCCTCGAGTTCATGGTGATCAATTTGTTCTATTTTATTAGGTTGCAGATTACATTAATCAAAGAGAATTAAAGACGGAAAAAAAAGGATGAGCACTATTTAATATTTATGTAATGACCCGCCAAAAACACAGACTGAGAACACTGCTGATTTGTGCTTCAGCGCTCCTCGTGTAGTGGTAGCTAGAAGTCAGGAGGACTTATGAGAGAGGGGGGTGAGTCGTTATCCATCTTGGAGCCCATGCCTCACAGGTAAGTGTCGTGTGACCTGGTTATGCCCGTGGGAGGTTGCTTGGTGCTTCATGGCCTGTTGGGGTGTGTTGGGCTCTCTTCCTCTCCTCTGAGGTTCTGGTTGTGTGTGTGAGCATGTGGATTCAACCATTTCTCGATCTATGCATGCACACACTTAATCTCGTCATCTTAATTTCCTTTGCCTACTCGCCAACCCCACACAAAAGTGTCACAGGTTGCGGACAAAAAGGCTCATGATTAAAAAAATTGTCCCGCCCATACTCGCAAACCCCACACAACAAGGTAGAACCCCAATTGGACCAGACTATAAAGCCGACCAAGGACCCAAAACCTGACCGGACAACTATCCACTCAACCTACGACGCAAGCCCCAGGAGACCAAAAGATGATGGAGTGACCCTTGGGTCGGGACACCAGCTACATCGGAGATTGGTGCGCATTTTGTTGATGAGAGGTTTGCAGTTTGAAAGGGCGAGAACACCGACGGGACGCTGAGACCCTTGACAAGGTCCCGTTTGTACAGATTCAAAGATACTGGCCGTCGATTTTCATCATCGACACCCAATACCTCTTGATTGAGTTACTTACTAATAAATGATCCTACGGAAAACGACAATGCTTTCGATAATACATCCACAAAGAAAAAAAAAGCAAGAAAGAAAAGAAAAAAATGAGACACACAGAAAAGAAAGAAAGAAAGAAAGTAAAAGAGAGAGAGAGGGGGGGGGGGACCAACAATCCGACCATGCTACAAACTCAAAATCAAACCTCTTAATTCCTCCCCCTAACCTTCACTTTTGGAGCAAAAAATGACGTTGATATTTTATTTATTCTTTGGATTTACTTATTTTCTTTTTGTTGTTCAAAATTTATGACGAGACCGCGGAATAGGTAATTGTCTAGTCTGATTGTGGAACGGCTTGCTGTTGTCTGGTTTGACGAAGTTAATCCCCTTGTTCTTCTATCCGGTCTCATTGACATCGTAGTACGCAGACGAAGAACTGCCTTCACGGCGGCAAGTGAACGCCCGCAGGGACCAAGAAAAATTGAAATTACAGCAAATCCTACCTGGAATTCACGAGGCTGATTCGGGAGGCCAAAACCCATGTCCGGAGCTAATTTGATCTGCGTTGTTTCAAGGAACAGTTGGACGAGGTTGTGACGGAGTTGATCTCCTCCATGTGGCAGGAAAAATGAACCTGGTCTTAGCCAGGGTCCGTCACAGTCAGAACAATTTTTTCGTTGAAATTCTGACCATAAATGTTTAGCAAAGTGAAGAAGAGAAAAAATAAGGAAGAAAAAACAAACGGAAAAAATAAACAACAACTAAATGAATATGTTGTTGACCAAAATATCGGGCAATTGAAAGAAGCATTGCAAGCAGATAAGAAGAAGAATGAAGCCATATAACAACAAAGGGGGAAAAAATAAAAAATCCGAAGCAAAGTGCAGACGGAAGAAGAAAGGGGTATTGCTACTCTCATGCAGAATAGTATGACGTCATATCTGGTTCACTTGGAAACGAAACTAAACCAAACCATTGTTGAACATAAAATGTCTCTTAGATTAATGAGTTCATATTCTTACAAAGTTAAAGTTGTTCAAGT
Organism: Chara braunii; assembly: GCA_003427395.1. Lineage (NCBI taxonomy): Eukaryota > Viridiplantae > Streptophyta > Charophyceae > Charales > Characeae > Chara > Chara braunii. The sequence goes on from BFEA01000011.1 coordinate 4,976,190, forward strand.
TTATAAAACGAAAAGGAAGAAAAAATTATTTGCACATCTCAAATTTCATCCGCTTAATCTGTGTGTTGTCTTTCTACTTTGTCAGCAATGAAATTGCCATAAACGTAGCACCCTACCTTCTAATGAGAAAATTTGATCACTTGGTTTAAGCTATTGAGAGTTGTCGTTGCCCCTACTCAATATCTTAATCATCAAGCGATCTGCAGTTTTCTGCAAGGTACTTTGACCCTTTTGGGATTACTGATTTCATACTCGTACGAAGTTGAAGTCGTCTCTCTCTTAAAAAAAAAAAAAATTAAATAAAAAAATTTGCACCCCCTAAATTTCATCCACACAAGCAGCTTTCATGTCAACTTGTGTAATGATTATCTTTGTCGACGCATCTGTAGTGACTACCTTCCTGCCAAATTTGGATCACTTCAATCGTTAATCTATTGGGAGTTCTCGTTCAACCCCTCAGTAGATTAACGATCAAGCGATATGCCTTTTGCATGAGGATATCAATCAAATCTACAATTATTTCCTATTTTTCATTTGCAACCTTCCATAAATATATATAAGATCATTATATTGATACTCATTTACATTAAAAAAAAGAATTCACCACTATTCCTAAATTTCACTTGCATAAGTATTCTACATTTGTCGAACCATGAAAATCATCTCACAAAAAAAAAAAAAAAAAAAAGTGACAAGGAGAGATGGCAAAGCAGGCGGATTTTTTTTTTTTTTACATCATATATCACTGTCCGGTTATACTCGTAAAGAGTTAAAAAAAATTCAAAAAAAAAACAAAAAAAAACATGAGGTTCATGCATGATTAAACTTCTAAGCAGTCATTGCCTAATAGGCTGATTGTCCACCACTTCCAATTGTACAACCCCACCTATCCTCCAATCACTCCTTGCAATGTCTTTTTCTTCCCGCCATTTATGTTTTTTAGCTTGCCTTTTACTTTTATCACTGTACATGGCCCACGCTTGTTCCCCCTACCCCTTCCCCCTCCTTCATGTACACATGGCATCGTAATGTCACTTCCCATCACGTCTCTCAATGATTCTTCACTCACCTCAAAAAAAAAAAAAAAAAAAATCGAAATTAAATTTGCACCCCTGTTTTTCCTACACCCAATCTACTACCCTCAGCCTTTTTGTCAGCAATTATGTAAAAAAAAAAAAAAAATCCGGCAAAAAAATAAGAAAGTTTGTTTTTGTGCCTACTCACTTATTTGAATATAAGAGTTGTTTGCACTTTCTGTCTCACAGGTAGCAATCAAATGGAGAACTGTTTTGTTGAAACTATCTTCGAAATACTAGCCTTTGCACTATTTGTTGCTGACTGTCGATTCTTTTCGACAACAACCCAAAACTTATTTTAAGACTTTTTTTTCTTATTCGTTTCCTCCTCTAGTATGTCTTCTTATTCCTTGCCTTATGGCTTTCCTTCCTTTTTTTCTTTGACGCTCTAATTTTCCTGAGAATCCCGTCTTTTTGGGACCCTATTGATAAAAAAAAAAGGAAAGAAAAAATAAGAGGGAGCATAATGTCCTCTATTTACTTTTACAATTCTTCTCCGAATTCGTAGCCACGTCACCTTCTTTCGAGTAATCGTAGCCTTCCCTCCCTCGATTAAATATTCTCGCATTCCCCTACCTTCAGTATGACGAAGGTAGTATGAGCATTGACCCAACCTCACCTGGTTAGGCGCTCAATAGTTTTTATAGGGTCATTCCCAGCATTGGCATCAATCTAGCCACCTCATTCATGTGCTACTGGCCGTGTGATGCGTGAATGTCAACCTTACCCATTACTGTCAACTGTTAACATAGGATAACTAGATGGATGGCGTGCCTACAAAAATCACTCATTCTTTGCAAGTGATAGCATGCCTTTCCCACTTTCTTTGTTGATATCATTTTCTCACTTACAAATAGCGGAGCAGAAAAAGATTCTTCAACTTAGCTAAAAAAAACACAAAAAGAGGGAGGAGAGGGAGAGAGCGAAAAAGATTCTCTCTCCTCCCTCTTTTCTGCTCCGCTATTTGTAAGTGAGAAAATGATATCAACAAAGAAAGTGGGAAAGGCATGCTATCTCTTGCAAAGAATGAGTGATTTTTGTAGGCACGCCATCCATCTAGTTATCCTATGTTAACAATTGACAGTAGTGGGTAAGGTTGACATTCACGCATCACACGGCCAATAGTTAAGTTGTTGAATCTTTTTGTTTTTTTAGCTAAGTTGAAAAACAACATGCTCTCTCCCTCTCCTCCCTCTTTTTGATTTTTTTTAGCGAAGTTGAAGAATCTTTTTCTGCTCCGCTGTTTGTAAGTGAGAAAAACAACATGCTCTCACAATGTTCATTCCTTATGGACTAAAAACATTAACCATCCTTTGCATCAAATCTCTATCAGCATGTTTTGCACCCTTTTAACTTCACTCAACCCTGTGGTGTGCGAGAATTAGAAGTTGTACTCTTGCAGCTTGCTCACCAATCTCTAGTTGCTCTCCTTGTTGCTTTAAAAAAAAAAAAAAAAAGCCAATCAAATGAAAACCATCATGTTCCCTTAGTTACCTTAAAAAAAAAAGTAAAGAGTTAAAAAGAAAAGAAAAAAAGTGGGGGGGAGTTACTCTCAGTATATCAAGCCCGATTCGATGACCAAACTTGGACGGGACGGAACCACTTCCTTTTTCTTGCGGATTGAGCTAAACAAGCATTAGCTAAAATAGTTATACAACCCGAATGGGAAGCCCGTTTTGAACCTCATTCTTATGGATTTAGACCAAGACGTAGTTGTCAAGATGCCATGGGCAAGCTCTGGCTAGAGCCATTAGAGCCAAATATGTGCTTGACGCCGACATTGCAAAATGCTTTGATCGAATCAACACTTCATGCCTCTTGAAAAAGCTAGACACATATCCTGTGACGAGAATGCGAATCTCTTAATTGATCTTCCTTTCAATGTTGCTTCCTACCAGATGGGAGATGAACCCAATGATTCACGCCATATTAGCTGCCTCAAGACCTCTATCTTTTATCGACATAGATGCTATGACCATGCCCCCCCCCCYCCCCCCCTTTCGTCTATGCTCCTGCCAAGGTCACAAATTGTCTTAACCCGCAAGCTTGCAAAATGTCACACTTGATGTTCTTGGTCAATCCAATCGACTCCCCCAATCCCGCCAGAGTCCACGTCTTCGCTATCCGTCTTGTCACCCCACCACCCCCTCCTCCCTTCCGCCCTCTTCCACCCCTTTCCACCCTCCCGTCTACCCCACCCTCCACCTTCGGTTATGCAATCTCTACCATCCTCCTCCTCAAATCCCCAAACCACCTTGGACAACTTCGAGGAATGCAAGAAGCTCATGATCCGTCGTCAAGAAGAGACCAAGCAGTAGCTTCTCTAGCGCGAAGAGAGCAACAGGGAATCCACCAAACTTTACGAAGTTATATCTTTCGACATGGACACACTCCTCAACAAGATGGAAGGAAAATGCAGTTCCTCCTATGTAAAATTGCGGGCATCATGATGAAAGACGTTTTTCGTATTTGTCTGCGGACACTCTTATATAACAATAGTAATTAGATTCAGAGTTGTGACTCTGAATTACTCCTTTTATCCTATGTTAAAGACAATAGTCCATGATTTCGTCGCTAGAGTCAAAGTGGTGGCAAAGGACTGTGTTGACCATCTCATCCTCATGGAAGTCAAGTAACTTCTCAACAAGGTCATGCGTCAGGCCATGGACAAGGCTTGACCTCTAATTGACGATGAATACTTCTACTTCCTCAGCCTTCCCAGACATGAACTTTGTAACTAAGAAGTGGGTCGTCGCTCCAACTATTAACTATTTGTATACCCTCGGACTGTTAACAAGTCTATGCTATTTGGGTTTGTGGGGCTTATTTTCTCCTATTATCATCTGCAGGGCCGAGTGTGGAGACCATGACAGCAAGACATGGTGACTCATTCAAGAGGGATGACGAGCGAAGCTTTTCCTCAAAGTGTTGTCGCGCGCGTCAGTCCCACACCCAAACGTAAAGTAATGTTTTTCGTGTCGGACCTCATGATCGTGTCACGCAGGAGTTTTCTCTTTGTCACTTTACGAAATACCAACTCCGACCGTGCGCGCGTGCTATACCTCTCGCGACTCCCTACGACAGGTTAGGGATGCCGCGAGGTACAACATACCTCCACCTGCGGGAGCTGTCACCATCTCTTAGGTGGGTGTAACCCTGCTGAGCTACTGACCCACGTGCGAAGGCTTTTACATGCAATCGCAAAGGTAGGCCAACCGAGGGCGTTTTCTCGATCGCCGTAGCATAGGCATACGCGCGGTAGAACGCCTTAAGACTGACCCGTATGTCGAGCCCCGAGGTGCTAACTCTCAGGACCGACTATCCAATCAGGTCGACTTCTTGGACAGTCTTCCACGCTTAGCTAACTATGACAATGACTCTATGTTCCCTTTGTCGACCTTATGAAAAATGTCAGAGTCGGACCCGTAGTGATCTCTCATTCTTCTCAAAAGAAGTCCCAAACAGAATGACTTCCTAGGTACAGACTGACCTAAGATCCCATCCACAAGTATATATATATACATATATGTATGTAAATCAGGGGAGCTGACTGAGCGGTGAACCTCACTTTCACAATTGTCGTGTCCCTTTGCCCGAATTTCTCAGACGATCCCAAACTCAGAAGACAGCACAAGTGTCCAACACCTGTGCAAATGCAAGAAACAGCATACACACATACAAATGCAGACACAAAATGCGCTAAAAACGTCCACCTTTAATCCATTCATAGCATGCCACTCACGCCCTAAACCCTTGAAAACAACATTCATTCCTAACCCTGACTCCATTTTACCCCAACCCCACACATTTTTGAAGACTCCTGAGTGTGATTTGGACAATTTAGGCATAGATACAGGGGGAAGATTTATCTGTTTCCTTCTTAGGTCTTGTCTTAGATGTGGGTGTCAAGCCATGGTGGAAGTTGAGTCGGAGTTCTACCGACCTGTTATCCAGAGATAACAGAATTGTTGCTCTTCGGATTCCCCGTAAGTTCTCCGAAGTGTCGAAACCTGCAGACATAACACAATCCAAGAGAATCGTAATATCTCTCTTCTTAAATAAGATCTAGAAAGTTCCTTCTAGACTCTGTGTCCTTTGTCTGACTTCTATCCTTAACTAATTGTTTGGGCTTTTGCCCTTTTGCTTCAGGTAGTGAATAATAATTTACTTCTCCTTTTATTGTCGTACTAACTCCCCATATTCTCCTCACTATCTCATTCCTATCCTTTTCTGGATCATCCTGTCTGAGTTCCCTTCCTTCTCCCAATACACATGAACACATCATCAATCCAACTTGTGAAAATAATCTCATGGAAAGAAAATCAGACAAATGAATAGTCTCTCTTTAAGGTAAGATCTCACTTATCCCCTCTCAGTAGAATCAGAGATAGCTAGTTAGGAATGAACAATGCAGATTGTGAAAAAAGTTAGAGGTGGTATGACAGACCATTCAGGATATATCCACTTCTTACTTGAACTTGTTTGACAAATGCAAATTTTGTGGGTCTTGGCCCTTGTGAGCCAAAGCACACTTAGTGGTAGGCTTATCCTATGGCTAGTCACTAATAAGGCAGGTGTCCTTGAAACCTCGCTACTTCTTATATTGGATTAGTCACTGATAAGACAGGATTCCCCTGCTACTCTTATCACTGACTAGCCCTCAACAAGGCGGGTGCCCAAGGATCCTTGCTACTCTTATCACTGACTACGTCCTAGGATGTTTATTGATAAGGCAGGTGTCCTTGAAACCTCATAACTCTTATATCAGACTAGTCATTGATAAGACAGAATTCCTCTGCTACTCTTATCACTGACTAGCCCTCAATAAGGCAGGTGTCCAAGGGTCCTTGCTTACTCTTACCACTGAAAAAAATGTTAGGTTTAATTAGTGATAAGGCAGGTGTCCTTGAAACCTCACAATTCTTACATCAGACTAGTCACTGATAAGACAGGATTCCCCTGCTACTCTTATCAGTGACTAGCCCATAATAAGGCGGGTGTCCAAGGGTTCTTGCTTACTCTTACCACTAAAAAGAATGCTAGGTTTAATCAGTTATAAGGCATGTGTCCTTGAAACCTCACAACTCTTATATCAGACTAGTCACTGATAAGACAGGATTCCCTTGCTACTCTTATCACTGGCTAGCCCTCAATAAGACGGGTGTCCAATGGTCCTTGCGTACTCTTACCACTGAAAAAAATGCTAAGTTGGTTAATGATAAGGCAGGTGTCCTTGAAACCTCACAACTCTTATATCAGACTAGTCACTGATAAGACAGGATTCCCCTGTTACTCTTATCACTGGCTAGCCCTCAATAAGGCAGGTATCCAAGGGTCCTTGCACTTACCACTGACCAAGAGTAAGGCTCGTTTGGAGTTAAGGCAGGCTTTCCCTGCTATTCTTACCCCCACACAAGTCTTATCTATGGCTCAAGTCATCGCTTTCGATGACATTCGAGCCTAGAATCGTTTGTTAGTTTGGAGACTTATTGCTGGATCAGATGTATAATCAGCAATGATCGGTGTGATCCATGACAGTTGATTATGACAACTCAAATCAAGGTACCCATTACCTGTTTGGATGGGATATAGAGAGAATGATCGCGAGAGGTCGGTAGCTTGTATCCATACCTCTCAATCAATGCCCACAATAAGATTGTTGTATCAAAAAGCAATCAGTTTTATACTCAGCCACCCCTTTCTCTACCCGCAATCCAAGACCTGAAGAGTTATTGATTTCGAATAGCTAATCCTTATGATCATCGTTACGATGATTGCTTGTATGAGACAGTACATGGGTCGAAGGAACGTACCTCGTCGTTCCCTGCCTCCACAGTTCCGCCTGAACTCCGGCAGAGCTCCCGCAATTGCCCTGTTACATGGATCAAAACATGAAATGAGAATCCTTTGTGCATGAATCTCGATCTCAGTAAGCCATTGGAACATACAATTTTCACTTATGTTATTTGAAAGTGGTTTTGTGCTTATGTAGGGTTTAGGCATAAGAAAGCGAAGGAGGATGAAGGATGTAAGAGTCGTCATACTTGCTGGCGCCCCTCCTTCGCTCTATTGCCTCGCACCCCTGTCCGATGCTGATCCCCTATTCTAGTATGTGGTCCCGACGATATAAGTAATAATAATGCCAATAACAATAATATTGATAAAATAATAATAATAATAATAATAATAATAATAATAATAATAATAATAATAATAATAATAATAATAGAAATAACAATAATAATAAAATACTGATAAAAGAAATAATAATAATAATAATAATAATAATAATAATAATAATAATATCCAAGATTATGAACGATATCAAAATCCGGGTTGCGAGATCACACAGTCGTCTAAATAGTCATATATAAGCAGCGAGTATCATAGCTCTGCGCATTAAGCCAAACAGAGCAATACAATGTAGTAGTGAGCCAAAACTCAAGTTCTCAGACCCATGTCAATCCCAATGCCCCAGCCTACTTCACTCCACAACTTTACCTACGGTCTCTTCCTTCTTTCTCTCTTTGCCCTCCTTTGTTGTACTCATGTTTTCTTTCTCTCTGCGTCATTGTGTATCACAGTTTGCGCGTGTTGCTGTTCTCATGCAGGAGAAGGGCGAAGGAAGTGAACCTGCTAATAATAGTACTACTACTACTACTACTACTAATAATAATTATATTACTAATTAGTTGCTAGGGACATGAATGTAGACGAAGCACTGAAATTCACCTCGCAGATTCATATGATCAGTCTAAGTAGCCAAAACAAAAATAGATAGCATAATGGAACCAAGTAGCCACCCTTTTGAAAATGATACAGCAGGTTTGTACGTCAAGGTCCAAGTCCAAATGGCAGTACCAACAGTGTATCCCAATGTAACTCTCTCCCGGCCTGGTGCTTACACCGGTGAATGCACCGGTGTCCCAATCATATTTGTTTTCCCGGTGTGTCGTTCACCCGGTATTGTCTGTTCACCCGAGATTGTCCGTTCACCCGGTATGTCTGATCATCCGGTATTGTCTATTCGTCTTTCCCTCTTCCCCGCAATGTGTGTGTGTGTCCCAGTGTATGAATGTGTCTTACTGTATCTGTGCGTGAGACACGTGATTGCGTATCCGCCGCAGCATATCTGAGCGTCGGTCTTTGGCTGTTTGTCCCAGACAGTTACGCCTGTCTGGCTCAGACTGTGCCCGTCTGTCCCAGACCGTTCTTGTCTTTCTCAAGCTGCGTCCGTCTGGATCAGACTGTGGTTGTCCCAGTCCATTTCTGCAAGTACTACGAGGGGCTGTGTGCACCATGGCCGACGGAAAGGACAGATCAGCGAGCTGCAGAAGTATAAGTCAAGAGGCAGCGCCCGACCTCTGATTCATTCCCGCTCCGTAAGCCATGCGGAAGCGTTGCTGCCACGTACCGTGCGAGGGGGTCTGCAGCATGCCCGAAGGAAGAAGTGGGCGAGAGAGAAGTAGTGTAGTTGCAGTGCAGTAACCCGCACTCAGCAGAGGCCGGACTGTGTGACCACGCACTACCCGGCTCAGCCCAGCGTCTGGCCAGTGAGACCCAGCGCTGGACTGGGGGAAATTCAAGGGTCAAAGTCAAATGTCGGGTCGCAGGTACCATACCCAAGTCCATGAATCAGATATGCACATGTGTTTGTATGCGGGCACCAGGCCAAGACATCAGACCAAGGGAGAATCGGTTGTGGACCGACCCAGTCTGTCGCAGCATCAAGATCTGAACGGCACAGGACCTCTGCGTTGGGGCATTGACCCCCCCCCGAGTCAACACTACTTAAGGTTGACTCCTGGCTTTGACATCATCCATTCGGTCGCGAGTCAAAGCTGACTTTACTCTGATGCGACACTGGCTTGTGAGATGCTGGCTACCTGCTGGCTGAGCGCTGGCGTTCTTCAGCGTTGACGCGTTGTTTGCTTGCTGGCACGGTGGCTGGCTTGCTTCTGTCTACAAGGTGCTCGACCACGTGTCATTGCTGATGAGGCTGCTGCCACGTAGTGGGATGGTGACGTGGCTGCGCCACGTGTTTATTGGTTGTTCAGACTATCATCGTTCCGAAGGAGGTCAGGGACTGTGGGGATGAGATGACACATACCTGTTTATTGAGGCGCGCTCCTTTGGTGAAGAAAAAGCTGATGTGCCACGTGGCACTTTGAGGAACTCGGATTTGTGTTTGGAATGGCGCTGTTGGAGAGGGGCGAATCTGTTTGGCCTGAAGAAGAAGTGGATTTCTTCTTCTTTCTCCCTCTAAGTCCCTTCTTCTTCTTCTCTCTCTCTTGTCTATGAATGTATATACTTGGCTTCGGAACAGATTTGATCGACATTATTCACCAACAAGACTGGTTTACTCGAGTTGCTTTGTCATTGAGCCACTGGACTTGAGTTGCGCGAGCGCTGATGCTCGCTCGTTGCTGTGAACAGTATCTGGACGTCCGATGAGTGTTATCTCGCCTGGGTCTGGGTTCGTTGCAGAAGCGATAGGTTAGCGGCAACCATCGTTGTCGTAGCCGTAGCATATGGTGTCGTGTGTGTACTGCACGGGTTTTTAGTGTGTTACGTGTGGGATATCCAGGGTGTTTCAGTGTGTGAACAACGAGTTGTTTGCCGCTAAGTCGCTACTGCCAGTGAAGGTGTACTCTCATCTGGATGCCTTATCTCTGAGCAGTGATTGGGCGCATGGCGCCAGTTTGCCGTGCTGCCGTTCACATGCATGAAAAGTGTGAATGGAAGCGAGTACGATTGCACAATAATAATAATAATAATAATAATAATAATAATAATAATAATAATAATAATAATAATAAAAAAAGCCATGAAGACGGCAACTTCAGAAATCAAACAGCAGTATATACACAAGATCTGACTGTCGTGGCATGAACCAACAGTAACATTGCATCACGAGACTCACCAAAGTAGAACACAGCATCATCATCAATGACAATGCTGGAATAGTATCATCCTTATCAACGAAGTAGAACCGATGTTGATATCCCATCCGGCGCTCGGCGCCCAAACTACAGGTTGCAGATCCTATACTATAATGCCACAGGTGATGTCAAAAGTTCCCTCAAATCATGAGCAGGTATCAGCTAATGCCGCACGATTCTTGCACCAGGTATGTCTCTCGCATCACTCGCAACCTCGGTCCCGAACACAGATGCTACTTGCACCCGAAGTCATTATCACACAACGGCGCCACTCTGATATGGCTGCCTGCTCAGTCCGTGCATATTCATCTGCTATACTTGTTTATCCCTGTTTTTCCCTGTCTGTTCGTGCGTGTCTGCCCTCTGTAGGTTCGCTTCTGTATATCTGTTTAGTTCATCTGTGGTGGCATGCATTTGCCTGTTCTCTCTCTCTCTCCCTTCTCTCACTTTTTTCCCTCGTTGTCTGTAGATACTGAGTTAGTCAGGTAGAAAGAGAGAGTAGGAAAGAGATGGTGGGCTTCAGAAGAAGGAGAGAAAACTCTCTCGTCCTGTGCGTGTACGTGGGTTCGTGAGGTATTCCAGGGTGATCCAGGTTTGAAGTGTGAAGTGCCCAGGGCCGTCGGACATCGTGGCAAGAGTCACGATGCGCGGTGCTGATGCACCGTAGCCTGTCGAAGCGCGCTTGCATCTGAATTGGGCCTTGGATTCCATATCTTCGAGCTGTGTGTTGGGTGTTATGTGCCCGCGAGGATCCTCATCTGTTCGAAGAACTGAAAAGGGAGCCTAATTTTGTTTAACAATAATAATAATAATAATAATAATAATAATAATAATAATAACATCAATAATAATAATAATAATAATAATAAAAAAAAAAATAATAATAATAATTAAAAAAAATAATAATAATAATAATTATTATAATAAAATTTTGAGCAATAGCGGACTTCAGAACATACTCAAGTCCAGATAGTCGTGACCTCGTACCAACAGCGGGATTGCATTACGAGGTTCACCAAGTAGGGCACAACAAGGGCACAGTTTTGACATTGCTGAAATAGTCCCGTCATCATCATCAACGAAGTACCAGAGTAGGTATCCTATCTGGCCTATACTACAATGCTGCTGATGACGTCAACTGCTCTCTGAGTACGAGCAGATCTCTTGCCAATGTTGCACGCTTCAAGCATCAGGGATATCTCTCGCCTCACTCACAACCTTGGTCTCCCACACAGATGTCACTTACACCTAGAACTAGCATTTAGTAATAATAATAATAATAATAATAATAATAATAATAATAACAATAATAATAATAATAATAATAATAATAATAATAATAATAATAGTGCAAAGAAAACGCGTAGCAGCAAACTTCAACAATCAAACAGCATCATAGACCTCGAACCAGCAGTAGCGTTGCATCACGAGATTCGCCAAATAAGAACACACCAAGACCTCATAACTGACAATGCTGAACTAGTCCCACTATCATCAACGAAGAACCAAATTTGATATCCTACTTGGCGCCCGGCGCCCAGACTACGTATTGCAGATCTTGTCTAGCCTACACTACAATGCTGAAGATGATGACAACAAGTTTTTTTTTTTTTCCCGAGTGCGACCAGTGCCGCAGTCATCAGTACCAGGTAAGTTTTCTCGTTTTCACTCACAGCCTCGTTCTTCAACACACAGATGCCACTTGCACTCAGAACCTCCACGCACCTGATAATAATAATAATAATAATAATAATAATAATAATAATAATGTTAATAATAATAATAATAATAATAATAATAATAATAATAATAGTAATAATAATATTCAAGAAAGATGAGGATTAGCGAACTTCAGCAATCAAACAGGATCATATACACAAGGCTTAGATAGTCGTGACCTTGAACCAACAACAAAAGTGCATCACGGGTTTCACCAACTAAGAGCACGGCAAAAGCTCATATTTGACACTGCTGAAATAGCCTCATCATCATCAACGAAGAACAAGAGTTGATATCCTATCTGGCGCTCGGCGCCCAAACTACATGTGGCAGATCCTATCTACGAAGCCGAAAGATGACATCAACAGCATCCCCGAAGTACGAGCATATGGCGACCACTGTCGCACGCTTCCAGCACCAGGTATGTCTCGTGCTTCACTCACAACCTCGTTCCTTCACTCACAGATGCAGTGTGCATCTCGCCTCTCCCTTTCTCTCTCTCTCTCTCTCTCTCTCTCTCTCTCTCTCTCTCTCTCTCTCTCTCTCTCTCTCTCTCTCTCTCTCTCTCTCTCTCTCTNTCTCTCTCTCTCTCTCTCTCTCTCTCTCTCTCTCTCTCTCTCTCTCTCTCTCTCTCTCTCTCTCTCTCTCTCTCTCTCTCTCTCTCTCTTCAACCTCATCGTCGTCCGCCTTAATACTCCTCGATCCGTCAGAAAATCTGCCCCGACATGCAGCATACTGAAACCATAGCACGCGGGGTACATCAGGCATAAGTGCGCACTTCTGACAAGTCGGGCGATGATGGGCACAATGTGCATTCCAACATGTCGGGCGATGACGGGCCCAACCTCGCGACCCCATTCGCGGAGTATACATACTCAGGTAAGATTAAACCGCTATAATAATAATAATAATAATAATAATAATAATAATAATAATAATAACAAAAACAAATAGAATGTATACAAGCTATCTCTCCGGTCCGGTACAGTAAAATGAGGGTACATTGTATTTCAGGGGAGCAAATCGTATGACAGCAGGGACAGTGATCAACGACGACCAGGTAGGTCTCTCACCCTCTCCTTCTCGCTTTCTTTCCCTCTCTCTCTCCCTGTTAGCCCGTTACAACATTTCATTCTTCCGCGTGTGATTGTCTGTTGTTGCCTCCTCACCTCCATCGACAAAACCTCCGAGATCACCTCGGCCCAGACACTTCATCGGATCATTCAATCGGTAGGAGCGACAGACGATGTGTACAAAGAGCAGGGACGTAATCATAGGGAGCTGGTGACTGGCACTAACAAGGCATTCCTAGTTCAAGATCGATAATTACAACAATTGATCCGTGATGATAATAAACAATAATAAATAATAATAATAATAAATAATAAAGTAATAATAATATTTGTAATAAGTCATAATAAATGACACTACCTATCCTCATAGTCAGATACAGTCATGTCAGGATTTCTCGTAGAGGGATGACTGTTGACTAATCAATACATTTCTTTTTTCCTCTCTTATGTACGGCCATCTCCATTCCTCGCTGTGCGCACCTCCTCCTCTTGCACTATACCTGGCCATAATGCCAGTCCGATTTGGTTTGAAAGGGAAAGTCGATCTATCCTCCCCCCCCCATTTCTCTCTCTCGTGCTTTCTCTGTGTGTGTGCGTGTTCGCCCGCTCTCTCTCTCTCTCCTTGGTCGAATCATGAACGTCTCACGCACACGCATTCCATCGATAGGACGAGCAAAGCGGAATGAATCATCTGCTGAAACGGGGAAACATACACTGTTACTTTTTGATTTGCTCGTTCTATCGATCCAAGTAGCGCGCAGCGAGGCGCGGGTTGGTGACTTAGCCGTTGGTCAAGGTTGGAGACTTATCGTCTCTCTCTCACTCTCTCTCCTCCTCTCCCACTCTCTCCCCTCTCTCTCACGTAGTCCGCAGATACTAAGAAGTCAGGTAGGAAGAGGGTGAAGAAGAGATGGTGGACTATGAAGAGGGAGAAGGAGAACTCTCTCCTTCACACACACACACACACACACACACAATCATACCATCGATAGAATGAGCAAAAACGAAATGAATCTTCCGCTGAAACGTGGAAATATACCCTGCCACTTTTTGATTTGCTCATCTATCGATCCAAGTAGCGTGCGACGAGCCGTGGGAGACTTATACTCTCTCTCTCACACAATTGGTACACGATTGACACTCCACGAGCGAGCAAGATCGAACGCCCGACAGTGGGCGAGCAGCAGCGAAGACGCGATAGCGGCTGACGCAAATAGCAGCGCATATTTCCATGTTATATTCGGAGATTCGTAGCTCATACTATCTACGGAAGCACCGCGAGGTCCGCCGCGATCTTCGCACACACACACACACACACACACACACACACACACGCACACACACACACATATACACACATTCGCGATTGACCATCCTGCAGGTGAGCCGTCTCTCTTCCCGTTTCTTCTCCTCTACTCCTCCTTCTACTTCTCCTCCCGTCCCCTTTACCTCATTACCGTTTCTCGCTCCACCCCGTGCATTCTTCCTTCATCTATACGTAGCATCTGGGAGTAATCGTAGTCAGATGTTCGGCGTATCTGACCACAATATCATTCGGGTATGTTGGACGCAGCGATGTGGAGGGCAGTCGCGGTCACTATGATAAAAACGGCAGTTCGCAAGGTAAGCATCACCTTATTCCTTTCCCCTTTTTACCCTTTTCTCTTCATTTCACATGTGCATGTTCATACCTCTTCCTCTTATCAGTTCCATGCACACACACATGTGGTAATGTATATTTCCACATTATAGCGGTAGGTTCATTTGTGGGGTAGGAGACTTACCTTGCTTCTCTCCCTCATCGTCGTTGTCGTCGTCTTCGTCGTCGTCGGAGCCCGCAGATGCATCGCATTTTCCCCGGCGGCAAACCGTTGAGGTCACCGTGATCAGACACTTCACCGGATCACTCAATCGGTATGAGCGATGGAGACGTGTATAAAGGTAGGGCCGTAATCAGCGCGAGCTGATGACTCGCGCTTACTAGGCAAGATCGATAATCACAACACTCTACCCCCGTAGCGATGAAAACCCACTTCCCGTTTCCCTCTTCTTCTTCTTCTTCTTCTTCTTCTTCTTCTTCTTCTCCTTCTTCTTCTTTTTCTTCTTCTTCCTCTTCCTACACTACTTCTCTGCGCGCGGCCAGCTTCTTCTTCCTTTGCGCACCTCCTCCTCCTGCGTTCTCATCTTTTTTTTTTTTTTTTTTTCTTCCCTCCCTCTTCTTCCTTTCTACTTCTTCTCCCTACTTGCGCCACTTTCTCCCGCTTGCGCTACTTTCCCGTGCGGTCTCTCCACCTCGGTTCCGTTCGGAGTTTTCCCCCGTCTAGACTCCGAGGTGGCGAGCTCCCTGGCTCGCGATCCGCTCTGCGTCCCCGTTCTCCCGAGGGCGTGAGCCAGTATCAAGCCGGCTAAGCTCGATGTCCCGGATCCACAGTTTCGACTGAATGAATCTTCCCGTGGTTGTGGAGCGGATTCATTGAGGCGGGTGGATCTCGTGAGGTACGAGATCGAGAGGAAGAAAGACAAGCCAAAACAAAATTAATAAAAGTAAATAAAAGAAGAATCTAACTAAACTAATAAAAAAAATAAAAATAAAAATAAAAGAAAAGAACAGAATCTAACTACTAACTGTTTTAGCCTGGCAAGTGGCGGGCCACGTTACAACAAAGGTTCAATCCAACTAACCTACTAACAACAACTACCTCTTAATCTGGAGGTCGCGGGTTCAAGCCCCCGCCTACAGAGATCAGAGGTGAAATGATACGGGGCTCCTCGTCAAAAGGAACTAACCCGCAGGCAGGCAAACTCAATCCACGAGTTTATCATTTGTCAATTTATACCAAAACCTACCAGGCTAGCTCCTGTTTTAAGTAATATAAGAGTAGTCTTGGTATAAGTAGAGGATTCGGGCTCGGTCCGCCTAGTGGCCCGAGCCCAATTCTAAGTCTGTGCATGTGCATGCTTGCCGGTCTGCATGCCTATCTGAGTGCTTGCCGACTTGAGTGTGTGCTCAGCCCACAAGGGCACTTGATTGACTCGAAGGTTCGAAGGCCGATACTTACCAGCGGCCGTGGTATTAAGGGTTACGGCAGGGAAAACACTCAGGKGGKGGGGAAAGAGGCCCGCCATACCTAAGATCAGCGGAAAAACTCTATTAGCAGGTTGGCTGGTGCCACACCAAGTAAAGGTGGACGTGCCGGATACTCAAGGCCGAGTAGAAGAAGACAAAGTTGACATTTTTAGAGGCCTTGTACCGGTACGTAGACCGGTACCCGTCCATGCCTCAGCGTGTGTTGTAAATCTACCCGACGCACCATTAACTCAATCAACCTCTCGACCTTTCTGGTCGGAGGGTATTACTGGTGATCCTAACCACCACAGTGCGCGTCATAACAATGCGCGCTTATACTTTTCGAAATTTTCTCACCGATTTTTGTCCCCAGCTTCAATAGCCGAGTTAACCGTTTCAAGTGTCACGCTCAAGCGTGCACACCCTTTCCATTCCAGACTGGCTCCATCATGGTAGCCGACGCCGTCACTGTGTCGAATGTAAAAGCATGGCCAAATACCCTTGTAAGGGTATTTGGTCCGACAGCGTAACTATGATCATGATGACAAGGGCTACGAGTACGAGTGTGTTTTCAATTGTGCCTACTCTGAATCCAACTCAAGACGCACCGATGCCATCAACAAATCAGAAACCAACACCAATTAGTCTTTCCATCCCCTATGTTCCCCAGATCCTCTCCAAGTTGGCTTCGCCACCCACCACTCGGTACCTTCCACTTACCATCTTCGCCCTCCAAAAACTCTTCTTTTGGCTTTGCTCTCCTCATGACTTCTTTGTCGCCTCAACTTCAACTTGCTTCTCAAGTTGGAATCAACTCCTCTCCTCCTCAACTTATCATATCTCTCATTTGTTCTTCAATGGATCCGACATGGTGTAAAACTGAAGTTCGTTGGCATGAAGCATATCCCCACAAGGAAAATTATTAAAGTTCACCGTATGGTGAAAATTTTGTTACCAGCCTCCTGCTTCAAGTTCAAATCTGCCATGGAACTGCAGTATCCCCCTCCTGTTACTATCCTCAACGACCATCTTCTTCCCCACCGTAACCGTTTCTCAACTTTTGGCAACTAAAATTATCGAGCATTCCCCCTTTTCAACTGTAATCAATCTTGTCCTTGCAACTGATAACTCTTTCGAAACCCACTTCATCTTTCAAGTTGATGTCAGATTTGTCAATCTCTTTCTCTCCTTTCCCGAATTCCACTTCAAGTCTATTGATGAATTGATCGCTCTCCTCGCTGGATCTCCCGTTCATGACTTCTTCACCTGTTTTAACATAAAAAACGGGTACTACCATATCCCCATCCACCCCTGCCATAAAAGTTATCTTGCTTTTCAATGGAATGGTCAATCTTTTCATTTCACAACCTTGTGTTTTGGGGTATCAACTGCATGTTGGATCTTTACCACTATCATGCAAGAAATTATGACCGAGGTAAGGATCCGAGTTTTTTTTGTAATATCATACATAAATGATTACGCCATTACAAACCCTAACCTCTCACTCATCATTTGACAATCTTTCAACTTCGTGACACTTTTACACAATCTTGGTTTCTTTCTTAGCCTCACAAAGTGTTATTTTCTACCAAGCCAACAAATCAAGTTTTTTGGCTTCATCATCGACTCTCGTGACAAACGCATTACGATCTCAGCCGACTAGATAGAAAAGATCCTCCACCTCGTCAAAGTCACTTCTTCACTACCCACCTCCAATATGACTCTCGCGAAGCTTGTTTGAAAACTCATTTCCCTCGTCAAAGCTTTCCTCCCCGCCCCTCTTTATACTTCCCCCGTCTACGAAATTATCTTCTCCTCCAACTGGGATAGCCCCGTTCAAATCACTAACGACCTTATCCAAGATCTCACTTGGTGGGCAACTTCCTCATCTTACCGACCGTCTTTGGCCCACTCGTTCACCCCTCATCCTCATCTCCACTGATGCCTCAACTTCGCAAATAGTCACCGTCATAAAACCTTCAGGCTTTCACCCCTTCATATTTAATGAATGTCTACTTGCTTTCCTACTCTCCTCCTCCTCCACCCACAAAGAACTCTTTGCTATCCTCCAAACCGTGTTTTTCCTCTATTCAAAATACTCATCCCTTCTTTTCTCATCCGCAATCCGACTTCAATGGGACAGTCAAGCCACGGTCGCTGTACTCTCGAAGATGCATTCTTCATACCCTACCTTTAATCCTTAGTTGCATCAAATCTCCTCGATATTGATCAACCTCGATGTTCAGCTCACTCCCGTATGAATCCCTAGAGCTCTAAACCAAGAAGCTATGCCATCTCCAAAGTCGAAGACAACTCTGACTGGGGACTCGCCGATCATAAAATGACCAATATTGAAGTCGACGCACCAACAATCGACTTATTCACTTCAGATTACCATCACACCTCCGCCATCTTCGCTTCTTGCACCTGGTTCCACCAAACATCTTTTACGAACGCCCTCTCTCTAGATTGGAACATCCTACCATCCTCCTCCTATCGCTGGCTTTTCCTACCAATCCTTTTAATCCACACCGTCTTATCTCGTGTAGAACTTAGCCTAGCATCATATGTTCTTATTCACCGCCGTATCTCCCAAATTGGGCATGGTTGTGGTCGCCCGGTCCATCATATTATTCTCGTCTCCATAGTTGTTTCCTCTCTCCTCACGACCACCCGTGCACATTCAAATTGGACATGGTCATGATTATGACTAGGTGCACTATGAGTAAGTAGGCGGCACTGCGAGGAAAGAAGGAAGGAAGAGGAAGGAAGGAAGGTAGAGGAAGGAAGGAAGGTAAAGGAAGGAGGCAAGGTAGTGAAATGAGGAAGGTGGGAGAGAACGAATACTTACCTTGAAGAAGGAAGGGATAAACAAAAAATCGAGCTATGTTGTCAAAATGCAAGTTAATCTGACCTACGAGTTTATGGCGTATCTGACCAAGCTCTAGCGGTAAATCCATTCTTATTTTGCACATTCAGTGACGAGATGACCCAACCTGAACTCGTCTCCGTTATGAAGCATTGCCACCCCGTCTTCGATCGTAGTCTTCATCTCCACGTCATGATCGTCAACTTCATTAAATCGTGGTACTCACCTTCGCCTAGCTCGAAACGGTCATCTCCATCGGACCCCCGCGATGGTTTTAGCTCCAGGGGATGCGCTTGGTTGTGTTTGTCACGATCATCGTGCTTACCACTGGGGTGTGCCCGATCCTCATTTAGCGAAATGTTTATTATGATTTCGTTTACAATGGGCAGGCGAGTGACTATCAGCAGGGACACTCTGCAACTACGCAACAGTGGGCGTGCATAAAAAAAGAAAGGAAGAGGCGGAGAAACAGACTGAGGAAGGAACCTGACCTCACCTTTGTGAAAGATTCATTCTCAATTATTCAATGAAGGAGGGAAAAGACAGTGAGGGTGATCAGCAATAGCGGCAAGGCGTATGCATCTTTCCATATTCTAGTGGAAGGTTCAATCTCATTAAGTGCGTGTATCCTCCTACGCCCTAGCGATAGATTCGGTTCCCTTCTGCAGGTCGTGGTTATCATCATCTAACGTCGAGGTTGACTTCTCTGAGGTTGTTGTCGAGTGTGGTCACTCTAGCCATAAAAGCCGAGCTTATCATACTTTTTCTTTGTGTTGGTTCTCACGTTCCAGCCTCTTTCTCACTCTTCCCTTGCTAATCTAGTTGAATTTGGTCGTGTTCCGGACCCGATGTATGGGTGATGACAGAAATAACGCTTGCTTGCTTATTAGACATATGAGGATGTGCTACTTGCAATTGAGAGGAAAGTAAGAAGTGGAAAAGGTGAGTTGGGGAAATAGTGAGTGGAGACAGATGGAACAGGAGAAGGTCTGAGGTGGAGGAAAGAGGCGCAGTAAGGTAATGGAATGATAATGCCATTATAACCGAGTCATTAGTCCTTCGGTGCAGAGCTCAATTCAAAATTCGGTTTCCCTGGGGGTCGTTCGACTCACCAGGTCCAAAGATAGCAATGATTGGCGAATTCAAGGCTATTCGAGCCTGGTGTTGCTCGTGCAAATTTTTCAATTTATGAATTTAAGTATAAAATCAGATATATGTGTATATATCATGCATATCACTTGGCAGACTAGGCGCCATAGGTTGGGAAATCCAGTCACATAAGCCAATAGAAGACAAACTTTAAGGCAGAAATAAGTAAAATTCAAAATATACTATTGAAAGGTAATTGTTTACCATTCGTGAAGAGAGTCATTGATTCATTTTTTCCTTGTTTTGATGAGATCACCTTGATCTTCGACATTGGACATGTTGGCAGAGATATGTTGAGCACAGGATTGGGTCGTGGACGGAGATAGGCATGAGGGTAATAGAGATGTTTGAGAGAGGATCGGACATGGGATTTGAACATTTTTTTTTCTTTTTTTCATAGTGGCTCATGTATGTGGACGTGTTTGCAGGGAAGGGTGAGTTGTTTCTTCACTTTCTTTGTCCGTATAGGGGCTACTACGAACCAAATGTGCGAAATGAGAATCAATTTTTCGTAGGATATGATATGAGAAAGTACACTGCAATGTTTTTTGTTTTTTGGCATATGGAGAGTAACGGAGCAAGACCCTGGTTGACGGTAGTGCAAGATTACTTCATTTGTCCACAAGCATTTTGACATCACGATGCGGAGAAGCAGGACATCAAAAGGTCAGAAGGCAGGAAGGGAAGCGGTGACAAAGGCAAAAGGAAAACAAGGTCGTAAGAAAGTCAGAAGGTGTGAAGAGAAGCAGTGATAGAGAGAGGAGGAAAATGAGGTAAATCTGCATCGACATTTCGATGTACATTTGTGTTCATTATTGTCCAGATGCAAAGATGAGAAAGGAGCGGTGAGCGGCCTGAAGATCTATGAAGGTTACTATGCACGGTTAGTGTGGGTTGTGTGACTGTTGGGGATGCAACAACGACGTGCTGGTTGAGGATAAAGTGCATAGGTTGCCCGCTTCATCGTCACGAGGATGTAGTGCATCGATTGCCCGCCTTCGTGGTCACCCGAGAAGGCAGGAACTATTCGACGACGGGATGAAAGTTAAATGGGGGTGGGTTGGAGGTGGAATGCGTTGCTTCTTTAGCGTGTTGCCATATCACTGTCATCCCATTGTGATTCGTTTTTGCCTTGTCGAGGAACCACGATGACTTCACGGGCAGGCCAGCTTGGTTGGGCTGCACCTCCAACCTGCTACCATCTTAGCACTGTCCTATTGTCGATTCATTTTCGCATTTTTTTAGAACCACGATGGTTGTGGCGACAGGCAGTGGAACCCAGGATCGGAAGTACGATGCCGGTATTCTTGTGTGGAAAGGTTTGGAGGGGGGAATGCAGATGTTTGGCGAGAAGATCGCAACAGTGGTGAGTGGTTGGTTTGCCAAGTGTTCGGTCTGCAACTTGTAGCAGAGGCATACTTATTTTTGTTTCTCTTTCTTTCTTTCTTTCTCTTCCTCTTTCTTTCATTTTTTTTTTTTTTTTTAATTTTAGCTACGCTATATTCTTTTCTCAGATCTTTCATTATCTTTCAATTCACCTTCACGACCTACCTACCACTACTCCTAAGGCTTATATAGGGGACCCCTGCGAACATAGGTTTGTTGTCTCCCTCCAACCATCAGAGGGGATGCATGTTGCCCCCTGCCCCAACCATGGTGGTCAAGGATGGGGTGAGGTCGTCGGTGGGGATCCAGCTAACGCAAAAACCGAGAATTTTGCCAGTAGTTATGCTTCTATTTTCTTCCAACCCCAACCGAATAACAACAATGTCTAAGGCCAACACTCTCTCACACACAACCCACTCACACTCACACTCACACCTATGCTGGCCAAGGACCCTACTAATACCGATAAGCGGTATCGAGTGGACTATTTTGTTTTTTTAATGTGCTTTGCTGCTTGTGATGTTGTTTACAATATTTTGTGGGTTCTTTCTGGTCGTGTGATCAAGAATCATGAACAGACAGTCCACACGCCAGACAACATCAGAAAACCGCACAGGTAAGTCCATGTTAACATCAATCAATATATCAACGAGGTAAGTCTAGATCCACATATCAACACTCAAAGGGACACATCATCCCGTCCTCCTTCTGTTTCGTCGTTGGCTTATTTTCAACAACCGCAATCTCTCTTGAGTATACCACGCAGGCAATGCTATCACCAGTATGCCACGTAGGCAATACTCCGCCGACATGCCACATAGGCAATGCTCTTGCTAGCATGCCATGTGCGCAATGCTCTCGTCAATATGCCATGTGAGCAATGCCTTCGTCAATATGCCACGTGGATAATGCTCTTGTCAATTTGCTACGCACACACCTTTATCGCCAGATGCCACATCAACGTTTGGTTGTCTTCTTCAACGCTCTTCAATCAATGCAACTTCTACTGGCGATTTATTCCCTTTGTGGGAGCCAACCAGTGAGTGTCACATCAGCGCGGGCCTATGGTAAGAACCACTCTACCTATGCCACGTCAACACCCCTTTCAAAGAGAGACTATCTTGGCGACATATTCCAACCAACGAGTGTCAGCCAACGAGTGGTACGTGGACACAAACATATTGTTATAACCACTTTGCAAGTGCCACGTCAACACTCTATCAAAGAGATATCTTCAACTTCTGTCGCTCGGTCGTCTTCAATCGAGCAGCAAATCAGCGAGATGAGGTGAGTTCGCTCCGATACCAAATTGTAATGAACCCAGTGTTGTCGTCCAATCATGTCATCACACAGCAATGTCGTGCAATATCGAGAGATAGTTAATCCAATAAGTCCAACAATTCGAGATTATTGAAGTGCATGTTTCCTTTTTATTATGCGTAAAGTTTCAAAGTCCACAATATCCAGACAAAATAGGAGAGGAGAATAGAAAGTCGAAAGCAGAAGTGTAACCCTTAAGCCTCTTCTCCCCACCTCTGCCATGCCAACACTCCGTACTCAATATGCCATATCAACAATGGGTACTCAATATGACATGTAAGCAATGCCAGCGGGTACTCAGTGTGCCACGTCTGCAATCTGTACTCAATGTGACACGTCAGCAATCTGCATTCAATGTGCCATGTCATCAATCTGCACTCATTATAACACGTGGTCAATTTGAACACAACCCTTCGCAGATATCCTCTAGCAGTGAGCAGAATCAGCAGTAGCTTCATATTGGAAAGAACAGGTACATCCGCACGACGACTTACATCACCTACACTCTCTCTCTTCCTCTCCTCAATTCCTCGCCACCATCTATGGTTGTGGCAGTGACCGCTCCCCTCTCCCTATACTACAATATCTTGGCTGACGCCCATCCAACAACTTGGCGCCAACACCACTTCTCAAGCCTCACGTGCAGCATCGTAGCTGCAAGCAACTTGCAAGACTGAATGCTCGAGCAGTCAAGCTTTTGTAGCGTTGACTTGCGCTATCCAGGGTCAACATTGGCCCATGTGAGGGTCTGGATCATCCGATCAGTCTCAGTTTCGGCTTGGACTCCTCTATGCCTGAATCTTTCGGAACCTGCAGACAACTGTTAGATCATTCCAGATCAATGACCAGAAAATCTTTGTTGTTAACTTTGACTTCTCGGATTTGGGCCTGGGTCCATGAGTTGACTGTTGACTTTTCGGTCAATTGTTGGCCTGTACCTTTTTTAGGCCTCTTTAAGCTTTCTTTTCAATGTCTGCCTGTTTGGCACACGAGCTACAACATCAGTACTTAGGAAACTTAAAAGAAAAATCAGGCCAGAAAAAACAGCATACACCATTAGAGAGTTTCCTTGAAATCCTGGCCAGAAAAAACAGCATACATCATTAGAGAGTTTCCTTGAAATCCTTCCAGGGAGAGGAGGGGAGGGGAAGGGGTTGCCTTTGCTGGGCCTTGGGAATGACGAGGAAGATGATGAAGAGGTGGAGGAAGAAGATAATGAGAAGAACGATGAAGATGAGAATGTCGAGAGTCCTACAGAGTCTGGGCTTTCTCCTTTGCCTAGGGGTCTTCGGTGGTTGAAGGGTTGGGGGTTGATGATGGGAGGAGGAAGGAGGGTTAGTTACTAAGAAAAGGGGGGGAGCGGGATCTGCTAAGGAGGAGAAGGCGTGTCCGAGGAAGAGGATTATTCCACTTCGGCCCGTTTCAGTCTACGCTTCGTAGAGGTGGGTGGGGGGAGCTGCTTGGTCACTATCTTCATCTTCTGGGGTATCTGCTTCTCTAAAATGGAAGCACTTGGAGCTGCAACGCTTTGAAAATATGATGAGTCGAGGATAATCTGACATGAAAGGAGGAGGGATTTCCAGAGGTTGGGGCAGAAAGTGCTCGTAGTGAGGAAGGTTGCCGAAGGCTTTCTTGCGCAGGAACTTGAACCACGGTCCTGGTCCCTAGTTGGCAAACTCCTCCAGATGAAGAACTTGGATGACAAAATCAACAAGGAAAGCGAGGAATTCCCTGAAGAAGTCCGAGATGGGGAAGGCGAGGTACGAAGAAGTGGCGATCGCTGGGAGATTATCCGTTAAAGTGAGGAGCCCCTGCTTTACCCATGAATACGAGAGTCTTGAGTTGGTGTTGGCAATGCACATGGCGAAGCAGTAGAAGTTGGCGGCGATGTTTTGAGCGCGGAACTCCTTGAAGTCAGCCAGGTCCCAACGCGCTATGAGAAGCTCGTGAGGAGAGAGAGAGGAAAGTTGACTCTGAACTGACAGAGGTGAGATAAAAAAGGGCAGTGGAGAAAAGGGAGTACGAGAGCAATTGGATAGCATGGTTCCTTTTGAGAATGTAAATGGATTTTTTCTTGTTTTTTAAGTAAAACTTGGTGGCGTCCCGACGGAAGTTGATGAGATCGTCGATGTTGAGCAAGGCACCGTACTTAACTTCCACCAGCTTCTTCTGAATGAGAAGCAGGTGAGGGGGAATTATTAGCGGGAGCATGTAAAGGTGAAGCGGGAGGAGGCGAGCATTGGGAGGATCGACGGCGAAAAATCTTTCTAATTGCGGATCGGTGGAAATTGGAGGGGAGGGATTGCCTGGGCTGGGTGACTCGATAAGAGAGTAGAATATGGAAAGGAGGATTCCAGGCGGTTGTGGAGTGGAAGATTGAGGGAGAAGGTGGGCAGGGAAGTGATATTTGACAAACGGATCGAAGAGCGGTTTTTCATCGGGGGGGGGGGGGGGGGGGGGGGGGGGGGAGGGGGGGGGGGGGGGGGGGGGGGGGGGGGGGGGGGGGGGGGGGGGGGGGGGGGGGGGGGAGAGTGGTAAGAGAGTGAAGGTGAGGTCGAGTGCTGAGGTGGAGAAGAAGAGCGGAAAATGGGGGAAGAGACAGCATGGGAAGGTGATGGAGGAACGGTGGACAGCACAGGACTGCCCGGGCGATTGTCTCTGTTCATTGGAGGTGGTGGTGGGGAGAGACTGAGCTTACTGGTCTTAAGTAGGCGAAGTGAAAGATTGACTGACCGTGAGGGTGATGACAGGACTGACCTCCCGCAGACTTGACTGAGCTGACCAACGACGGGGCAAGCGGCCAGGCGGAATTGCGCAGAGGTGGTGCGAAGGGCCTGATGGAGCGGTGGGCAGAGGAGGTGCGGAGGGCCTGGCGGAGCGGTGGGCAGGCAGGGTGAAGGCAGTGGAGTGGCTGGCAGAGAAGAGGGCGCAGGCTGCAGTTGGAGATGGTTGCAGCCTCTGGCCAAAATTGGCGAGTGAAAACGACCGCTCTTCCAATAACCCGGCTGACTCGCGTGATGTGACTGCAGGTTCGCAATTGCAATGAACGCTACTGCGGGAGGACGCAGAGCTGCAGGCATGCCGCGCGAGAGTTGCCAACCTGCATGCTCCAGTGACCTATACAGTGGCTGCTCCAGGGAGCTGCAGCCTATGGGCCACCGAGGGCCTGCTCCATCCTGGATGAGTCCCAGTGGAACTCGATTCCTTTCCTAGATGTTGGCTCAAACGCACTCATGTCCGTAGGTCTCGTAGCTCCAGTGGTGAGAAGAGGCAGTCGCTGCGCATGCAGGCCGCCAATCATGAAGAAATCCATGGTCCGTAGAGAAAGCTAAGGGAACCGAAATGGCTCAATAGTTGGCAGGGCCAGTGCCTCGAGGAGAAACCGTCCAACCTCCTGTGGAACGCGGGCAACCCTCCAACCAGAAACCAATGAGAGGGCCCGCCGTGGGCCAAATGCATCCTTTAGTAGGTCCAGCCCCACAAAAGGCCTGTAATAATGTGGGGTATCAGAACTGGCAAAAGAGCGCCCTGAGACTCCCTGGAAAAGCACGTCGGATCCTACCCTAAGTTTTTGGCCGTAGATAAGGGAGATCGACGGCCCGATAAGAAAATCACATAGACTGGGTTCTCGCCCACCCCAGTTTCTGTCGTTTGTTTTTCCTTCTCCTGGGGTCATTTCCCCCCAGCTCCCCCCACTCCTCCAGCGCTCGTTTCTCAATTTGTATATTGTATTGTATACTATTGTATACAGGTAGTCAAAAGGCACTGCTGATGTTCATAGGGGGAGGGGTAATCGGGGAGGCACAGCGACTGGCCACTCAGATGATGCTCGGTTCCTCTGCTACCGGCTGTCCCCTGGCCGGTGGCCCCCGTTGGGGGTTCCCTGAAGGCAATCAAGGGCACCCTGGGCTGAAAAGGCCACCCGATGTCAGATTAGACACAATATTGAATTTACCTGGGCTGGTTAGTCCGATGATAATACCTCAAGGCCATCGCCCTTTCAAAAAAAAAGAAAAAAAAAAAGGCACTTGAAAAGTCAGAAAAAATTCGATTTCTTTCCCCTTTTTTCTTTTACGGTCTTTGTAGCTATACTTGGCTAACTTTGCAGTCCAGATGCAGCAGAAATGACCATATTACGTTCTATTGGGGGCAAAAAAGAAAGGTAGCGACATGCACGGTCGATTGTGCAGCGGAGCGACATGTTCGGCTGGCGAGCCACCTCCTCGGCTATTTTTTTCCTTTTTTTCTTTTTTCTTTTGTGCCCAAGGCAAAAACATACAACAATACCTTTCTCGGCCATTTCGCTAAGATCAAGTGTAGTGTCTGATCCGTGGTCTATCGGACTGCACTTGAAAACACACACACACACACACACACAACAAAAGAGTTCCAGAAAATAAGGGGTCGTTTTTGGGCCTCGGCTAATCAAAGGCAATCTATCTCCCTCTCTCTCTTTCTCTCTCTCTCTCTCTCTTTCTATTTTCCTCATTTATCTCATCCTCTCGCTACTCTATGTATATTATGGGGGAAACCGAAGGAAGACTATGTGAACGATTGACAGCTCCTATTGCTCGATGTGTGTTCTTCTTTGTTTTTTGCCCCTTCTGATTGCTTTGCGGTTCATGCATATTCGGCACTTCTTGAGTGACCTTTCTGGAAAGGGGAGCTACTGAGGTGGGGGGGGGGGGKGAAGAAATAGGCTATCGCGCACTCGAGCGACCGGGGAAAAAAAATAGGCTTGCGCACTTGACCGACCAAGAAGCGGAGGAGCGCGGGGTCGAAGGGGTAATCTGCTGGATCCGATTACTCGGCAATATTGATGATGGCTTTCAATCATGAATGGCAGTACCAGGAGGTCAGTGCCCGGTTTTTGTCCGTTTCCCCCCCAGCCCCCCCCCCTCTCCCTCCCCCCAAACCCCCTTTTAAATGGGCGATGGCTTTGAGATGTTATGTGTTATGATCGAGTTGACCAGCCCCAGGTCTTTTTTTTTGTTTTTTTGTTTTTTTGTTTTTTAAACCCCAGGTCATTTTAGAAGTATGTCGTTGCACACATCTATCTAGGTCCCATCAGGATTTTTTTTTTTTTTTTTTTTTTGTTTTGTTTTTTTTGTGGTCCATCAGGATTGATTATGCCTAGAGATGAAATACCAACTGAGGCGGGGACTGAGGCGGGGGGGTGTATTTTAATAGTTCATGGGTGTAGCAACGGAGCTAGGCTAGGCTGATGGGTCTCCCGCGGCTTTTGCATTTTTGAATCTGAAGTCTGACTGGGAATGGAATGAAAAGGAGCGTAACCTACATCAAACCAAAAAAAAGAAAAGAAAAAAAAAGAAAAAAAAGAAGAAAAAAAGAGCGTAACTGCAACCATGTTCACAGAGAAAAAAGAAAAAGAAAAAGAAAAAGAAAAAGAAAAAGAAAAAGAAAAAGGAAAAAGGAAAAAGAAAATAGAGAACGTAATGAACGATCGATTGATACCAGAAGCATGTGGGGAGCTTCCCGTCGTGGAAAATTGAGGCGCAGTTGATGATGCAGGAGGAAAGGTTGATGATGAAAGTGAGGAGCGATTGGTGATGATGCACGAGGTCGTTGGGCAGGGAAAAGGAAAAAGGATCTCACAGGATCGGTCAGGATTTATCGAGGTGTTTGAGCGTTCATTTTGTCTAAGTAGAAAAAGGATGAAAACAACACTCCCTCTTGTCCTAGACCGTCTTGTGTGTAGCGCCCGCACCTTCACATATCTATACGATGGCCGATCCCTCAACTCCTTCCCCGTCCATCATCTCTTTCACCCGTACTGGCCGCGTCTACGTGCAGTTGTGTGTGTGTGTGTGTGTGTGTGTGTGTGTGTGTGTGTGTGTGTGTGTGTGAGAGAGAGAGAGAGAGAGAGAGAGAGAGAGAGAGAGAG
>BFEA01000011.1:5007354-5031085 GCA_003427395.1 Chara braunii
ACTCATTTCATGATAATCTCAAACGGAGGCCGGGGACCTCACAATTCAACCCGGGGTACTGACAGCATCAGACAGCTTAGCTTTCAGGCAACAGCCTGTAGAACCCGACGTTACTGAGTTCAAAATCCTACTTGGTAACGATAGTAGCAGAAGGTGGGGTACTGTCAGCATCAGCCAGCTTAGCTTTCAGGCAACAGCCTGCAGAACCCGACATTACTGAGTTCAAAATCCTACTTCGTAACGATCATAACAGAAGGTTAGGCTTTCTTTCTTGCACTTGTGGTGTTTCAACTCAGAATGTCTACGTACCCGGATGATAATCTTTAGCCTCTCCCCTCTGTGTTCTGTGCGTGAATACCTGTCTGCCTGTCATATTCTAGGCTGATCTAGTCTAATGACTGGGACTACCACGGCCCAGAGGACCTGGGACAGGTCCGAGTCCTACTAGACACTCTCTTAACGGCCTACCACGACCCTAAACCACCGAGTGCCCTGGTGGGCGATCCTGCTTTCAGGGCATCCTCTCCTGACCTACCCATACTTGTCTAGTCTACCGTTCATTCCCCAGGGTTGTTCATCTCCAGGATCCAACGAGAGATGACCAGGCCCTCATTTGCCTGAACAGATGCCAGCTTCTGGTTTTCGCCCAGGGTCCTAGGTTCGCGTGAACCACCTCAGTCGGCCTCGAGACCCTTTGCCAGCTTTAGCTTTCCTCCTCCAATCCACCCGGATGGCCTGTTTCAGGCCCTGCTTGATGGTGCATTTAGCCTCCATGTCTGACATGGGTCTTTTCTGGAATCTTGCTGTGTTCCCGTTCCAGATCGCTTCATAGATAAGTCCCCTGACCACATGAGCTACGTACCCCCAACCTCTGTGTGAAAGTCCCCTGACCACATGAGCTACGTACCCCCAACCTCTGTGTCCTTTCACATTAGCAGGTAGGAAACCCAGCAACACCCATCTCTCATCCCAACTTACAGTCTGATCTCCAAACTTCTTCCAATGGTATGACCACCGTTTCCATACCCGTTTGGATGCTGGGCACTCCCACCACAGGTGTCTGGTGGATTCAAATGGCCACCTGCATCTCGAACATCCCAGATCTACCTCCATACCCCTACTCTTTAGCCAAACTGCTGACGGAGTGACTAGCAGGGACAGCAACCACATCAAGCTTACCTGTTTTCCGTTTGGCATTATTGTGAGAGTTTCCCACAGTCTCTCGAATTCAGGGCCTGATTACGATAGGTGTTCCGTCAGACTGCCTGCCATCTGGACGTAGCAATCTGCGCTGGCTCTTTCCGACTGGGGGCCGATCTCCGGTACCCTTGGGAGACTGTGTAGTCCAGCAGACACAAGGGCGATTCCTCCCTTGCACTAGGCGACCAACTCCATGCAGTGGGATCTAGGCTCGTCCAGCCGGGCTCCCTCCTTGCACTAGGCTAGCTCCCTCCTTGCACTAGGCGACCAACTCCTGCCGAGCCACACCCTTTGCTTCGCACAGTCCCGTTGTCAGGTTCCGTTACCTTGGATGCTCCTCTCCTCAGACCTTGTCCGAAGTCAGATGGCATTTGCCCCGTCTGGTTTCCTGAGGATCTCCTCTTCCGCTTGGGACAGATGCACCTGGTTCTCAGAGTGCTGTCGATATCTCACTCGGTGTCCTCCATGTCGCTCCCCATTCGCTCGATGCCACTCCTCCGACTGTCTGAACCTTGGACAATTGTCCTCAGTGTGGAAATACCATCGACAGCAGCGGCACCAATCTGTATATGGCGTTATGATCTCTACCTTCCAGCGTTCCCCCTCTGGTGACTGGATTACCGGATCGTCATCAATCCTTGATCTGGAATCCGGCGGCATCTCAAATTTGACATTCATGAGCTTCGGCCGATCTTTGTCGTACTCCGGAAGGTGAATAGTTATAATCTCCCCGAAGAGCCCAGTCACTGCGCTGCCCAGGAAATAATAGGTGTCCAATGGCACTCTCAGTGCCATTATGCAGAACTTTGTCTCTGCTTCCTGTATTCGAAGGGCTTGCATCTCCTGTTTCGAGAGTCTTGGCTTGAACGACACTGAGTAGTCCTTGTTGTCTTCCATCTTGATCTTGAGCTCTTTCTGTTGTATTAGCCAGGTGGCGATCTCCTTGGACTTGGCGACTTATGATGCAACATTCTAACCCTCAAACTTGACTCTTCCTCGTCTTGCTTCTGGTCTCTTTGTGGTCCAACCGTCTTCGTACGCCCTAATCAAGTCTTCCTTCACCGCTCGTGGCAAATTCCTTGCTTCGCCCTGGAATATGACCATGACCGATCTTTCTTTCAACCACTGCTCTTTCACTTTGTTTGCTGCTTCGTTCACTACAAACTGCCTTCCTTCCTCATCCTCTACTACCGTGCCAAGGTTCTTATCGTATGGACACACTCCCTCGTCGTAGCAATGTTCGATGGATTCTCTTACTTTGTCTAATTCCTCCCTGCCTGGGTTAGATCTCGAGTGTACTGCCTCTCTACCCCCCGGTTCCTCCATCTTGGTTCCTCTTCACTACATCACAGAGGCACCGGCCTCGAATACCCAGTGTTAGGTACCACTTAGTATTTGGCAGACCGAGCCACCTATCGCTGGCTCGGTGATAGTAGGAGAAATTTAGTTACGGAGGTGCGTGGAGATTTGACGGGCGTGCACGGGAGGGAGAACCCCGATACTTTCAAGGACTAATGGAAAAACGCTGGATCACTCCGTTTTGCTCAGCTGTGGAAGAAGCACTATTGTTTTCCTTCCTTACCACAGAGGTCTGTTGAAAGCGGCTGCGATTACCCCTTCGGCTATCCGCACGAACTTGCAGGATTCCTGTTAGGGTAAATCTTCCTCGCTGTTGAAAAAATTACCTTTCTACCTTTTGCCCCGACTTTCTAGAGGTTGCCCACCCGAATTACAGTAGCGGAGGGCTGAGATCCGCTCCGATAATATCACTTGCTCCCAATTGCTGCCTGAGCCTGTATCTGATGCGACCAATTGACTTACATCGCCCTACCTCGTCTCCAACCTTCTTCCATGCTTACAGCTTTTTGGTTTGCTCCCATGTTCGTACCAGCGAATCCCCACGTGTGGGACTCTTCTGCTTTCGAGCTTAATGCTCCAGGCAGTGTTGTTATCTCTCTGTAACTGCCCTAACCGGCGACATACCTGGCTTCCCCGGACAGCTTTACCTCATCCTGTCTGTTCTTCAACAAACTACCATATTTCCTTCTTCACGGTAAACCTGGCTCCATCGAAACCCGTTGCTTCATACACTTCTTTACTTCCGAGCTCCCAGCAATCGTATCGTCGGTGGACTTTCTTCTACCCCACCCTGAATGTCCTTCTATTCGCTGTTTCTTCTTCCTCATCCTCAGTCATTCGGTCGGGGCCCACCTACCCTAGCCGGCTATGGATTACCAGGGTAACGAAGCCGCCGAAAGGCGTAGCCTCTCCTCCGTCGAGAAAGAGGGCAGCTCGTTTCACCGTTCCTCGTCGCAATGGCGAGAGTGACAGCCCAGTAACGCCCCATGCGCTAATCGCGGGAGGCGACGGCCGCTGCGGAGCGCTACGCTACTCGCCCGCTCACGTCTGCTCCTCAGGATGATTGAGACGTTTCGATTATACGCACCGGAGGAAAAAAAAAAAAAAAAAAAAAAGAGGCTGGAAGCAGCGCTTCATTCACCATGTCTTATTTACCCTCGTCATCTCCACTCCTTCACGGCTCGTTACCGTCTTTCCCCCCCACATGAATGTATGGAGCCATCTTTCCCATTCAGATACAGTCCTGTTTGGGCGGATTGCGATCGGTGGAAGACAGGGCAGCATCGCCTTGCTCCCCCTGGAACTGGTCGTTCTCCATTTTTTGTACTACTATCTTCTTCCACCGAATAGAACGCACCGTCCTCCAAACCGATGTTTTTTTTTTTTTTTTTTTTGGTAATGTGGTTCGAATCCGTCCGATGGACCGCGGATATGATATTGAACTGTTCAGAACAGATTCTACACTTGATCTTACTTAGCTAAAAGGCCGAGAAAGGTATACTTCTCTATTTTTCATGGAATTTGGGGTGCTAAAAAAAAAAAAATTAAATGCATATTTGTGGTGCTTTTCAAGCTATTAGCCTATTGTTGTTTAAATCGTTTTACAGAGTTTTCTTTCTTTTTCAAAATTTGTGAGCTTCATCTCTAGAAAACGGACCCCGGGGAAAAAAAAAAAAAAAATCTCTTGAAACCGGTGGTGACAAAGTTGTCTCCGAATCATTTTTTGTGTTCGGCAGGCGGAAGTCTTTGAAAGCCCGGATGATCCGGAGGATGCACCTGACAAGAATCCCGTTTACTGTCAGCCTCAGCCGCAGGTAGGCAGAGCTGCTTTCTTTCTTTCTTTCTTTCTTTCTTTCTTTCTTTCTTTCTTTTTTGTCTGGTGGGCAAGCTTTCTCTTCTCACGTTTCATTGTCTTTCTTCAAATAAAAAACTTAAAAAACAGAGAACAATATACTGCAGGATCTGAGAGACTCTGAGGTTCTCAGTTTGCTCACCAATCCATGGACACCTTTGGAAAAAGGGGGAAAAAAACTCGTTGAAAATTTGAAAATTTTTAACAAAAAAGTTTTTTTTTTTTGTTTTCCTGTCTTCTTGTTTTTTTGAAAATGAAAAAGCTATTCTTTTTTATTTTTTAGGGGGAAAAAAGAGCTACGGCCTAGTTACAACTAAAAACTGTAGAGCCAGAAGAAGCAGGTCCTCATTGCTGCGAAGAACAACTCCTAATTACAACTAAAACAGTAGAACATCTGTACAGAAACTGAGAATAAGTGAGAAGACAAGCAGCTGAAAGGCGCCGGGCTTTGGCCGTCAACACATGTACAAACAGAGAACAAAGGGAGAGCAAGCAATTAGAAAAAGACAGGCTTTAGCCGTTCAGCCCATCCTTTCAAAGAAAGAAGGTGGAGAAGACCAGCTGGGGGCGTTGAAGACTCATGAAGAGGATGAGGACTAACCACCACTAAGTCCCAATGCTTGTGGAACATCTCCAAGGCTCTTGGGGAGCAACCGTTGCTCAAGTTAACACTTTTAGAGACCATTCAGTAGAGATGGTCTGCTTTATCGTGTATTGGACTTCTGCTCTGATCATCGGCGGCTCAGAGGCACTGGCTCCCCACACCGAACTGCTGATGTCCGAAGCGTCCACACAGTCCACAAGATGGCCCCACAAAGGCTTTCCTCGGTGTAGGTGAGTGCTGTGTTGGGTTGTTGTGGGCGAGGCGCCACCCCTAGATAGTAAGATGAAGTCATCTGTCCAGCGTGCGGGGACAGGCACGGATCCTGAACGCCACCATTCCCAGAATAGTCTAGACTCTAGAGAGCTCACAGTGCAGACATAAATGCTGAAGTCCTTGCATTCTTATTCCGACACAAAGCACGCACTGTGGCGAGGCTTTAGTAGTTCTTGCTGCACACCAAAGGCCCGTCGGCACTGCCAAGTGTGCGACCAACCAAAGAAAGCTTGCCTGTTGCACGACAGCCAGGTCCAGGTCCATCAAACCACCAGTACTTGGCCCGGCTAAGGATGCCGAGGCAGGATACCCCCTGCATGCCAAGTTTTGCCGAACCGCAGGGGCGCTGTTTCGTTTTCCTTTTGGCTTGCGCTTCCAGCCATTGTGGACCGGTACCCCGAAGCCCGCAGGTCGCGGCGTGTTAACTTGAAACGCCCGCGGAAAGGTAACTTGTATACATTCGTAATCAGCGTGTGTTGTATTCAGAGGACTGTTGTGAGACAACAATGAGATTCAGAGATGGCTGCAAAATAAGCAATGCGATAACCGGTTGGGAACTAAACATGATATGATCATAGCACTGCTGTCTGTGGAATGAAATGAGACTGCTACCCAGTTGGAACTAAATGGCAGATATGGTATCATCATAGCACTGGTGCTTGTGAATAACATGACAATGCAAAATGTACGTACCCCAGTTGATATGGTATCATCATAGCACTGATGTTTGTGGGATGATTTGCGCACGCGAAACAAAGTGTACCCCCGTTGCAAGGATTAGTGAACTTATAAAATGGCAATGCAGTGCACAGGCGATAGCATCACATCTATTGATGTCTGTGTGGAATGGCAAACCAAACAGAGTGCCCCAGTTGCTGCTCTGTTCCTCCGGATAGAACGTGCGGTCATTATAGCTATGCATTTGGGTCAACTTTCAGTCTAGATGCAGCAGTAATGACCATAAGTTCTATTCGAGTTAAGACGGTAGTACTGATCAGATAGCAAAGCTCAGATGGTTGTGGAAACACAGTGCTTTAGATGCACAGATGGCAATGAAACAGTTGTTTTTCAGCGTGTGCGGTGTTGTGACTTTGTCCTTTTTCTTTCCTTTTTTATTTTTCTGTCAATGATGCATTGAATGGTTCTTTATGATAAGGCATGTATAGTATGTGCTATGTATACATAGTACATACGTGTGTGTCAGCATGTGAAAATAGAATGAAAATGTGGAATGATTTGAACAAATGTACTGTCCTAGTGTTTTTTTCTCAAGTTTGGAAAGGAATCAAGACACAGCTCACGTAGTGAGTGGAAATGATGAGGATTGAGAAAGGGAAGGAAGACCAGCGAAAGTCTGGGCTGAGATCCACTTGGTGACTTTACACCACCAGTACCTTTCCCCGCTTGAAAATCAATTCCGCGCCGGGTTACGCGGAAGCCAAGCGGGATCGGGGTGCCGTTGATAAATTTCATCGGCAGCCCGATTTCCGTTTCGGGCCTTTTTTTCTCCCCACGGCCATCGTTTGTCTTTTATGAGGGCATCCTCCCCCCCACCTCACTGTGGGGCTGCTAGCATTGGTTGCAAGTTTGGTTGGAATGCTTTTATTTCTGAGTATATGGCCTGAATCTTATGCGTCGGAATATGTTTGCAGGCTGTCTTTGAAGATGAAGGGATAGACACCACCGGATTTTCTGCGAGCGAGGCATTTGAGCTGTTCAGTACCAAATCACATTTGCTGACAGGTGCAAACACCATTCACCACAGTTGGTTCTAATGGCTGAGAGGCCCATATATAATATATATGCATGTATACGAGGCTAGGGTTAGGTGTGTTTATCACTTCAACCATTATGGCATATGGGCCCAGGGGGCCGGATTCGCGCCGGAATTTTCTTTCCCAACTTTCGATTGTATTCATTGGATGCTGCTGATCTACAAACGCTTGCGGGGTCGACCTTGTTCTGTGATGGGATGGGCTAAGTGTGTGCCAGTTAAACCGCCACTGCGACGGCCCCTGCACTGTTCATTTGTCTTGTCATCAAGTACCGGGCCCAAATCTACAGTGTCCAGGCCCGGTAAAGGTTCGGTGGGGAACTGTACCCACAACTATGTTTCCTCACGGCGGCACGGTAGATTTCTGGCTCGGGGAAATGCAAATTTTGGTTTGTCAAAACAGGTGCGGATGGAGTGGTGGTTTAATGTGTGCGCCGTGTTTGCTAAGGATCGGAAATTCAGTTCCACCGTTGCTGTTACTTCCCTTGTTGGTGACTTGTGCAATTAAACATCATGGGAGGCTTTGCTGTTAAAAAATCTATAAGAGTCGGTGAAACTCCAACGAAACCGTTTGTCACGGCCCCTCGTTTGCTGTACTCTTCTCCCTGTCTGGCTACGGTTTACCAGGGAGTTCTGTTTGACAATATATAAGAGAAAAAAACAACGTTTTGTGTTCGTTGAGCTGAGAGAAGGTTAGCATCTCCCTCCGGGAGTAGTCTAGAGACTATATGAACACATACGCTTTAGGCTACCCAGTGTACCCACCCTTGGGTGGATCCAACCCAACACAACATTTT
Source organism: Chara braunii (assembly GCA_003427395.1). Classification (NCBI taxonomy): domain Eukaryota; kingdom Viridiplantae; phylum Streptophyta; class Charophyceae; order Charales; family Characeae; genus Chara; species Chara braunii. The sequence goes on from BFEA01000011.1 coordinate 5,015,214, forward strand.
GTCTGTTTTCTTGTTTGCTTGCTGAGGGCTTTTTGGTATCCCCTTGGAGATGGCTCCCTTTTGGCCTTGCTCCGCAAGTCTTGAACCTGCATATTTAGAGAGTAGACATGCTACTCCACCTACTCCTGACTTTGAGCTGTGAAAAAAACGAAGAAAGCTGCCAGAAGACTCAGAAGTTCAGAACTAACCTATCCACACTCCAGAGTGCTCTGGAAAAGTCAAGAGTCGCCTGCCTGCAAAGGAGGACGTTCCACAGAGAGCTCGGTCTGGCCCTTGAATGGCGCATTATTTTTTGAGGGTGTTGCCTGTAGCTGGATTGAGTTTTTTTTTCTTTTCTTTTTTCTCTCTTTGCTTTTTGTATTTTGTCTTGTTGTATGCACAGGGAGTAGCCCATCACGAGAGTCCGCTGATCGAGAGGTATTGAAGCGACCATGCTAAAATTGACTACTGCCGCCCTCTTACAACTCTAGATGGGACTAAGATACTTTCAGTGCGATTTTGAGAGTAGTGGAGCGAGGCCCTTTGGCTCTCTTCTTGAGAACGACTTTTAATTTTCTCTGTTTGGTTTTTTAGTTTGCCATTTTTTTTGTCTTATTTCTTTTATATTGTTCCTGGCATCATCGCTCTCTTGATCCATGAGGTGGCTGTTTGGCTACAAGAGCATGGCGGGAACTTGCAACGTTCTGATATATATACCGGGCAGCTCTGTTGATGATATATATATTATATATATATACATATTTTGACGATATATATATATATATATCGTCACATATATTAATGTGATCAGAACATCACACTGCATCCCCTCTATCCAGGTGGTGGTGAGAGAACCACCTCGATTGAGGGTTGCGGTAGGGACGACTCCAATCTATTGCTGGGGAGCAGTACCTGCTGGAAAGCGGGTCCAGCGTCCTCGTATTTACATGAAAAAGCACTGACTTTTGATGTGTTTGACAGGTGTGATCATTCAGCTAATAAGATCAGGTACTGTAGAGGGGTACTGGCCTCTGTGGATTAACTGTAGCCGCCAGCATTGACATTGAACCCCTAGCTGGCTCCTCATTCATATGATATCTTTGGTTCTCGTCACCTCCCCCAAACCCAGTATTGAGCTCTGTAGGCTGCTCAGTGCAGCCGGGCACCCTAGTGGACATAGCTTTTTGTCATTTTGATAAAGTACGTTGGTGTTACTCTTCAACACAAGTTTTTTTTTTTTTTTTTTTTGTTTAATCAGATCGGTAAGGCTCTGGCTCCTTTTCCATTCTGGGGAGCATCAGTCGATTCCTATTCCACCGGCAAGTCAAAAGGAAGTACATGAAAGGCTCACACACGCTCTTCCCCTTTACGGTAGGGAAATCCAAGGGACGGCATTGATTACTTCTCGCCAGAAGGATGTACCACCCCTCACCCCTGCCTAAGTTAGCCTGGTTTCTTACGTTTGGACGCTAAAAACTGTAGATTCGCTTGGATGGGTCTCGTCTCGCCTGTTCCGTCAGATCTTTGACTGTCTGGTTCGCTTTAAGTTCTAGAACTGTAGACTTGTCCCTCCACTTGGAATTTGCAATATCCTATACCCTCTCTTTTCTAGTTTCTGAAGTCTATGATTGCGTATAAAGTTATAAACCTTAACCTTAACTTATTTAAACTTCCTCTTTAACCAGCTCTAACTAGTGCTAAAACCCTAAACCCTATCAAATTTGGCTAGCCTGTTAACCCCGTGTTTGACCTCTCTTCTTATGGTTTGTGACACTTATTCTGACGTTTTCTCTCTTGAGTCTTTACTAAATAGTACTGCCTTTTTAGGAACTGATTATGGATGGAGTGACACTGGTATTATAATGTTGGGTTGAGAAGGGCTTGTGTAAGTGGGTCTGGGTTGGGTGGTTGGGTGTGTCTATTGTGTTTGGGCGAGAGTTGTCTTGTGTAGGGGGGGGGTAGTTTAGGACCAGGGAGGTTTGGTGTGAGGAAATTGGGCTTGGGGTGGGACAAGCTGGGGGTTTTGAAGTGTTTGTGGTGGGGGTGGGGGTGGGGGTGGGGTTGGGGTTGGGGTTGGGGTTAGGGTAGTGTGCTCTTTATTATGTAGGAGACGCTGTCTTGTGGGGTTTGGGGGTTTGATATACCGTCTGTTAATAAAGATCAGTGCTAAGCTGCTGTTGCTGACTGTGTTGTTGGGTGGTTTCGTTGTGGGGTGAGTATTTCGTTTATTTGCTTAAGTTAGTTGTGGTTATCTGTAGTGTGTTTAGTAGGAGTTGATCCGGATGCTGACTGGGTCTGGTGTGCTAATCATTGGCTCTGAATCTGGATTGTTGGTCTGGGCTGGATCATTGCACTATTTTAATGATTAGGCTCTGCCCCTTGATGATTGTTATCTTACCCTTGTCCAGATATTATTTAGGGGGGGGTTGTCTTTTGAGGATTTTTCCGATTTTCCTGTTTCATGGATTTCTATGGCTCAGATGTTTTCATCAGGCCTGGCTTGTGCTCTAAAGTGGCTTGATGGCGTCATGGTGGTCTGAGAATCTGTAGTGTTGTTGCGCGGGCTTTGGTTACGCCGGGGGGAGATTGTTAGCCAAATTTTCATGACCAATCTGTCTTTCTCTATTGTGCCTAGATTGCCTCCTCCTAGCTTAGATGACTTGAATCTTTTGATGATATGGGATTTCTTATCTGGGTCATTTTCAATTTGGGTTTAAAGTTTTTTTCCACAGGGCGTGTATTTCAGTTTCTATGAGGAGTTTAATGGTACTGAGGGGGTTGTCAGCTGCAATATGGTTGCTCTCAAAGGTTTGTTCGCATCTCCTCTTCCAGATGGCCCATATTGTCGCCTTTCTTATTTGTGAAAAGAGGAATAAGTCAAAACCTTGCAGGAAGGGGGTTTGTTCTATGTCCAGGAATATGGTGCCTGGGTTTATTTGCACTACTTTGTTGGAGTATTTGCTCCAGATGTTCTCCATGTCGTACCAGAGGGTTCGGTTTTTCTCACATTCTAGGAAGCAATGGTTTTCTTCAATTCAGTTTGAAATTTGAATGAGTGATACACGCTGGAATTAATCGAGTTTTGCAAAATCCTAACACTGGTATTGGAGCTGGCAACAATTGTGATGTTGGCTAAGTGGTTGGATCCTCCAGGCTGCCACATCAGCATGTGAGAGCCAGCAAGTGCCATGTCAGCAATTAGCTTGCACCAGTTGGTATTTGTATACTTCATGATGTACGTCGTTTAGCATGGTTTATTACAACAAGCGTTATAACCGTGGAGGAAGAGAAGAGAACAGGGAAAATGAATGGGAGTGAGGCAGTAGGAACAGAGGCCGGGGGCATACATGCTCACTTGGTTAGCGGCGAGAAAGAAGGCCCACATGCACCAGCGGTTGGTTATCCACATTTGAGAAGTAGAAGAAGAGGAGGGTCGCAAAGAAGAAACCTGCCATGTCAGCAAGTGTGAAGGATGAGGTTGCAGCATTGGACATAAAGAAAACAGAGTTGGAGGCGGGCGAGAAAGGGGGAGGAAGAGGGAAAGAAGAAATAGATTGGAAGCCCTCTCCACATTGCAATTTGCTTATGTGGATGAGCTGGCCGCTATGAAGGCCAAGCTGCATTAGATTGATATGTTGTAGAATGAGATGGCGACGTTATGGCGTCCATTGACAGTAAGCTGAACATCATCATGGCCACACTGCAGGGGGAAGCCAGGCCCACTTCCCCTAAGAAGACTTCAAAAGCGGAAGCAGAGGGGGAAAGGAAATCAAGCCAAAACTGGAGGTGCTACCTAAATTCAAAGGTAAACGAGATGAAGACATAGACCCCTGGTTGTGCGTTATCAATGGACGGCTAGAGTATTATTAGCTCACCACGTAGGACACCGTTCGTTTCGCGTTGTTTGCATCGATGGATACAGTGAGATAGTGGGGAGACAACTAAATTTTCAAGGCAGGAGTAGATATTGCTGAGTATGCTACACAGATCACATGGCTAGACGTCTCCCAAGGGGAGGGAGAGAGATATTAGGGTTACCCGTGAAGATCGGGCATGGGCCTGATATGGCGAGCTGTCCATGTCAACTAACCATCGCAGCATGCTGAATTTGATCAGATCCTGTAGACACCAGGATTCGAAAGCAGGAAGGCTGCCTTAAAAGTTAAAATTAGATTCTTCCCACGGGAGGAGAACCCATGGACAACAAAGCAAGATGCTCGTCCCGATCCCTGAGGGGCCGACATGCTTAAGCGACAGCAGCAGCAGTGGCAGTTCAGATGATGAGAGAGAAGATAGCCCCCAAAAGGGGAGAGAGGAGAGAGGAGCGATTGGTTTGCAGGGAGATGAAAATCATATGATCCTTGGAGCGCTGCAAGAGTTAAGAAAAGCTGTGATGGGGAATCAGCCCCCGCCGCCGCCGCTGCAGCAGCAGCAAGGGAGGGCAAAACAGCAGAGCGGGTGAGATTGTGGCCCAACAAGTGGAAATAGAATATGGGTACCGCTATGAGGCAGAGTCAACAGCGGATGCATACGTGAGCGGATCTGCAGGATGTTGACAGCCTGCACCCTGTGGTGACTTTGCGGTACTGTGATGCATTACTTGTGGCCACCTTTACATACACGCCTGTATCACAGCCAGCAGAATGTCTGCTTTGACTGTCCTCCCTGCCTTTGTATTGTTTCGTTTCACACTGTGGAAGGTGGGTCTTGCCTGCTTTCATGTTGCAGGGCAGGGGGGAGGGGGGGATACCTCCTGATGGGCTTGATACAGGATTATGCAACGGGCATCAAAGGCAGAATATTGGCTCAAAGCTTAGTAGTGAATCCACAGAATGTTGAGGACTCAAACCCTGTGGCAAGCCAGTGGTACTCTACTGGAATACTGCTGGCCACACTCTCTGTATGTACCTTTCTCGAAGCACGCACCGTTTCTAGACTCGAGAGTAGCGTTTGTGTGTGACATTCCAGCCTTTGTTTGATTTCTTTCACGAATCCTGGGCTTTGCCTGCTTCCCTGTTGCTACCATTTAATGGAGTTTTTGTGCGAACCGCAGCAAACGTGGAACTGAAGCCAAAGAAAGATGTTTGTTACACCCATAATAAAGAAAGGAATCATTCAGTGATTCGGCGAATGGGCTCAAATGCGGTGTCGAATTGGTGGTAGTCTCATGAAACAGTGTGTCACAGTTACTTGTGTTTTTTTTGTTTTTGTTTTGGCGGTGACAATCAATCGTATTGACCTTGCTTATGCGATTGACTGCATAGGTATCAATTCGAGGTTGAGTTGTGGCAAAAGCATTAAAAAGAGCATTCATCAAAACCAAGCTTCGTCTCGTGGACAAAGGTCATCTGTGCCTGAGGACTTCTATGAATCCCCTGCCCAAAGGTATTTGCGGCTTCAGAGCGAAATTCAAGCACTCCAAGAGGAGCTAGAGGTATGCTGAGAACATCGGTGTTGAAAGCTCCTCCGAATGATATCTCGGGTATTGGGTTCTGGATAATTATTCTGATATGGGTTGATGGGAGTGGTGAGCGAACATCTGCAAAAGTGATGGGAGTGGTGATTGCAGAGATCTGCCAAGTTTTGGGGGAATGAACCAATGAATCACTGTCACCCTTTTTAAGCTCAAAACGCCTGCTGGTTATGCAGTGGTTTTCATAGATAAGCTTAATGAATCACTGTCACTCTTTTTAAGCTCAAAACGGCTGCTGGTTATGCAGTGGTTTTCATAGATAAGCTTGGAATAGACAGATGCAGAGGGCTTTTCTTTCCTGTCTTTTCTCACTTAACTTAGCGGTAAGGGGAGCGGCAGATGTCGAGGTATGGGTGGTCCAGGGATGCCGAGGGATGAAACTTATGCCCGCCTGCCTGTCATCATTCTGATCGGGCACTTTACTACCGTAAACAGTAGTGTGATGAACCCAACTCAAGCACCTCACACCATTGTGATCATGCGTGATGCTCACCATCCTCAATGAATGACAACACACAGAGATAGCGGCATAGGCAAATGACAAAATAAAGGAAGAAAAGAAGAAGAAGAAGAAGAAGAAGAAGAGGAGTCGAGAAGAAAAGAGGATCTCAAGATAGTAATCAATTGGTACAATGCCTCATCTCCCCTTTCCCCCTTCGATGGCCAGGTTCGTCACCGACCAATTGCCACCTCAGCAATTGTCATCCTATCATCTATTGTTAGTATAACCTCTATCTCGTGACAATACAGAAGAAGAAGAAGAAGAAGAGTAGGAGATGAAGAGTCAGTCTGAGCACGGAAGATAATAATAATTTGGTACAATGTATCATCTCCCCTTGCCCTCTTCTACAAACAGGCTCTTCACGTATCAATCGCCACCTCAGCAATCATCGTTCTATCATCGATGAATGCTGTAGCCTCTCACAATACCTCGCCAACATGCGAAGTCACTCTTCAGGTCAGTATCACTCGGGCCCTGGCTTTCCAAATCCAGCCTTCAGAAGCACAGAAGCAGAGCGCCGTTTCTCTCCACACGGCAGCACCGCCACTCTGGCAATGCATCTCAGTACTGGATAAGCAAATGCCGGGCTTCAGAAGCAGAGCGCGCTTTCTATCCACACGGCAGAACCACCAGTCCAGGTCAAACCTCTCTCTCCTCACCACAGGATGATCTCTCTCTCTCTCTCTCTCTCTCTCTCTCTCTCTCTCTCTCTCTCTCTCTCTCTCTCTCTCTCTCTCTCTCTCTCTCTCTCTCTCTCTCTCTCTCTCTCTCTCTCTCTCTCTCTCTCTCTCTCTCTTCTCTCTCTCTGAGGTATGGAGCAACTGCGCCTGCTACTCTACAAATGGCTAGGGTGTGTTTGTTTGTCATACGGTTTGCGATAGAAACATGTTTTGCTCAGCGTGTGTACATTCTGCTGCTGAATACGTTTGAAGGGGGAGTAATCTTCAGTTTTTCAGGGTGAGTTGGGACCCCACTGTGGATGTGATATTTTCGGTTGTCTGTCACCTGTTAAGTGGATGTGGAGTAAATATAATTGACCTTGTATAGAGTCTACTGTAGACATGTAATGATCTGACTTTTTTTTTTTTTTTTTTTTTTTTTAAGCTGTCTTCTCGTCATTGGGGGCCAGCCACATGTGTATATTTTCGCTCAATTTTTTCTCGTATGAGACTTCGGCGGAACAGTTTGTCACAGCCCTTCGTTTGTTGTCCTCGTCTCCCTCTCTGCCTACGGTTTACCGGGCAACTCTGTTTGACTATGTAATATGTATGCACCTTCTGAACATGGGATGCTAAGGGTTATGGGTTTGGATTCCCGGCCTCCCGGCATTCTCCCTAGTGAATCCCAGCCTTCTGCTCAACTCTGCTCTATGGGGGAGCAGTACCCCGGCTCCTAACACCTGGTGCGAGCTGGAAAGCGCGGAGACACTTCCACAACCAGCCGAGAGGCCCAAGCCAATTATCTCACTGGTGAACCCGGCGCGTATCACAGGGGGCCGTGGGGGATCGAATGTTCTAACTTCTAACGTATCATATGAAGATTGTGATTTTTTAGCTAATGCAGCTAATAATAAGAAATAACTTTATTAGTAGGATTCTGTAGGAACAAAATTTCAAGCTTCTCACTCATTCATGCATAATCATACTGTGATGCTTGCAGTCCTGTGAAAGAGAGAGTCTGAGATTCCCTCATTTCCTGTAATATGCTGTTTTACAATCATATCTACTCGTGTAGTTACTCTCTCCTTATATTGTTCCATGTTTGCTGTCTTATTATTGTCTGCCTCCTATCATTGTTAAGTGCCTTTGCAGTAATGATGAGGGTAGTCTGAGGAGCAAAGGAGGGAGCACAGTCTCAAGCAAGGATGTGGGGCGGTTGCAGCAGGAGTTATCATCCTTGGCAGAAGATAGACGATGGAGAGTGCTTCTGAACCCATTCATGTCTGATCCTTCAGTAATGGAGTCCTTTGAGCTTCAACACATGCTCTCAAAGAGACTCCTCAGTGAACTGGAGTGTGTGAGAGCGAACACAAATGCAGTCAACAAGGAGGAACAAGCTTCAGCAGATGCAGAAGATGTGTCTAAGGAGGTGTGTTCCTGTTTGCTTGATTTCATATTGTTCTTGTGGCTGTGAATATCAGTGTTTTTTTTCTCTGTGCAGTTGTTGATGGTTTTCAAGAATGACATCTCCTGGGCTTCTCAACGTAATGGTCAGCATAACGAGAACGAAGAGATTTGAATGATTTGATTGATTGTTTACTCAGATCATCATAGATAAACATCATAGATAACTAGAGTGTGCATTTCACTGTTTTTTTTTTCTTTTTTCTTTGTTTCTTTTCAAGACCTCTGTGGCACGTGCAAGAAATCAGCTGCGAGAACAGAAAAATTTCGAGCACCAAAAACTCAGTGAGGACCAGCGATGGGTGGACCAAGCTGAAAGCAGAATTGACAGCACCACAAACACACCAAAGCATGAACACACTGCACACTGAAGTATCGTCATCATGAAAGCCCTCTTCATGTCTCCGAACAATCAATACAACAACGGAGGAGTAGCCCAATAAAACATCGGAGGAGAAGGACTAAGCTATGCTGTGACTGCCTAGACAACGTCCGTAACCTAGCCTATCATCTAGCCGCCTCGTTCACTCTCTGTCGACTCCGCTGTGGGCAGATGCCGCTGAAGATTCTTATCACGTAGGTGCTCTCCCACCTTACACCAGGTAAGTATCCGCCTGTCCCCACCACTGTCTTCCTCTCCCAAGGACCTACCCCCTTCCTTGCCACATTCCCTTCACTGCACTGCCTCACTCAGCTATGGCTAGCGCATGTGCGAGGGCCATGAATAGAGTGCTAGCCAGCGCCTGAAAGAAGCCAGCGCCCAGCAACAAGGAAGCATTGCAAATTCCCATGGGGCATTGGTCCCATAGGCAGGTTCCTTCGAATAGAACAAAACACCGTCTTGGGTCTGTTGTTCTTGCTGACAGCGACATGATGAAATCCATGGCGGATATCAAACTTTGTAAAAACATGACCAGCTCTGGACACATCGAGAAGACCGTTGACGCGTCGCAAGGGAAACACATTCTTAACTGTAATAGCGTGTAACTTTCAGTAGTCAATGCAGATCCTGATCCCACTGTTCTTCCTTGTGAAGGCTCGATCCACCCTAGGCGCTCAAAGTCCTGGACCCTGTCCGATACTTCAAATCACCAGTACCTTAGAAGCAGCCTTCCTGAACCTTTTTTGTGGCAAGCTACCAAACCTCTTTGTTTCACGCAAATGCATGCAGCTGGTGAGTAGTAGAGCCACATTAGGCGAGCATTGTGGACGGGGCTGTGTGCCCTCTTGGGTTGAGGTCATATGCTTGATGGAGCTAGTGTGCAACATGTGCCTGGGTGGTCTTGTGTGTGTGTGTGTGTGTGTGTGGTGTAAGGTAAGGACACTACAGCCATGGAGGGGTGGGCAGTGGTATGGTTCCACTTGTGTACACTGTGCCATGGCTGTAGTGGTTAAGAAACTCGGCCCTTGACCTTGAGGGCGCCGGTTCGAACCCGTCCGTGTGGGGAGGAGGTCCAAAGATGGAAAGAGTACTGACCGACCGGTCCCGTTCTTCTATGCTGGTTGTATCGTTTCTTCCCCCCTTCTCATCTTTTCTTTTCTTTTCCTTGTTGCTTCCTTTTTGCCCTATGGGCAGCCGCAACTGCCAGAAGAGCCATCAACGGGGGGATGACCTCGTCATCTCATCCAAGAAAGCAATGGGGTACCATGGTACGGACAAGAAGCCTTGCTCCGCACTCACCACATGCACAAAAGACAAAAATTATGGTGTTGTGTCTTTCTTCTTTTTTGCTTTTGGACCACGATTTATGTGCGCCATCCTTGCACAGGACCATGCTAATCTTCTCTGTGTTGTGATCCTAGCAGTCGTACAGTGCAAAAAACAAAAGAAAGACAATGCCATTCAATTGCAACTGAAATGAAAGATCTTTGAAAGTGTTACGATCCTGGCCAATTTCAAACTGCAAATTGACGAAGCAGTACAATGCCATCCAATTGCAAAAAGAAATGAGATGGAAGAGAGAGAAAAGAAGAAGAAGAAGAAGAAGAAGAAGAAGAAGAAGATGCAGGCCAGCAAAAGTCCAATGACAATTCCCCCTCCTCTCGCCAACCAACTACTCCTTATCCCCTCCCTCCTTATTCAAACAATAAATAATAATAATAAAGATGAATGACTGAGCGAGAATCAATGTCCGAATCCCTCTTCTACTGCCAGCACAAGAAGAGGTCCACCATAGCCATGGCCACCCTCCTGTCCCTCTTCGTTCAGGCCTAGGCTATGGAGGACTACTAAGGGCCTTGCCCTGACGTGCAAAAGACAATGCAAAAGCAGGTATGTTATGATCCTGGCTGATTTCGAGATACACATTCATCAGATAGTACAATGCCGTCCAATTGCAGAAAGAAATGAATGAACTTGAGAGGAGAGAGAAGGTTAGAAGAAGAAGAAGAAGATGATGTACACCAGCATAGACAAATGATAAGGCTCTTCTTCTTTGCCAAACTCTCTTCCTCCTTATCTCCTCCTCTCTTATTCACACAAGAAATAATAATACAATGTTGAATGGCTGAACCAGAATCAATGTCTGAATCCCTCTTCTACTGCAGGTATCACTTGAGGTCCACCGTAGCCATGGCCGCCTCTCTTACTCTTCACTCTCATAGGCCGAGGCTATGGCGGACTACTAGGCCTTGCCCAGATGCCCAAAGGACAACCCAAAGCAGTTATGGCTGCTCTAGCTCAGGCCGCCATGCCTAGCCCTGCCTCGAAGCTTCTTGGTGTAGCTCTACCCCCAGCTGGGGCCTTCCTGCTGCAGCGCCCACCAAGGTGATGAAGATGGCTGCCACCATAGCCAGGTAAGTACCTCTGGCGCTCCTCCCTAGCCCTGGGCTTCGTCCTCCTCCATGTCCTTGCTCCTTCCCCAGCAGCGCTGCTGAGTGCTAGCGCTGCTCCAGCCAGCGCTCCAACCAGTGTGTCGCCAAACTTGCACACCGACAATGAGGCTGGGCTCTTCGCCTGGCCGGGAGATTTAGCGGCCTGCTTGTCTCTTGGGCGGTGACTTCCAGGCCGCTCGGCCTTCCAAGCAACCGGTACCTCCTCCCTTTCGGAGGGAAACATCATTGCAGACTCTGATATTGCCCGTACAGGCCCTAGACTCAGACTGGCTGGACTGGTACCTAGACCTAGCCTACAACTACTGGGCCTCTCAAAATACCACTTTTGTCTTCTTCTGCTCAGCCTCAAGCACCCGGCACATCTATCACTTCAGGGAGTGGTACCGGCCTACCTGCTACTTGASTGTTTCCCCGCTGCTTCAAGGGCTGCGGGCCTCTTCCCCCCGCCACTTGAGTGTTTTCCCCCGCTGCAATCCTCAATGTCACGGCCACAGGTAAGTACCGGCCCTGAGGGCCCAACAAAATTAAGTGCCCTTGCGGGTCACACACACACTCAAGCCATCAAGCACTCAGACAGACATGCAGACCAGCAAGCGTGCACACGCACAGACTTGGAGAACTCAGTAGCAAGCGGGAAACTCAGCAAGGCATTCAGTCCATGGGCAAAACCCAGAAATCAGCTGTGTCTCTCAGTCCGTGTTCGGTCAGGTCATCACAGGTATGTCAACTCTATTCTGCCCCGCTGCATTCTACTGCTCACGTGGAACAATAGAAATAGATGATGACGCGGTGTGCAGATGGGCATGATGTGTTCTTTTTTTTTTTTTTTTTTTTTTATCAGGGCCTTATGGTCCTGGCTGGGCATGATGTGTTCTAACCTTGAATGATGGGAAGACTTTCAAGAACCGCTTACACACAATCAACCACGCAATGGAACCGGTTGCCCAGTCACAAAGTGTCCAGTGTGGCAATGGAGTATAGAAGTTTTAGTGCAGCTATCGCTGTGCCTGAGTTGCCCCTGAAAATGAGTGAATGCCAAACGTTCCTCTTTTTTTTGAAAAAAAAAAGCGGGATCGCCTTGAGATATCATCATTTAACTGACTTTCCCTGTACCATTGGCGGGATCGGAGTAGAAGGTGTGTATGTTGGATAGAAAGGTCGTGGGAAATATTCGGACATAAGTGCATGATGGCGCTCTCAGCCACTGCCCTCCCCAGTGCCCTCTAAAGAAACGGGAGAGAGAGGCCCATTGGTGTACCAGAACCGTATGTCACTAGGACAAGCCTGCCGTACGTGTCATCATAATTGTTTTCTAACCTCCCTTACAATTTTTTCTGTTCGGAAACACTGCTAAGTGGGGCTTGCAGCATCCGTCATCGGATCACATATGATCTGATGGCCAGGGGGCACTGCTGCATGTGAGATTTCTGTCCAAATTGGCACCCCTGACTTCTTTCTAGTTTCGGAGCAGACTGACATCCCTGATCTCAGACTCCTGCCAACTCCTTTTGAACAGCATTCAAGGTCAGTAAGACTTTCCCTTCTCTTCCCCACTGAGAATTATCCTTCTCCTGTCACTTTAACACGTACACCGCCCTGTCCTTGCCCACCAGTGAGAGTACCAAACCAATTTCCTTCTCCCTCCCTCTAATGCACTTGCCAGTACCTAACGAACTTTGCTTCTCAAGTCAGAGGATGAACAGCCTCACTGGAAGCAAGGAAGAAAAGGGTGACTTTTAAGACAGACTCTCCTCACAGCTCAACTCTCCTTGACTCTTAAGACAGACTCTCCTCACAACTCAACTCTCCTTCTTTTTTCAAAATAACATTTTTTTCCCCAGAGAAGGTAGCTGCGTTGTTAGTATACTGGAAAACTGGTCTGATGTCCCTTACATTAGATCCACACTCGACCCTTCCCTTCGGTATGGTCAAGCGACCCTGAGACAGCAGTATTGATTACTTCCTGAGACATGAAGGATGTACTACTTCTCCAACCCTACTTACCCTAGTAGTCCCGTTGTCCTTTTGCTGGCCCTTCAAGGGTTTACAACTTTACACAGTGTTATGATTTTCCTCAGTCTGTTTATATTGAGCTCTATCCTAGCTACGGTGCCATCTGTAAATTCTGCTAAGGATTTGCCTGGGTCTTCTATTTTGAAACTGTCGAATTTATGCATCGGAGGTTTATTCCTGGTTGGAGTCTGTCACCTGATTCTCTTGAGCCCATACAATGTCCTTTTCGATCAGTGAAACCCAAGGCAGTGTGATACTCACTAGCACCTCCTCCAAATTGGCTTTGAGGCTGTGGCAAACCTTTAGTTGAGTTTGCAACTTTGCAGTGCCCCCCTTTGCAGTGCCCCCCTGTCTTCCGGGCCTTCGCTCTGTCATTGTACAGATGCTGGATTTTCTAGCTTCCCTTTTCAACCCAGACCCTCCACCTCCTGTTGTTGTGAGCAAGGGTCCACAAGTTGCCGTCTTCGTCTACTAGGTGTGGATTGCCAAAAGGGACTGTCGGAGTACCTTTTCCTTGCTAGAGGGATTTGTTTTTTTTCACGAACGTCAACACTACTACTAAAATGAAATGAATGAATTGTGGAGCATCTTCTCTGTCAAACTCCAGCAACCCCCAGCATCCAAAACCCCTTCAGCAAAGAACACGAGAAGATTGAGTTGCGAAGAGATCCATCTCCTCCACTAGTAACTGGAGCCATAAGACACCCTCTGCCAACCACAACCCAACACCGCCAAAACTCCACACAGTCTTGTTGTTTAGCCACAAACCCCATCCTCAAGGACAGCATGCCCTTCAGTCAGTCTCAAGGCCTTCCCAGAACTTTCTCTATGGGGTTGCTGTTATTGAGCAAAGGAAGGGGTTAAGTGATAAAGGGGTTGTGGAGGACGAAATGACACAAGTTAGAGCAGGTGGGGGGGCCGGAGGGATTTCTAATTTTCTTCTGGGAAAGCTTCTCTCCAAATCCCAATAAGATTGGAGCCATTTGGACCTTATCCTGCTAGAAGAATATATGTCCTGATGAAAGGTGGGCACTCTTCCCCTCCCTTCCTCTTTCCGTGAAGACCTGTATTCGTTCATTGCCCAAGCTGTACCTTCGATATCGCCAGCGGCATGGAAAGGCACTATGTTTATGATCTGTGATAGTCCTGTGCCGTGCCATGGGAGCTGTTGAAAAAATAGCAGTCTGATTATCCATTTGGTTTGTAGGGCTTTGAATTCGTTGGAGGGGTCAATAATACTGAGGCCACCTAATGCAGCTGGTCTGGTTATGTACGTCCGTGCGTCCGTGCGACTTTTGTGATGAAGTTCATCTCGGCTGCATCTCCTGTCCTCAAGTATGCAGCCAAATTTCTGCAGGTCTGATTTTCTATGTACTTCCACGTGGTGCTACAGAGGATGCAAATCAGAGTTCAAAACAGTCTTTCCTATGGTACAAGCCCTACTGCTAACAAACAGGTCACCCTCCAAGGACCTTGCCAGTGTTGTTCCTCCTTGCCAACGACACAATCCCAGACTACACATCTATGCTTCTTCTTCGACCCCGTCTCGTCCTCCTACAGCGCACTGGACAGTTTTTCAAAACCTAGCACCACACGAATAAATCCTGCAAAAACGAATTCTGAAGTTTGTTCGCTGGGCACTTCCCCCGTTGCCCCTGGAACCCTCTAGATAACTTGCTGGAAACACACTAACCACACAAGCGGTATCAAGCATCAACTTTATGTGCATGCAAGAACAGGTCTAAGGTTCAAGACTCCACAGGTGCATTCATAGCTCACACTACAGTACATCAACAGGTAAGTACACAGGTAAGTCAATGTCAAGGTTGCAGGTTCGAACTCCAGCAACAGCACTCACACATACAACACAGAACAGCAGCCAACAACAACAGGTCCGGGATGGAATCGTGGCAGGCAAGGAAGGTGAAATCCTTTCAAAGGCAGTAAAAACATACGGCAACCCTGAACATCATCTTGGCTAGGATCCTCATCTTGTTCCACAAAGGGTCACTAACTTTGCTTCTTAGTTTCAGAACTTTCAGTCCAGCTTGTGTCAGTCTACAGTTAGATACTATCAAGAAGCACGAGAAGAAGAAGAAGACGAGGACGGAAGGACGGAGGTGGAGAAGAAAAAGGAGGAAGAGGAAGAAGAGGAGGGGGAGGAGGAGGAGGGGGGGGGGTCACAGAGCCACATGGAAGGGGTTGACATTGCCCATCAGGGTTGCAAACCTGCCGACTGCCGAATGTGACCGCCGACCGTCTTGCAGCCAACCAGTAGGGCTGACCGGTCGGTGGTCTGCTGACCAGTCTGAAAACACTGCCATGCACTGATTTTTTTCAAACCTGAGTTGGGGGCCGTACTGCGCTCACTGAGTACAGCCCAAATCCGCTGAGAAACTGTTGGGGATGGGGGGGGTATGGGGGTTTTGGGGGGGAAGGTATAGGGCGGTATAGGGGTGGTATATGGGGTATGAGGCTTTTGGGGAGGCGGTTTGGGGGTGTTGGGGGGGGGTATGGGGGTATTGGGGGCGGGTGTGGAGCTGTTGGTGGGGTGATTGCGGGTTCCTTTTTTTTGTGTGTGGACCATCTCTCAATTTATGTCATCCTTGCGCAGGGGCCATGCTGATCTTCTCTGTATCGCTCCAATATTAACAGACGTCCCGAAGGACAGTTCTTGGGGGTTCTGGAATCTGGACCCAAAAAAAATAAAAAAGTAATATATAATATTTGTAGTTATATTATATAACATATATGTGCCTCTAGTGCCAGCGGCGTGTCTGGAGTGTATTTTTTGGCTGTGATAGACCTTTCTTTGTTTCGTGGATGTTTTGCTGGCTTGTGATGGGGTGTGAACCGACAGTCTGTAGAGTTTTCCATCTGGTGTGGGTGAGTGATAGTCTACTTTGATTTTGGTTAAGGTAGATTATCATTTACAGTGTAATCAGTG
>BFEA01000011.1:5107467-5125054 GCA_003427395.1 Chara braunii
CCTGGGGCGACTCACACGATCACACGAGGAGCGGGGCATCGGGCGGTTGAATTTATTTGTGAAATGATAAACGACTTTCGTTTTTTTTTTTTGGTATAAACGAAGGGGAAAATGTGGCCGCTCCCGATTAGAACGCCCCCTACCCTGGCCCACTTCCGTTGAACTAGCTGCCTTTTCAAAAACGGGGTAGGTAGTTCAACGGTGGCTGCTCGGATAGATTTCCCCCGAAAACGAAAAATTATCGGACAGAGGTTCATGATTGCCGTCGTGCCAGGCGCCGTGATCGGCGCGTAGTGTCAGACTACACTCCGTAAGCACAGCGCATGAGGTTTTTCACAGATTCGGGCACAGGGAGTAATGATAACGATTTCGCCTTTACTTCTTTTATTTTTCAATATATTCACAGAATACAGAAAATTGTCGAAAAGGTCTTTATGGAATTGACAAAAAATGCGAGAAAATAGTTTTTTAATCACGAAAACCGTGTCGCACCATTGAGCTAGCTCAACTCAACGGTGCAAGTGGGACATGGCCCCCGGCCACTGCTCCCATAGAGACAGCTTCCAACCCATCTTTATTGATCAATCATTCAATCCAGCAGGGCTTCTTCTTTTCTTTTCTTTTTTGCTTTCTTGAGTTTTTTTCGTTTTTATTTTTGAAAATTATCATGAAAAATGAAAACTTGAAAAGGCAGGATGTGGTCCAAGACGTTCTACATCAAAAAAAAAAGAGTAAAAATCAAGTTTCACAACCCCAGGGGCGAGGTCCCACTAGCAACGGGATAGGATAGAAACGAGTTTGTGGGGCAGTTGTGATCCCACCGTCAGTATTTTACATGTATTCCCCCCCAAAAAAATGTTAGGAGATCTTCGTTCCCCTCCTCCTCTCCTTAACACTGGGCATGCCCGTGCAAAGCCAGCCAGAATCTTTTCAATCGGTTGGGGGTGTGGCCAACCGCAATCGAGGTTGGGGTTAGCCCACTGGATAGGAGATTTTCAGCATTTTACTTGCTGTTGTGCAATTATCTCATTGGGTGGGTGGAGCCCTCCTTCAATCACGGAGTATATATGGAGGGTGTCAGGATCACTGCTGTCAGAAGCCGAGTTTATTCCAGACAATGTGGCAGTTACTCTGTTCACTGTTTTTGCAACCACCACCATCAGATCATTTGTGATCTGATGGCTGGGAAGCACTCTGCCGTGATTTCCGGTGGGAGGTCTCTGTTTCTTCTTTTTTTTTGGCCTTTTTGAAGCTTTTTCCTGTTTTCTCAGCCCAGAAATTCGTAATGAACTTGTCTGGCCACTGCCACTCAGTGTCACACTGGATTGGCCACACTCCTATCCGGCTGCTAATGGGACCTCGCCCCAGGGGCCTGGACCCACTAGCGAAGTATTCTTTTTTTTTATTCTTTTTTGTTTAATTTATAAAGAAACAACAAGCTGTGTGATGCAATTTTATTTTTTTTTGGAAAATACAAAGTGATTTTTTATTTGCATGAATGGATCGTTTTCTGATTTAAAATGAATTGAAATAGCACATAAAAGTATGAAGAACAGCTTTGCACCCGAATTCATGGGTTGGTACGATCTCCTTCACGTAATATAAGTCTTCATAGTGTAGTGATGTACCGTGGCAATAAAATGTGTCCATGAACACAGCCACGAGGATGAACAAGTAATGGCTATAGGGATACATTCATCCCCATGTATCTCATGATGCCTCTAAAAGGCCATCCGACAGACGCGGAAGCGTTCCTGTCAGATCCACCACGATATCTGAATTTCACATTTCAAGTCCCATTTCTGAGAGTCAAAAAAAAAAAAACGAAGTCTGGAAATCCCCCCCCCCCCCCTTTAGACCCCGTAAAATCCAGACTTCCCGCCCACGCAAAGCCACGAGCTATCATGTCCAACTTAGTCCAACTTTGGAAGCATCTCATTGGACGGGAGGTGGGCATCTTTACAGTCCCCGCTCGGAAACTACCAGGCCGTTTAGATCCAATGTATTCGACGGTCGTACTGTGTCACTCGAGGCCACACGTGATCGAAATCCTGAACGAAGTGGTAGAATACTTTGCTGATGAGAAGAGAAGCCAGCTACGAAGACGAAGAAGAAGTGGCCTCGAGAGTCGTACTGTGTCACTCGAGGCCTCCGTCTTCGTAGCGATCCAATGGGTCCAGTCCCCAGGAGCCTGGACTCACTAGCGAAGTATTCTACGATGTGTGACAGCATTTTTGTATCTTTTAATGGTTTTTAAGTGGTTTTAAAATGAATCAAACAAAATTAATTTCTGGATGCTTTCAGGAGGTTCATTCGGACGAGGCAAAAAATATGAATGAACTGTGCGGAGGAAGAGGCCAAACGCACGTGCAGCATTACCCTCATGTTGCCAGGCCCCACCTCCCGACTGCAATAAACCGCCATGTCTGACGGAACGATAGCAACTGCCCACAATATTTTGTTTTTGGTAGTACGGCAAGGCGTAAACAGCAATGCGCGAAGTCTCGAAAATGCCCCCTCCGGGCAAGGCGTAAACAGCAATGCGCGAAGTCTCGAAAACGCCCCGTCCCCCTCCAAAAGTCTGGAAATCGAGACCAACATCAATGTTTGTGGCAGCCAGTTGATTGGTTGGTGCTTCCTCATGGGCACCACTGTATACTGCATCATCAGGTGGGCCCGTCGATGCAAAGTGAGATGTGCGGTTCGCGTCTTTCACCCCCAGCCGCACGTGATCGAAAACGTCAACCACGAAGTAGAATACCTCGCTAGTGGGTCCAGGCCCCAGGCAGTGCAGGCACCCTTCAATTTTATTTTATTTTTGTTTTCAATTTTCTTTTTATGTTTTCCTTTTTTTTTAATGTTTATTTACTTCAAAAAAAGAAAAGGTGGGATGTAGATGTTGAAAAGATCTACAGCCCCATTTTTTTTTGGTGGAACAAATTTTCAGCGCCCCAAAAAATGATTGCGGGATCCGGCCCGGGGGGGCACCGGGCGTGTCCCACCAGGACGGTCACGAAATGACTGCCCGGTTGCTGATTGGCCCCCGGCCACAACCGGGGGTGGCACATAGGATCGCACATCCAGGTCCACTTTCATCAGATCTTTCATTCAAGGAGGTGGCTTCCTCATTGGCGGGGGAACCAAAAGATGGGGGGGGGGCTCAGGGACTGTGTGGGCGTGGGGAGTTAAGGAGGCAGGTGATAGCGGAGGAGTGGTGGGAGGGGGGGGGAGGGGCGGCTTTGGGGCGAGGTGCGGGGTCAGATGAGATGTGGTGGACTGTATGTAGACGAGGAAGCAGCTGAGAATAATGATTCATATTATGTGGAGGCGAGGCGGACATGGAGAAGGTTTTGCATGCTTGGGACTGGATGGGTGCTTGTGGTCTTTTTCAGGCCTGACCATCGGAACAGAGGGACAGGGCAGTCTAAGAGTCCGTGCATGAGCACCACACCCAGGATGGGACTGATGTCATAAGACGTCCACACCTGACTGGTCCTCGGTCTGGTTATTGGGAGCTGCCAGAGCTCATGTTCGGTCAACGGGGCTATATTTTGTTGGAAGTCTTGACTTTTTCTCGCCGTCGTCGGAGGCGAAAACAGCACCGCAACATGGATTTGGGGTGGGAAGGGAAGACCCTCCGGGCGTCAGGCATAGACTGCCAATGAGATAGTTCCTCTGCATTCTCATTCCATGCTGATTGGATGTGTTGTAGCATCTCTTGCCGGTCTGGTTTAATGAAGCCTTCACTCTTCCTCGCCGTTAGGGTGACCCCATACAGGGGCTCCGCTTTTATCAGTCCAATCAGTGTCGGGTGCGGTAGGGGATTAGTACACTGGCTATCAGCAAGAGGGTGTTTTGCTTCAGATTTGCAAGGTTCCACTTTTCCTTCCTCCCCACCCAATCTCTCATCCGTCCTGTTGTGGAAACTTTGCGCCCCGCCCAGTGCTTTTGAGGTATCTTCTTTTACTATTATAGCATTGTGTTGCTCGCTCCTTCCACTGGTCCACTTCTTCCCGTCCTCCCCTACTGAAGACGAGAAGAGATCAATGGCATTTTGAGGCTTGATGTGTCTTTGGTGGGTCTGTTCGGCCTTCCCCTCCCCTTCCCCTCCTGCAGGTGTGAGGGCTTTGTGGACAAAGGGGAGGGAGGGTCGTCATCAGCTCGGATATGGCGTCCGCCAGTTGGTGAGCAATTGTCTCCATATGATACGGTGGGGGAGGGCATGATATGGCATTGTAGTTGCTGGCCTGGATATTGTCCGGCACGGATCGGGGCCATCCCTGGTGTCCCGTCCACCATTTTAATTTTCCCCGGACCTCGGTGATCTACTCAAGTTTTTTATTATATCAGGCCCCAACTCGTGCTCTTCTAAATGGATCTAGAATACCTTGGCGTGATAGAAGAGCAGTGCACTTTGTGGCCACATTGGGCCAGCTCTTGCTAGTCTAATTGGATCTACATCTACTCAGGTTTTTTATTATATCAGAGATAAGTGCTTCCATTGTAATATTGGTTTTCGGGGAAAATATGTGGTCCGAGCTCAGCTTTGACCTATGGGATTTCTATCAGGGGGTGTGGGAAGCCAGGGAAATATGGGACATAATAGGGAGGGGGGGTGCTGTCCCTATTGCGTAAACAAGGGGATAAAATGAACCTTAGAAACTACAGACCCATCACACTCCTCATAATAGTCTACAAAATGTTGGCAAAAGCATTGGCAAACCGAATGGCGATGGTGCTGGAAGTTCACCCGGCACAGACGGGTTTCATGACCAACAGGAACATACAAGAAAACATCCTTTTGGTAAATGAAGTCCTCAACTTTTTTTTTATAAAAAAATTGAAACAGAAATAAGTTCCCGATGGGATAAGATTAAATCGGGGCTTTATACACTACAGCAAAAACAGGACATTAAGAAAGGAATCCGAACTTTCACAAAGGATTGGCTGAATGACTCTTCAAGAGGGAAACTGGGAAATGTGGAATGGCCAAGAAGGGAAGAAGATGAGATGAATTTCAAAAGCGATTATGAGATCACCTTCCAGGACTGGTTTGATGTGCAGACAGGAGTTACTTTGAGGTCCCCAGAAGCATTTCCAGATCCCTTTCCTCCTTCTGAGCTTGCTTTGGTGGATCTTCATTGGTTTGGAGGGGGGGAGGGATAACAAGAGTTTATTCTCTTCATTATGACAACAAATATTTGTGTTCGGATTAGGTAGGATGGGATGAATGGGTTTTTGAGATTAGACAGGAGTGGGCACTGCTAGCATTTAAATAGGTATCTGCCATCTGGCGGTCAGATTCTGGACGAAGAGGCAGCTCTCCTTTTTGACACATCTCTCCTTGAACCATGTTCCAGTATATTGTATATGAGGGACACTGGACCCGGTTTCCAGCAGGTGCAGCTCCCACCAATAGAATGGACCCAGAGGCTGGGTTGCTAGTGGTGGATGCTCTTATCATCATCACTAGCAACCAGGGCCCGTGGTTAAAAAAAAAAAAAAAAAAAAAAAAAAAAAAGAAACTGTGAGATGATGATGCTAGCGATGATGATGCTCCTGATTTTTTTTCTTATTAATCTATGGTATGAAATAAACTACAACAGCTAGTCTCCCCCTGTATACCAAACACAACACTCGAAAGACAATATCATCCCAACCAGTTCCATCCGTAGCCGAGGTGTTCTCACTACCTAGACTATACCCGACCCCTTAGGTTGTCATGGCAGCCCCCCGCAGTTCGCCACTGGATTGTCTTCCTCCTTCGACGACTCCCGAGACCTCTCTACCAGACCTCAAGCTCCTACTACAAACAGGTTACAGGGCTACGCCCCAACACCGACCAGCGTTGTTCTGGCATCCGCAAATCAAGGGCACAAAACACCACAACTTTGCAAGGCATCAGCCAGGATTCTACCACTTCTGAAATCCTACATCCGATATGAGAGGAAAACTAGATGTCGCTTAGGATTATACGAAAGCCATATAAGCCAGCCATAGTCTAATGATGATGATGGTAATAATGTGGAAACTATTGGTAAGGTATAACCTACATCAGCACCACGTAGCCTCACACTCTATGAACAACTTCTAGCCTCCCCCCCCAATACTCGACACAAAACTCCAAAGACAGTATCATCCCAACCAATACCTACAATAGTTGACATGTCCTCACTATCTAGATAATACCCGGCCCCTTAGGTTTTCATGGCAGCTCCCCCCAATTCACGACTGGGTTGTCTTCCTTCCTCGTCGAATCCCCAGTTCTCTCTACCAGGCCTCAAACTCCTGCTACAGCAGGTCACAGGGCTACGTCCCAGCACCAGCCAACGTCGTTTTGGTGTCAGCAAACCGAGGGAACAAAACATCGCTTTGGCGCGCCAAAGCGACAACTCGGATTCTACCATCTCTAAAATCCTACGTCTGATATGAGAAGAAACCCAGATGTCTCAAAGGATTGTAAGAATCCAGATAAGCATGAGATAGACTAATTAAGAAGATGCTAATGGATCTTAGTACAGGTTACACCAAAGATTGAAGAAATCTCCCCCCTCCTCCTTCCTTCCCATCCGATCCCAATATTGCCTCCACCAAAACGGATTACCCAGATTGCTGGCAACCCATCTCAGCCCCAACTTGGGACAGACCCACATTCCCGCCTCTCTATCCCACAAAGGCATACAGTTCCCTCCCAAAGTATGCCTCTGCCCAACCTTTACCCTAATCTGTCCCCGCTGGGATGTGTACCCCCAACCCAACCCCATAATAGGGCTAACCTCTAAATCCGCTCACACCCCCTCCAGGGCTTCACTTCCCACCTTGTATCGCCCCTGCAGAGTGGACCTCTCCCCTGTTACGCGGACCTTCCATCCATAAGGGAAAAACGCCAACGCACTGAGAGCGAGAATACGGTTATAAAAAAAAATGAAAGAATTCAAACCAAGGAAATTTACGCCAGAGAAATTTGAAGACCAGGTTTCTGAAATAAAATTGGAAAATCGAACCACAACTGTCACAATCTTTCACCTGGTCCAGATTTGCGAAGATCATGCCGACAAACCACAGGTCTCTACAATGGCGAATCCTGCACCGCTGCCTCCCCACCCCCGACTGGCTTGTCTCCATAACAAATCTGGAACAAAAAGGGGAGTTGTCTCCCATTTGTGCATACTGTATGAGAACTCAGATGCCGGCCCGTGCGTCTCTCGAGCACTGCCTGTTGGCATGGCCAGTGATCACCCAACTATGGCAGTGGTGGGACACTGGCTTCCACTCCCTCACCGGTTATCATATCCCCTGGGACGTTCGTCTTCTGCTCCTGGGAGACAACTGCCACCTATTCGGCCCTCTTCTATCCAATGTGGTACTTCATGAGCTTGAGAAATTTGTCATGCGACTGAAGAGCATTGCCAATAGAGGGTCGTCGATAGAGAGGGCAACCGCCGCAGGTTGAAGTAGTTTCCCCAACCTGAAATCAACTGAACCAAAGCACTGACGAGTCAAAAGGCTCAGCCTTCAAGACGCGCCCTGGTCCCCGTTTGCGACCAACCTGTTCTCGTACACACGGTTGCACATCCTCATGCTGGCTTGGAGAGCCAGATGCTCCTTTGAAAGAAAGGAGCACCAATTCGGCCTGCAACAAGCACAACAAGCTATCGAAGAACAGATCAGGACCAGGACCCGAGAAGCTTGGAAGTCGATGAAAAGCGACCTTCTCGAGGAGAAAGACTCCACCGTCATGCAAGCAATCCGAGACTCCTACATGCTGACCTGGCAGGATCCTAACAAAATATTCTCTGAACTAGATACCGCCCTCAATATCACGTGGAAACCTTGAAGGAACACGGAACCCAGATGGCAAAGGAGACCCTTCTCCGAATTCCAAGTCCCTTACCTCCAACCCAACTTTGTCCTCCTTTCGTCTCCTCAACCATAACATGCCAGAGGCCGCCCTCCCGTCCCCCCTCTCCCCCCCTCATCTTCCCGTCCCCGCCCGCCTTCCCTTCCCTTCCCTTACCCCCCCCCTCCTCCCCCTCCCTAACCGCCTGTTGGGGATTATAGGAACAATGGGATCGATGCCTCAGACTGTGCAAGGTGCAGGGACAACTATGGATGACTGGTGGCTGGAAGACAAAGACAACGACCACTGTACGAAGGACTGACATGGGTTTAGCTGTAACGAACCCAGGCCTGAAGGACAACGGTTACGATCACCAAACTCTATGGGTTTAAGGTTTCAAAGTTCGCAATGAAGGAGTCTGATAGAACTTCATTGGGGAAGGAGAACACATAAAAGCTGATTGGCATGGTGGATGGGGCTACGGACGTGTTATGTACTGCTTCTAAGAAGTATAGGGGGTACAGTTTTTTTTTTTTTTTTTTTTTTTGAAGAAAAACATCGCTCTGTCGTGGATCTTGCTAATGGAGGTGATAGGAGCATCCCCCATTAGCAGACCCAGTTTTGGATGGCTCCATCTATTGGTGGGGAGCAGCACCTGCTGGAAAGTGGGTCCAGCGTCCCTTCATACACTTTATATAGCATTGAAACAGTGACTGATGTACTTGGGGCCCTTCTGCTGCATTGTTGCTGGGGTAAACACCCCGTGTCAGTTCGTTCCTACGAGTTTCATCTGCAAGTCCATGCAGTCAGTAGACCCATTTGGCAGTTTCTGTTAAACACTCATTTCTGATAACCCCCACCCTTTTGGATCCCGTCAGCATTGATCTCCTTAACCCCACCATCCGGTATCACCCGATGCCTTGTCCGCCCACCCTGTCCTTCACTTCCTTGTACGCTGCAAGTTATTACAATGCACTTTTCACTGTTGTCCCCCTGCTGCCTATCTTTATCCCCTCGATTCCTTCAGTCACTCCAGGCCCTACAGCACTAGCAGTCCTGTCTTCTATCCCCTTGGTTTCCGGATGCTCGCTCGCTGTTGCTCTTTACTCAGAACATCCCATTTGGCTGGATGGGGTTTGACTCACCAGGGAGGAGGGGCTAACACGGGCCAGGATAGGGAGAGGGACAGTGCGCTGGTTTTGAGGAAACAAGGGGGGGGAGTACGGGGGGCTGTTGGGGACGGTGGAAGGAGGTAGGGGGCGGGTGCTGGATCCATCTATAGGGAGGGGGGGGTAGGGAGGGCGGGGACCAGAACAAAGTTTTGCTATTGGTAGGGGACCTTGAAATGAGATCCAGGGTGTCTCTCCCATTCCGGTTCCTCCGCCACCCACCTACGCCAGACCAGGTTATCATGATCATCCAGTGTGGCCAGCTTCCTGTTTTTGTCTAGCCACATGGATTCAAATATATCTTTACACTGTTGTCTCTCATTCTGGTCTTTTATAGCTGTGAGGTCCTTTTTTAGCTGCTTCCAGGCTGCATGGGTATGGTTGGTGATTGTTGCAATCGCCACCTCCCGCGCTCGTAGGTATCCGAAGAAGCATTTGTCCCTAGGGTTTAACAGGACAGACATAGCAATAATCAAACAGGGGGCTGCTCAAACAGCGCTCCAAAATGGGGCGGGTGACAGCTGGGATGAGACAATAATGACCACAGCCCTAGGAAACACCCTCAGCAAAAAAAAAGGCCTGCTCCCTTACTCCTCCTCCCTGTTCCCTCGTTGTCGCCCTGCTCTCTTCGTCTCCTCTTCCCTTTTCTTGCTCTTTCCTCTTCATCCATGTCCATCGTTGTGTCCTCTTCATTGAAAAAAAAAAAAAAAGACGCTGCAAACTTCAACACCGTAAAACCCACACGTCCCTCTTTCTTCTCCTATGTTCTACTCCCTTCTCCTGCCTCCTCCTGTGCTGTGCCTTCCTTGACCACCCTCCATGGCTGTTATTCTCCTCAGCCCTCCTCACATAGAAACATTGAGCAGAGGCCCAAATGTGAGCCAAGTTCACTTCCAAACCCAAAAAAGCCTCCTCTTTGGTGCATCATTCTCCCTCACCTCCTTCTGTCATTGTCACCCTCTTCCGTCCTTCTACTCCTCCGTCCTCATCCTCCTTCCTCTCCCTCCTCTTTCCTATCATCACCCTCGCCGCCCATCCTCTTTTTCTATTTTTGTTCTCGTTGAAGGATCGGTGAACACCTCCGCACAAACGAAGTAAGCCGCAATCTTCTCCTTCCTCCTCCTCCTCCTCCTCCTCCTCCTCCTCCTCCTGCCTTCGCCCTCCGACTTCCCATCTTTCAACACGCGTCTTCACCTGTTTTACCCATTTCTCTTGCCCCATCATGGCCTCCCACTGTGCTGACCTTTCCTTTGCAACCCCTTGAGATTTTAAGATATGGCCGGTTCAGCTCCCATCATTGCGCTCTCTCTCGTTGACCTCATGAGATTTTAAGCACCTCCTGGTTGCATCTGTGCTATTGTTTTCGACCTCAGTCGGAATATGTTGGTCAAGTCCATACAAGCAGCTCATACCAAGTTTTGTTGATTTGTCTTTGTGTGTTACACACACACACACACACACAGAGAGAGAGAGAGAGAGAGAGAGAGAGAGAGAGAGAGAGAGAGAGAGAGAGAGAGAGAGAGAGAGAGAGAGAGAGGGTGCTCAAAGTTTCATCAGGACCAGTTGTCGTCCCGACCCACTCATCGAAAAGATGTGGGCCCCCACTAGACACCATGCGCTCCTTACCCGCCCGTTTTCCCAACACTGGTAGCCGGGAGGAAGCGTTATGTGAGACCCGGCTTTATAAGGAGTATACAATCTCAACATACTCGATTTAACTAGACACAAGCCGCAAAAAAAGAGCATAACACTTCTGATAAATCTCAACAGTGCCCTAAATCCCACAGTAAACCTTGTATTCCATTGCTCATATGATAGCATAGTGCTGGACTGAAATCTGAAGATTAACCAATGGAAAAAATGAAAAAGATCACCGAATGGTAGGCAATTGTGGGACTGAGTGGAGCAAGTAACCTCCGGGCTGAGCGGCTGACAGCTTAAGGGCACCCCTTAGGGTTTATCCTGCAGTGCGGGCGGGCTCTGCTAGTAAGCTTCTCGCCCGTAGGAAAGGCCAACGGGCGGGATGGATGGCACCGTAGCAACCCCCCATTGAACAGGCGGCTCAAGCCACCAGGTAAGTCTCTCTCTCTCTCTCTCTCTCTCTCTCTCTCTCTCTCTCTCTCTCTCTCTCTCTCTCTCTCTCTGTGTGTGCTGTGTCTGATCTGCCCCTCTGCTTGCTGCAAAATGGATCCACAAACTTCGCTTGCCGGTGATAGGCAACCGGTCTATCGCCCTCCTGAATCAAAGGGGCTGGGAGTAAAAAAGAAAAAAAAAAGAAGAAGAAGTAGAAAACAAACAAATGGAAGCCACTCGCACTGGTGGGGCGAGTTAAAAAATAATAATAATAAAAAAAAGAATGGAAGCGATAAAAAGACGGACTAAATTCAGAGTTACTATTTTTACTTGTCGTCTGATTCCATCACAGATCCAAATCAGGGCCGCAGTGTTTTGAGAGTTCGTGGACAAGTTCGACACCCACTCATTTTCTTTCCCATGCTCGTTTCGAGGTCGGTCGTACCAGCAACAAATTGCCGATACGAGCATGGGCAAGAAAATGGAAGGGCACTTCCCTCAGCAGATTTACATCACACATCACACTGCCACAGCTCTGTTTTTTTCTGGAGGACAACATGGGATGGAAGGGCTGCCACTGGGATTTGGAATCTGAGCAACAATTGTGGAATTGAGAAGAACAGTCCAGCTCACCGCAACATAAAAAGCGGGAAACCATGGTTGGGGTTGCAGACCCTCTTTTACCACTTCGGCTCAAAAGAACGTGGGGTAGACAGGCCATGAGAACATACTGATAGCCATAAACAATGGAATATGCGCATCCCCAGGGTCAATCGGCAATGGCCTAAAAAAATGACACAAGCACGAGCATCACTACTCCCTTCTTTCCAAGGCTGCAGAAGAACACAATGGCATCGCAAATCACAACCCTAGGCCGACTTAAGCCACTAGCATCCGGCCCAACTTTCCACTCCGCTGGACCGAAAAAACTATCGCTCCCCCCAACAGCCGCTCCCCCCAACTTTCCAGGCCTTCTGGGCGACGGTAGGCCCGAAGAAAGCGGAGGTCGGTGGCAAAGTGGAAGTCGACGGCAATTCAAAAAAACACAAAAAAGCGCCAGCTTCAGAGATTTTTTGCGCTCGAAAAAAAAAAAAAATGCACCGAAAAATGGTAGCAGAACTACTGTGAACAGTGTGAAATGAATCGTCACCCCCGTTCGGCGAATTTTTCATCTTCCCGCTGCCACGTGTTGACCAACATGATTTTCGCCGAGGAAAAAATACTTGAAAGTTAAAACTATTTTTTGCCACTCTGGCAGTTCTCCACACTCCACTACTGTTAAGCCCATATGAACCTCTGCTACCGGTCCAGGGCCCCCCTCCCCAAGTTTCCAAAGCCGGGGGTAGGATTAAACATGGCTGCAGCTAGGTCAAACCTATTGTTAAAGGCTGAAGTTAGGTCAGACCTTTGTAAAGACTGGAGTTAGGTAGGTCAAACCTGTTGTGAAGGCTGCAGTTAGGTCAAACCTATTGTGAAGTCTCCCTGAAAAGGGGGCACACAATTCCTCATGAGCAATTTCGCAGTTGCTTTCTTCTTCTTCTTCTTCTTCTTCTTTTTTTTTTTTTTTTTTTTTTCCCAGATCACTCGAGAGGCAGTCGCTCTCAACACACCTTCAACAGATTTTTTTTTATTTTTTCTTTCCAAATCACTCGCGAGGCAGTTGCTCCCAACACACCTTCAACAGAAGATTTGAAGAAAAACAGGAATGCAGGACACAAGCCACTGTATTAGGGGGGGGGGGGGGGAATAAACAAAAATGGAGGCAGCAAGAAACAATGTAACAGTTTTGGTTTTCAACTTTTCAAACTATTTCTGGAGCAAACAGGACACGCACGACTGCCACAGCCCAGCTTGACCCCAACGTCAGTGCAATAGTACACGGCCCAGGACAATCAAGCTTTGGGAAAATGAGGCTCAAAGGCAACTGTCGTTTAAACCAACCCCCATTTATTTTTTGCCAGCCTCCAAGGGTAAGCCAATATTCCACGACGGCTCACCACAATCGAGCTTTCGGAAAATGAGGGTCAAAGGTATCCTACTCTCCATGGTTTAAAGTTTAAACCACCCCCCATTTCTTGATGCCAGCCTCCAAGGCTACTAAGCCAATATCCCCACCACCTACCAACCTTGAGACGCCTCTCAGATTCCCCGGGCCCAGGTGTAACACAGGCAGTCCAGTCGCTGTTCCCGCATGCTGGTTCCGTGCAATGGGAAGCGGACAGGTTACGGGCCGTTTTCAATTTGCATCCCAGCTCGATCTGGGCCAGTCCTGTTTCCTGTACCCCATTGCGCGTTTTCTGCTCACACGCCCAGGGTGGTCGGGTTTAAACTTTAAAGGCACCCTGTTGCGCACACGCTATACCAGAATTCTTGGTGGCAAAAGTCAGGGCTAATGCATAACAGACACAGTAGTACACCCCACCAGTACATCCAGCTATCGGCCATGGTCGCTTTTCGGAGGCTGCCCGCTGCCGATTCAATTTATCGATGGCGCTGAGCCTCCGAAAATTCCGTGGGCAACAGAGTTTTCTGTTCAGCAAGGCTGGGGCTGTGTACTGGCAATTTACGTCAATGCCAAACGCCACAGTGGTTGCCAAGGGATTATATATAATGATCCTGCTCACTACAGCAAAACCACAAGGGTACTTATTTGAAATCAGCAAGATTAATCAGCCTCTCAGGTCACAAAGAATACGAAAACCACGTAGATAAGAGTCACAACACACCGAAAGTGATACGGGCGTATCATGGCCAACCTGTAGCGCCACTCGGGCAACAATAACAACATCCATGACCAGCCTGCCTGCCTACTGACGAGGAGATATACTATTCATCAATCGACAGCCGCATAAAATCTGCCCTCTTCATGCGCCACCTACGCGTTTCAGGGGAGAGGTTCACAATGCCCCCCTTTTTCATGCCAAACAGAGCTGCGCTGTTTCAAAGCAGGCACGCCCAACCAAACCATATCACTTCGTCACTGCTCACTAAATCTTCCCGGATAGCATGCATCTGCTCATCACATC
This sequence comes from Chara braunii, assembly GCA_003427395.1. Taxonomy (NCBI): domain Eukaryota; kingdom Viridiplantae; phylum Streptophyta; class Charophyceae; order Charales; family Characeae; genus Chara; species Chara braunii. The sequence continues at coordinate 5,121,576 of BFEA01000011.1, forward strand.
ACATCCACCTATCTATTTGCTGTCTGAAATCTGAAATACAAAAAACACGCCCTGCACCGCACTTACCCTTTCTTACGAGAGTGAGCACGCCGCCGCTCTCGCGACGGATAGGTCGGAACTTCCAGGCGACTGGAAGCCCAAGCACATAACTATCAATCGCGGCAACTCCGCGGACAGTGACGCGAGGTTGGTTTTCGAACAAGGTTAGGGTGCAATGAGTCCCATCATGTACTGATGCTTGCATGCACACAAACCAGAAAACAGAGACCGCCTGAATGCATAAAGATGTCCCGTTGCCTTGCCTGCTTCGTTTACCTCCCCGCTGTCCACTCCTTCCGTGGCTATAAACGAGTATAAAGCCTCAACTGCAGTTGTTCTGCTTCCTGTCACCACGGACCAGGCAACACGGTCAATCAGGCCTCACATCATGCATGCATTTGCTCACCTTGAACCACCACTACCTTTTCCCATGTGGGCCGCGCCGTCGGGGGCCCGAATCATTAGGAGGCCCCGCCGATAAGACTTGTGAACGGCGGCCGTCGTCGGGCCCGGCCTACGGTTTTTAAGGACCCGTTATCCCAACAGCGGGATAGGTAGTGGTGCTTTAACAAGCCAAGCATGCACACCGAGTACAAAATGCCAAATGATTAACATACATTCGATAGAATCGACAAAATACCCACACAGCCGGAGAATGGGAAGCCTGAACTGGCAACGATGTCCCGTCACTGCTTCATTTACCTCCGCTGTCCTCTCCTTCGGGGAGATACAGAGCCTCCACTGCACTTGTTCTGCTTCCTGTGACCATCGGCAGGCGACATTGTCAATCAGGCCTCGCATTATGCATCACACATCTGTGCTGACCTTAAGAAGCATGCACACCGAAAGTACAAAAAAGGTGAAAAAAAACGGCAAGCAATTAATAGACATGATACAACAATTCCCGCAGAACAGGGCCGGGAGTTCTGCTCAGTAAACATCGCATACGTGGTCTGTCTGACCACAACGGCATCGAGTCATAAAACTCCATCCCTCCTCTCGCACCGTCCTCTCCTGCCAAACTAAGCCTACCATATCTGTCAAAGGAAGGATGAGCAGGGCACGCTCCTGAACGATCCCCACGAACTCTGGTGCAAAACAATCAATCAGGGCGAAACCTCCACAAAAGCAGAGGAAAGCAACTAGAGGACAAAAGCCGAAGCAACTAGAGGACGAAAATGAAGCGGCGGCTAGAGGACAAAAGTGCCCAGCTTTACGGGAGCCTCATATTACAATCTACACCCCAAGACCGGCAGATCTGTATCTTATTCACAACAAGCCCAGGCAAACACAGCAAAGCCTGGGCTTTGCGTAGGTGGTACCCCCCTTTTTCACTGCCTCAAATCTCTTCAGCAACAGCTGGTGCTGAGGCATCGGCTACTCCAATGCATGCGGTTTTCACAATTCATTGCCGCCTGGGCGTTTTGCATCTCACTCGGGCCGATCAATGATTGATCGACCCAATGACTACTACTACCCTTCTCAACAACTTTCCCAATCTTGGTGGCTCCTTGACTGACCCAACCACTCAGCAGCTTTTCAACATCACAACCACTTTCTCCAATCTACCCAGAAGAGAGAGGACCAACACTCCCTCCCGGTACCGGAGACTCTCCTCCATATTGGACCTACATGGAGGTCCCGTCGTCCCAAACTCTCATCCACTTGCATCAATGCCAGCCCCAGCCCATATGCCAAGCTATCCTTCTGCACCTATCCATCTATCAACAACACCTAATGAGTCATCTCCACATGCTTTATTAAGCTGTGAGAATTTCTACTGCGCAACTGGACAGCACGCATCAAGGGGGCATGGATGGGGAAAAGGGAAGTGTGTCATGCATATCAAGCCTAGCCATTGATTATATATTTGGCAGCAACCAAGCTTTGGCTCAGTTTTCACAAGTCCGCAGACAAGTGGCAACAGTCGTTCAAAACAAGAGCGAGCGGTGGTGGAAAGGCAACGCCGCATGGTCCTGAGGGTCCACTTAGCAATCTTACCCACTGTGGCACGGTATGCTTCTTCCACCCCTCCACACCCCTCACCATATCCACCACCCCTCCACACCCCTCACCATATCCACCACCCCTTCACACCCCTCACCATATCCACCCCTCCACCCTGCCAACAGAGTGTCAGGGCTCTGTCTACCAGAGTTTCAAAACAGGGTTAGCAAAGGGAATCGGGGAAAGCCAATGTTCGACAAAACGTAGCAAATACCTACCTGTTCATGCAAAGTGGCATGGAGAGGCGATAACAGTAAAGAAGCAAACATTGATAACTGTTTGGAGTGGCCCAGTCGACAAGCACAGAGGCGAGCTCCCTTAAGCGATCACACTGTGCTGGAATCAACGACTGAAACACAATGGCAAGCGATTGGACCGAGTCTCCCTCGCAGAACCATTGTGCTAGCTCTGCTGTGATGTTCCACATGGTCCTCAGCATGTGGCAGTGCATTTTGCGAAGTTGATGTAGCGACATGAAGGCAGGACGGCACACAGCCCGGGCAGCTAGCAAGGAGCGCAAAGGCAATCAAAAGGCGCTGCATCGTGCCACAGGAGAGTAACTTCTGCGCGATCAGCATCCGTAGGGGAAGGATCACTCGGGGGACTTCAATCACTCTTCTGCTACACAGCTTCTACGGGAGTAGGGGTCGTGGGCCTCCGGTACGTATGAGATAGACCTTGATGACAACAACAATGCTGCGGTTGGCAACGAGTCCTCTCGCTAAGTTCCCAATTTTGAGAGAATTCCCGCTAAGATAACAGATCCGCAAGGAGGCAAACGACAGGAGTTGACTTCGGCACAGTCATACAAAGGTCAGTCAAAGGGCAACGTGGGGAGCGAAGGGAAGGGAGGGTAAAACAAACAAGGGGCTCTGGCACGGGAATGAATAGAGACAAAAGAGGCTGCTGCTAGGGCAGCGCGTATATTGATTGGGAGCTCTTTGCGAACAAAACATGAAAAAAAAGCCGTCCGTCTTCCACTTTTAAATGCTAGAGCTGTGACAATCGCCGGTGACAATGAAGTTTGCCGAACGTTCCACCACCTCTCCGCCCCGTGCCCCCCCCCCCCCCCCCCCCCCCCCCCCCCCCCCCCCCCCCCCCCCGACTCTTCCTACAAGCCTCTACCTCTGATCACCTCGGACCCCCTTCTGATACATGCATACAAAGAACCCCCCCTGAATCTAACGGAAAGTTCTCCCCATCTCATTCCAAGAGGACGGTTGAGAAAAGCGCTCCAACTCGATGACCCCCCACTCCATGTTCAAACTTCAAACATAGTTTCCATAAGAAAACGCAGCGTTTTCTCCCTCCCCACGGCTGCACCGCACTCCACCACTAAATATATGACAACTACGTCTCAAAGACCAACAAGCTAAAGGGCGTGAAGAGAACAAAAACGAAATGGCAAAAGAAAGGGAAAAAAGTGGGGGGTG
>BFEA01000011.1:5136551-5147878 GCA_003427395.1 Chara braunii
GGTAGAGCTGCACCAAGAAGCTTCGAGGCAGAGTCAGGCATGACGGCCTGAACATAAAACTTCTTTTTTCTTTCTTTTTCTTCTTCTTCTTTCCCTCTCTCTCCTCTCAAGTTCATTCATTTCTTTTTGCAATTGGACGGCATTGTACTCTCTCATATATGTGTACTTTGAAATTGGCCAAGATCATAACATTGGTATCAAAGTGGATTCTACTTGCCGGCGAGAGTTTGACTGCCCCAACCCTAACCTAAGTGGTTGAGGGCACCACTTAGGGTTAGAGCTAGTTCGTGAAGGGAAGTGGGGCAGCGTGGTCTAGAGAGGCTGCCCCCACCTGACAAGGTCGTGCTGGGTCGGCATTTGACCCGCCAGGTTGCTTGAGATAAGTTTGGGGTGGCGAGACATTTCTTGGAGACTTCATGCGACAATTTGAGAGAGGTGACACTGAGAGGCACTCACACCTTGGAATCTGATTCAAGGGAGACACTTGGCGACTTTAAGGTTTCCCTCAAGTAGGCGAGCTTGAGGGAAAGCAGCCATTCTGCATCTACGGACTGCAAGTTGCTACTTCGTTCTTCAGCATCGGCGGGGGATCCGGGGTTGCACTTGGGTGCGGGAGTTTACCCTCCTAGGAGATAGGACACTAGTGTAGGGGTAGTGTTACATGGGTCAGGGGGACCACATGAAAGGGGGGTGAGTTTTATTCATCTCGATCCTCAGGCCACTCAGGTAAGTGTCGTGCACCTACGGGATGGCCATGTGTGTGTGCATGGTATTGATTGTCCTGTTGGGGTTATTTTGGGTTTCTTTCCTACTCCTCTGCGATCTTGATTGTGTGTTTGAGTGTGTGGACTACTTACTCACCTGATGGATGGAGAAATGAAGTATCTTGGTTTGAATGCCGAGTCCTACAGTGCTTTGTCTTTTCATCTCTGAACGGTTGTAGACTGTAGGTTTGTCTAAAAAGTGAAAGTCGTTTTTCAATACGGTAGAGGCAAAAAGTAAGTCCATGTAGGACTCCTCTTCCTCTTCCTTGGGACTCTGTTGCGGCCTGCGTGGGACCCATAGGGACCCTGTGGGCCCAGGCCCAAGCAAGAAGGGCCCCTTGGACCCAAATCTGTTAGACTTTGCTTCATTCTCTTTCTGACTGGGATTCAGAGTTTATTCTTTTGGTTAGGACACCCGCTACCAAGGAGATCTCGGCTAACGTTTCACATGCTTCTATTGCACCGTCCGTGGCTTGACTCACACCTTGTACACCACTCAATTCTCCAATATTGCATGACGTCAGTCGTTGTCTGATTTGTTGTATGTTCACAAAACTGGTCAAACAGGACTCGGGGGGATGTTGTATTCGAACTGGTTAGGTTGAGTGGGTGGATTGGACCTCTCATTGGATTTTTTTTTGTTTTTTTTAATTGGTTGCTCTCTAGTCCAAATGTAATGCTGCTCCGGCTACAGGATTTCTACCTTTTCTTTCTTCGAGTTTTATTAGTTTGTTCCTATTCTCGAGTTCATATTTCGATGCCCTTGAAGACTTGTGGACAAAAGGAAGAGAGAGAGAGAGAGAGAAGGGAGAGAGAGAGCACCCATCTTAAGAGACTTGCTGAAGCATTTTCTGTGATGTCGGCTGAAAACCTGGTAGTTCTAATGTGGCATTAGTAAAGGATTCTATGGCCTTAAAGGCCCAACTGGATGCCGCCAACGAGGAGGACAAACCATTGTTTCAAATCCTCTACGACAAGGCACTGGCAAGGGAAGTGAAGGCAGAGGAGGAAAAGCGGAAAACCGTTGTCGCAGACCATGAGGTTGTCCTCAAAATAGTCCCTCCTTGCCTGACACTGAGGTCAAGAAAGATCCGGTCACATATGTACGTGCTCTCATAAATTGTCACCTGTTCAGTGAATTTCCTGGTCAAATCTCTAAATTGTTTGACCAGGTGAGTAAACTGCAAACGCAGATTGCAGATATGACCAAGGAGCATAGTGATCAAATGCAGCAGATGGCAAATCTGCATCAGGCCCAGATTTCTAACTCTCTCTCTCTACCTCATGTCTTCAATGCTGCTCGCCAGTTTTCCTTGCTCCTCTACATGCCTTTACTTCTTCTTCTCTGAGTGTGATTCAATCGGCACGTGCAGGCCCTGCTGTCACTGCAGCAAGTGACAACGCAAGGATTTTTGCAACTGCTGCAGCCTCAAGTTCGGATCCAGCATTTGCTGGTGCCGGCTGCTGCAGTCCTTATGTGGACAAAAAGGCGGTACAAATATTGTCCAAGTACGACGATAAGGAAGACAGAGTCCTGGACTAGCTCCATAAGAGCCTATTTCAAGGTGGTGAGAACTCAACTATCGAGCCAGTCCTTAATCACAGGGACAAACCTCGAATCTGTCGTACCGGGCTTATGCAAGCCAGGTACACGAAGATCGATCTGACATGGTGGCTCAAAGCCACAATTGTGACCACACTGGAAGAGATCATAATTAAACAATACAAGGATCCACATGCTGCTACGAGAGTAAGGAACAAGTTAGACAGTCTCAGTGCAGCAAATGGTTGGGCACCATTTACAACCTGCAATAGTATGTTAGCAAACTTTTTGCTACTCCTGAGTTGCAAATGATTGCACAGTCATGCTTGGATGTTGTGAAAGGTACGGCTCCCACTACTTACACACATCGCCTAGGCAAAAAGGTCATTGAATATACGGACTGGATTTCCCTCATGCTGGATGTAGTCAGCCTTGGGGCACAAGACCTCGTTTCCACAACAGGCAGCAAAAAGTCTATAGGCGACAGGCGGTTTCGATGAAGCAACCATTTTGTTATGCATGACCTATTGGAGGCTGACGAGGAGGCCTATGACGACCCCACTCTTGATGACGACCAAAAACAGGACCCTGAGAGAACCTGTTCCTCTTCAGCCCATGCATTTGACATAAGTACCGACCAAGAAAGGCTAAACGCCTTTAGAAAGTCTACCAATGTCAAGGGACCAAACCGGAACTCGAGGAAGAACTATATTCAACTTCCCAAGGGAGCCAAAATACCAGCAAAATCGAAATATGCAACAACCAAACCATAGGTTGACCTCCGGATCACTGAAAATGCTTGGAGGGTTAGGCTGAAGAAAAAGGTTTGCGTGCATGTTCAAGATTGTTGTAGGCTGCAGGGAAACCAGAACCGAACGTGGAGTTGACATCAACACCCCTTACAACAAGGGGCACTGAGCCTGATGTAGATCAGCAGTCCTCTCTAGGAGCCCCATCATCTGTTGATTCGAAGGTTTACGCGTGTCATGTTCTTTATGTTGAGCCTTGGGAGGAGTCTTAGAAGGTTAACTTCCACTACCACCTCGAGCATTGGGCTGAAATGAAACAGCAGCGTGCTCAAGGGACAACGGAATTGATTGTCTTCAAGCTTCTCATCAACCACCGCTACCTTTGTGCCTTGGTTGATTGCGACGCAACTACTAGCTTCATGTCTCCACACGGGGTGGGCAAGGTGGGAATGAGAATGAAGCAAGTGGAGTTGCAAGCCCCTTGCCAGGCCCAAGTAGGCAACAAAGAAGTTGTCTCCTCTACCCATGCAGACAAAGGTGCGCGCACTACCTTTGACCTACGTAGCACCATGTTTGCGTTCGAAGGCGAACGTGAACATGTTCAGTCGAGAACGCGAACAAGTGCCAAAAACCCTCCAAAGGCGAACATAAAAAAAAAGGTCTCAAAAAACTCTAAAATATATATATATCGTCATATGTTATGTAAAATAACAATACAAGCAACTTTTGCCTTGGACTCATGTTCAATTTCGTAGCCAATCCTGAGTTAAAAATCAAAAACCGAAAAAAAAAAACAAAAAAAAAACATAGACATATATATCGTCAAACAAAACTGCCCGATAAACCGTAGGCAGAAAGGGAGAAGAGGGCAACAAACGAGGGGCTGTGACAAACTGTTTCATCGGAGTTTCACCGATATATCTAGGCTACCAAAGTGGCCCAGGGTCACTTGCCCGACAGGGCCAACAAAAATAAAAATAAATAAAAATAAAAACATTATTATTAGAATTTATTTTTTATTCTAAATTTGGTGAAGAATTTCGATGTGACCCTGGGGCAAAAGTTGTTCAATTTATTTTTCTGCATAAGATAGTTTTTTTCCGATTTTTTGGATTTTTTTTTTTTTTTTTTTTTTTTGTTGGCAACGTCCTTGGTCCTTGCACAGGCTGGCCACCCGAAACCCGAGCGGCCCGACTGGTAGCCTAGTATATATATTGTCACAGAACTATTGACTAAGAGCATGAGCACGTGAAGTAGAAGAAGAAATAAGATGAGCAAAGAAAAGAAAAATGAAAGAACAAACAGGCAAAGAGACAGACAAACCAAAATGACACTTTGTTTCACAGTATTATTATTTCTTTCAGTGTTTTACAAAAAATATTTACACTGAATCAAAGGATAAAAATCAAAAACAAAGACACATTGAAATCATTCAGTCTCTCAGTCTTCTTAACGCCTCCTCCACTGTGCCTCTAACCTACAAGGCTCGCCACGTTGATGAAGTTGAGCGCGAGCTGCCCCCATCCCCGTATGCCATAACAGCCCACTTGCACGCTATGGGAAAGAGGCACAGTGAAGGAAGAGGTGTCAAACACAAGGGAGAGAGGAGCAAAAAAGGAAAATCGATAGGCGGAGTGAGAAAAAATAAAAATAAAATAAGGGTGACACAAACATCTTCTTTCTTTTACTGCATTCTTCTTTCTTTCACAGTTTTGCAATTTTTGTAAAGAGTCTACCACGTTCATTTTTCAGCGCACCTGCACTTCCTTCTTCATTTTTTATTCTCATTTTCACCCTTCGAACTTTTTCTTTGAGGGTGCTAGGGTGCAGGGTACAAACAAAGTAAAACGACACAAACTTATGTTCTTCTTTTACTGCAGTCTTCACTGTTTTGCAATTTTAGTGAAGGGTTTCCCACCTTTGCACATTCTTGTACACTCTTTTCAACACACCTGCACATTTTTGTCAGGGTGCAAGGTACGTCTAAGTAAGACCCTCACGACAGATAGGACAACTATCATAAGGATGCGGGCGATGGTAGCAGCCCTCCCGCTGATCTATAGGACGAAAACCATTCAGGTAAGCAACTTCGTCACAGCAGGAACCAGGACGGCTAGCATCGACCATACCTCTGAAGCATGCACGGCAGAGGGCATGCAGATTGCAGGCCATGACCATTGTGGGGCGTTCACCATCACAGTTAAGTGCACATTCGCTATAGCGCCCGTAGGCACAGATGGGACATACTGCATCTGGATGCAGAGGATGTTCACAATCCGGATACAGGTGGCATCCCTGCCGACATATATATATATTTACCAAAAAAAATTACGTTCGCCCGCTGTTCGCGCGAATGTGAAGGGGCGCAAACACGTTCGCCGTGCTACACAGCCTTTGACAAAGATAAGACTGTCACACACGCACTCAACTTCTAGGTACTTGAAAAGTGCCCTTTCGACACACTCATTGACAAATGGACTGAATGGAAGGCTAATATCTTTGTGGCGCATGATGCTTTGGGAAAAGCACGTGCAGTATTACTAGACAAGGAGAGCGCATCCCAAGCACAAGGAGGAAGAACAATTGTATGTTGTTTTTGTTCGTCCTACTCGTGTAACGACAACTTCGTCAAAACGGACATATATTTTTTGAACGAAATTGGAATTGAGTTTTTGGGCCGAAACCCGGTCCAAATTTTTAGCTCCGCGGGGCCCAACGTTCCTGGCACGTCGGGCCCTCTAGATGTATCTGACCTCAAGCAGAGACCAGATACGTCTAGGGGGTCCCGCGTTCTGGGAATGCCGAATCAGCAGGAGCTAAAAATTTGAACCGGATGCTTACACAAAAATAGTCAATTCTTTTCTTAGCATCGAAAAACCAGACCTTCGCATCCTTGAAAATCAGGCTAACTACTGGGGTCAGCCTGCAACTGCTCGAGGAGTGGACTGAGGTTCGGATACTTGGCAGTTTGCTCCAGGAGCTCCTCCTCCAGTTTCTTTCGAAGATCGTAGGAGTTCACAATGCAAATTATATACTTAGGGTGGCGAGAGAATGCATCAGCAACTTGGTTATAACAACCATTTTTATGTTTTAATTCGAAGTCAAAAATGTCAATCTCATGGAACCAGCAAGTCAACGTAGGAGACAACGTAGTTTTCTCCTTGATCCATTTCAAGGTTGCATGATCTGAGAAGACCTTGAAATGGTGTCCCAAAAGGTATTCCTTCCAATGGTTCAGTGCCTCGCGCAGAGCATAGAGCTCGCGCATGTAGGTGGAAATAACTACCATTTCGCGGCGCATGCATTTGCTGTAGTACTCGAGCAACTGCAATGCGGAGCACAAAATAACTTACTTAAGATCTCTTTCAAGGTCTGAAAAGCGGTCTCACATGCTGCATCCCACATGTAAGATATGTTTTTGCTTGTTAGTTTAGACATTGGGCGAACAACAAAAGAAAATCGGGGCACAAACTTTCGAGAGTATGATGCAAGACCAAGAAGAGAACGCAATTCACAAACGTTCGTGGGTGGAGGCCACTTGCGTATGGCGTCAACCTTGGTTGTCTGAGGATCAAGGCGTGCAACAAACAACCGGTGCCAGAGACAGATGACGCTGTCCTTCCCAGACTCATATTTCTTTAAGTTGAGATGAAGTTGTGTTATCTTGAGGAAGGTGAACAGTTCCTCGAGGTGCTTTATGTGATCCTTAATTGACTTGCTGAAAATCAAGATACACAACCACAAAACGACCGATTTGTTCGCGGAGGACCTTGTCCATAAGACTTGGAAGGTGGTCGGCGCATTCGTGAGACTGAAGGGCCTTACGATGAATTCGTAAAGCCCATCGCGAGTTTTGAACGTTGTCTTGTGCTGGTTTGCAGATTCGACTTCAATCTGGTGTTACCCAGACTTGAGGTCGATCTTGGAGAAGACCTTGTACCCATCTGCAGCATCAAGCAAATCATTTATGCGTGGCAATGGGTACACGTTCTTTAAGAACTGGCAAACAAAATTGGTTCACCCCATGAGTTTGACGCTAATGATGGATGATTTGCTTGATGTAAAGCCCATCACGTATCCATTGCCACACAAATGATTTGCTTGATGCTGCAGACGGGTGCACCCGATGTGTTTGACGCTTGTCAATACAATCACGGAGTTTGCCTCCTTTCTTAGGGACAAACAAAATAGGTGAACCAAATTTAGATTCACTAGGCTTCATCTATCCCTTGTCAATCATCTCGTCGATCTGTTTTCGAAGTTCGCGGGATCCCATACGGTATTCACAACACCTTGGAGGAATTGTGCCTTCGACCAACTGAATCATGTGTTTGACCGATTGTGTGGGGACTCCACGGGGCTCGGCCAGAACTTTCGAAAATAGGTCGAGTAGGCTTTGGATGCTTGTTTGGATCGGCGGGGGTGGGGGATCAGAAAAAGGGTCACCTAAATTAGGTCGCAAACTATTAATGAAGGGAACCGACCTGAAGTAGACTCGCTTGAAATAGAAGTAGATGTAGAAGTAAAAATACTAAGAGTAGGCACATTAGGCAAAGTAGGACTTGTACTAGCCGCAAAAGTAGAAGGCACATAACAACCATTTCGTCAAAACGAACATATTATATATTTTGAACGAAATTGAAATCGAGTCACTTCTTGGATTTGGCTCATGGTTGGAGTGGACACTTCGCATGGCAAAAACGTACTGAAAAACGTGATACAATTTGCTGGCCTGGTATGAAAGGATCGGCATGGTTGAGCGTCAAGTCTGTCAACGAATCAAACCATCGAGGCAAAAGTCCATGGGGCTGCTCAAACCTCTTCCCATTCCCGGCTATCCCGAAGACTTCATCTTTATCGACTTCGCAAACATGGGAAAGACAAGTAAGAATGGTTATTCGCAAGTGATGGTGATTGTTGATCGTTTTTCCAAAATTATACATCTGATTTCATTACCACTTCTTGCCCCGACTAAACTCGTGATTCGTGAGTTCCACCAGAAATACATTCCGCAGTTCGGGACCCCGAAAACCCTTGCGAGTGATCGGTACCCAGCTTCATAAGTACAGAATGTAGGGACTTCACGTCCCAACTCCCTGACCTCAAACTGAGGATGACATATGGACGACATCCTGCCGACGGTTTGGTTGAGGAGATTAATCGGACCGTGTTTAACTTCTTTGTGCCTTAATCATTCTAAATCAAGAAACCTAGGATGAAGAGTTGTATTCCGTACAACAACTGCATCCATTCTTCCACGAGCATGACGCCAAATAGGTTGCATTACAATTGAAAGATTCGTAATTCGCTCTCCTACTTATTCCCCAAACTGGTCTAACGCCTGGCAGGTCCAGCTTCAACGATAAGCATGATCCCTTGCTCAAGGTTGTCATTGCAGCAATGACCAAGCGACAACACACCATGATCCATCATGCGAATAAGAAGCGCACACCTTCGACTATCGAAGTGGCAGGTTATGTTTGGGTCAAGATGTCTGAATTTTCAAAAGAAGAGGGGGTGTTCCGCAAACTTCTCCCTCTCTATTATGGTTTGTGAGGAGTTCTGGATGTGATTGGTGATGATAAATTTGGTCCTTCATACGCAATTGTCGTGCCTCCTTATTTGCGCACATACCCAATCTTTCACACATCGAAATTGTTTATATATCGTAATGCTAAAACCTTCAAATGTCAAGAGAACATGATCCCTCGTGCAATCAATGGCGGTCAAAAGATATATAGAATCTAAATTCACATTGGGGAGGGACATAACAAACAATATCAGGTTGGTTTCATGTACCACCCGTTGGACGATCTCTACCGGATCTCTAAGCAGAACTGCTGCGCAACGCAAAAGGGAATTCTTATTGGTCTTTGTTGTTGGACATCTTCTTCTTCTTCTTCCTTTTTTATTCTTTTTCTTTCCCTCTCTCTCCTCTCAAGTTCATTTATTTCTTTTTGCGATTGGACGACATTGTACTTTCTCATGAATATGTACTCCGAAACTAGCAAGGATCATAAAAATAAAAAACAAAAAACAAAGGCACATTGAAACCATTCAATTTCTCATTCTTCTTTTAACTCCCCCCACATTGTGCCTCTCACGTACAAGGGGTGCCACGTTGACGAAGTTGAGTGCAAGCTTCCCCCATCCCCGTGTGCCATAACACATAGAAGAGGGATGGAGAGAAGACGAACAAAAAATGATTAAGGGAAAGTAAGGGAAAGTACGCAGTGTGGAGTGAAGATGCAAGCAAAAGAGGATAAGAAAAGACTCAAAAATGAGTTTGTCCTTGACGACAAAGAGGACATACATTGTAAGGATGGTGGATGAACACATGGAAGAACTAGCTGAGCATTTTCAGTACAAAAATTGCCACGACGGTTGGCATTGAGCATGCCCACCATACACCCCCGACAAATGACATGTCGATTGCAGGCCAAAATGAAGGAAGAACGGTCACCACAAAAGACCATGCATTCAATATAGCGTCCATGGGTGCATATTGGACACATAGTGTCCAGATGCGGAGGGTACCTGCAGTCAGGAATGGAGGGACAGTCCTTTGCACACATGGATGCAGAAACCATGTTATCGTAGTGATTGTGACAGAGACGATGACGGTTACAGTCGAGACATGGATGCAGAAACCATGTTATCGTAGTGATTGTGACAAAGACGATGACGGTTACAGTCGAGTGAAACAGTGTTTCTAGCCGTGCTAAGGAGAGGGTCGCAGAATGTTGGTACATTGTTTTGCTGCAGCACGGGCCCAGAGGAATGATCTTCGACATAAAAGAGACTGCGGACGGTTTGTTGTGGCAAGAAAACAGCATCATTATGTCAAAAATTAGTGACACTAGTCATGGCATGCACCATGGTGTCGTTGTCCCACAGCTCCGAGTGGTCAAAGGCATGTACAATGGCCATGTAATGGCCAGGTCCATGCACAATGCAAGTAGAGATGTGGGATGGAAGATTAAACAACTCACCTGCTCAAGCATTGAGTAGTTCACGTTATATATATTGCCGCATAATTAAGAACTAAAAGAGCGCACTTCGCGAAACAAACGGTAAAGACAAGAAAAACAAAACAAAGATGATGGGCACACAAACTATTCATTTTCCTCACACTTTCCGAAACAAATGGTAAAGATAAATAAAAAAAAAGAACAAAGATGAGGGGCACACAAACTATTTATTTTTCTCATTCTTCTTTCAACTCCTTCACCATGCCTCTCACGTACAAGGCTTGCCACGTTGATGAAGTTAAGTCCAAGCTGCCCGCATCCCCATGTGCCATAGCGGCCCACTTGTACGCTATGAGAAAGAGGCAGAGTAGGGGGCGGCGCTAAACACAAGGAAGAGAGATGAAGAGGAGAAAGGAAGAACGAAAAAGGGAAAGTAAAGATAAGAAAAGGTTCAAGAATGAGTTTGTCCTTGACACATAGAGGACACACATTGTAAGGATGAGGTGGATGGGTACATGGAAGACCTAGCTGAGCATTCTCAGCACAACCATTGCCACAAGGACTTGCTCCCGACAAAAGACCATGCATTCCTTATAGCACAAAAGAAGGAAGAACACTCACCACAAAAGACCATGCATTCCTTATAGCACCCATGGCTGCAAAACGAACATATAGTGTCCGGATGCGGAGGGTGCCTGCAGTCAAGAACATAGGGACAGTCCCCTACAGACATAGATGCAGAAACCATGTCACTGCAGGGATTGTGACAGAGAAGATGATGGCCACAGCCGAGTGTAACAATGTCTGTAGCACTGCAAAGGATAAGGTTGCCGAATGTTGGTACGTTGCCCTGCTGCAGCACGGGGCCAGAGGGATGATCTTCAACACAAACAAGGGTACCTATTGCGGCTTCGCTCGCAAGAAAATGAAGGCCAAAAAACAAAAACATGAAATGGGGGATTTCGGCGGGGGATTTGGCTCACCTGTGTACTCCTGTTGACTCAGTCGATGCATTGCTGCTGGAGGTCAGAAAGCATTGGAAAACTGTCTTTTTCTTGCTGGTTTATTCCAACTTTTCCAAATTTGCACGAGAGTTGCCTCCAACTCTGCACAGTTTGGTGGGTTTGCAAGGGGGGAACAGATACTACATCGTGTTGTTACTAGGGGGGGGGGGCATCATAGTTCGTTGGTTTGGAGTATCCCTCTCTCGCCCGCGCGCACACGTGCAATTTTCCTTTTTTTTTTTTTTTTTTTTAAGGGTCCCAATGGATCACGGACACAAATGAAACTCATCGGAACA
>BFEA01000011.1:5158493-5169635 GCA_003427395.1 Chara braunii
TACACAACATGGTGGATGTATGTGGTCCTAAAACAAGTTCGGGTACTGGACCTCCCTGTGAATGGAAAGAATATGGCACGCCACCCTGTTCGGATGCATTCACCTTCGGTGCATCCCTTGCAAACAGGAGATGCAGAACTGCCCATGAACCTGGAAGCAAAACAGCAGTGTATTCAAGACATCAGTTTTTTGAAGTCCACGCTGGAAGAGGCGTGCTGGCCACTCCATGGCCAGCTGCTCTTGCAATTGCCTGCCCACATCGGCACCATCGCCATGCTGCAGTGCGCACGTGCTCAGTTTTGTCGAAGTGGCTTGGCCTCCCGCCTCTTTTTTTTTTTTTTCTTTTACCTGAAATTAAAAGTGTGTTGTATTTTTGCTTTCTTGAACTCACGTGGAAGATTCATGTATGTCCAACATATCTTCATCCACACATCGGCATTTCCAAATAGTCACGATACGGCCTATTGCGTGCAAATAATCACCATACATAGGCCTCTTGCATGCTGTCCATACATTCCCTGCTAGATGGGTGGAGGCTTCACTGCAGGGGGAGGCTCTCTCTCTCTCTCTCTCTCTCTCTCTCCACCTCCCACCCCCCCCCACACACAACCACGCATATCTTGCACTGCATGCAAGGCGCAGCTATGGCCACAATGTGAGCGCCGATCACTGAAACTCTCGCACTCCAAGCCCGCTCTATCACTTCACCTGTAAGTTGTAACATGCACCAGGGCGGGGCAACGGAGGGCACGTAGTGCAAGGAGAGACTTTTGAAGCCATGCCCGTTGGTGATTAGGACCGGCCCTAACATCCAGAGAAACCAAAAAAAAAACAAAAAAGACCTCTGGAATTGCTGTAGGTGCCTTGTGACCGGGGAGCTGCAACCGTGTCTTGACCTATTTGGGGACATGGTGTGACCGGCGCCTACCGCAATTCCCCAAATTGGCCCTCCGCATTTTCCTAGATTTTGGGAAATTGGTACAGTATGGCAGTGTGAACGTGCCCTGAATCGGGATGAGCACTTGCTAAAAATAGCTAGTGCGCATAATACCAAAGTTCATTCAGCCACAGGAACAGCGCCAATCAACTGAACCTTAGAAAAAAACGCAGAAGCTGGTTGACTTTTGTTCCCGGACAAGGACCCTGATCTGCGACCTCAATTTTCCGAATTCGCACTACAATATGAGCATATGTCAGGAGGCTATACAAAAGTTGCGGAAATCTATGCAAGAAATGATTGGTCATGCAAATCAGCACCAGCTTGAGTCTCTGTTTCAGGCAGGTGATACAGTTTGAGTCAAGGCGACGGAGTTAATCGTGAACGAAATACCTCCAAGGAACTGCAGCCACTGAATTACAAGTTGTGAGACGTTTTAGATATACTGCGCAACAATCCTCACTGGCCCTACTTATGTCATTGACATTCCCGTCACCTTCGTACTTCCATGCCTCCAAACTGTTACCTTCACTTGCTAACTATCAGTGTCCCTGACACAGATCAATGTTATCACCCTTATGGATATATACATTGATATCAATTCCATTGAACATAGGTACATGCCATTTCCTGAGCCAAGAGGAGAGAACAACCACGGAAGCCCAGGTAGTACAGGGTCAATCGTTTACAAGAGAGGAACTGGTGTGGAACATAGGTACATGCCATTTCCTGAGAAGGGGACAACCACTGAAGCCCAGGCAGTGGTTTACAAGAGAGGAACTGATGCAAAGTGCACCCCAGGTTGTGGCAGGGTATGACAGTACTCTAAAAGGAAAGCAGCAGGACGGAGGCAGGGTATCTCAGAGGACTCTGAATCCGAGGGAGTGGGAGTGTGAGGCCCCGTGAGCCTCTCAGCAGGCAGGAGAGCGCCAGTAGGCCCTCAGCTTGAGCCGAAAAAAGTAAATTCCTGCACAGAAAAAGCTGTGGTATAAAACGAAGGGTTTGGGCAAGTCAAATCATCATCTGCCAGAGTGCTGAGTCAAGCAGCTACCAGGACAGGGCAGGACCTAGCATCCAGGGAAGATGTTATTGGTTTGAAAATGTACTCGTCTGATAATGTAAGGGATCGAGATTGTAAAAGGAGCAAAATGATGGGTTGAGACAGAGACTCCTTTGTCCAAGAGGTTTGGCCAATCCTGAAGCAATTTCGATGTCCTATGAACCAAAATCGTCAGACCTTACAGGGTTCCCACCAATATTGCAACCATATTCGGTTTTGTTTTTTTTGGTTTCAGAAATCGGGTCTTGGTTAGCAAGTTCTCGGGTCTATTTTGAATTTCGTGGAACCTTCTTCAACAGGTCAACATCATCACGTGAAGCAATATACACATCTCATGTAGAAGGTTCGACAAATCCATTGCAAGTGGCCTATTTCAACGTACAAAATAGATATAGACAAAAGGTGGGAGCCAGTGGAATCTTGTGCTCTCACGTCGCCTTTGCTATCACGGGCCTTGTGCTTTCCCGTGCCCTTTCGACCTGCGTAGACCCGCATGCCTTGCCCCTTGTGCATTGATGGCAACTTGTCCAACGCCTGGTACACGCAATCCTGGCAGGTACAACAGCATAGCCCACGTTCGTGGAAGCAAACAACTGCTAAGACTCCCACGCGCTTTGGATATGCCCACTCTACCCTGAACAGTATTGATGTGGTGTTCGACACGATGGCACAGACACGACCAAGAGGCAAGGAGGGAATGTGTGCCGTGTTCTTCGAGAAGAGCATTTCAGTGGTTACAGCAATAGCTGAACGAGAATCCAAGCTGCACAATCCAGGAGATTTGCACAAACTGAATTCGTTTTTCCACAGCCAGTCACACCGTCCACAGTAGGCTGGGCTCTTAGTCGCCAAGCGGGTTACACTTCCAAGCTGCTTCGGAAGGAGTCTGAGGATTACAACTACAAAGACACAATACGCAACCAGCAAGAACGGGCGAGTGGAGTGGACTTGGGTACATGCTTCATCTCACTCGGCAATTTGGAAGAGCATGTCGATGTGAAGGGCGGTCATAGTTAGACAAACGCAGAGGGCAAGAAACTTGTCACTATGTAGTTGTTGAGGTGGGACGAGAGAGCTTGATAGCCACTGAAATCAGAGGAAGAGCGTTCAATTCTGACACGTACCTCAGCTTCATAAAGACAAGTCTTTTGCTGCCTCGGACCAACCGAGGGCAATCATCATGTGCATTGTTCAGTTTCTCCGCGATGGGCCCGGGCAAGGGTGATCGGGGAAGCAGGGCTCACCTGCCATTGTGTCCCATTTCACCAGAGTGGGGATGTGCAGAGGGCAATTGAGGAAGCTGGGCTCACGTTTCTTTACGTTCCTTCGCATTCTTCTTTCCTGCATGCAGCAGCAGAATGAGTGTTTGGGCATGTTGAAACCCATGCTTCTCATGAGGAAGGGGGGGGGAGGATGCAAAAACTCGGGGCGGATCACTGCCAATGAGTGCCATAGGTGGATAACAGATGTCTCGTGGAGCTTTGGCAGAGTGAATCGAGGGGAGATCCTTGGTCGAAACCATACGTAAGTGCTAGGCAAATGATTCAGAAGCATGTGGTGGTAGAATTGATTGACTAATTCGGTATGTTGGCCTGTCGAAAGGATACGTGCAAAGTCTAAAATCGGTTGGATGTTGTCTGAAATTGGTTTCTGGCAAGACGAAATTGACTTTTGGTAAGACACTTGTTAAATCGGTTCACCTAAAATCTCTCGAGCGGCTTATTTTGCGTTGCCTTTCATTAAAAATGCTCATCATTTTTTTGTCCTAACATTTTCTTTCGGCTGAGATAGGTTCACAAATCTAAGCGTTGGAAATTCAAGCTGCGGAGCACGCGGCTTGCAACCTGCCGAAGAGAGAGAGAATCGCTTTGTCCAAATCGGTTCATATTATTGATTAGATAAATAAAGAGATAAGAAGAATGAGAAAAAGGTTGTTAACATAGGAACATAAAAGAATATTGATCGAAATTAGCTTGACAGAAAAGTAATTTTAGGATTATGTAGATCTACGTCCATAGGTTGTTTCGGTTCGTATTGGATCGAAATTAACTAGCCAAAACGTTTCTGAGAGTTGTGATGTGAGGAAGAAGCAACAATATGTAGAAGGTTTGAAGATTATGTAGATCTATGTTGTTTTTAGTATTTTGTCATCTCCTAAAATGTTTCTGAGTGTTGTGATGTGAGGAAGAAGCAACAATATGATATGAATAACTATAAAAAAAGGAAGACAAGTTGTGGCCTGCAGGAGTCCATCTCTGAATTAGAGTAACCCAGGCCCGCGAAGGTAGGCTCAAGCTGTCAGCAGGCAGCGGATTCTCCGCCATCATGTCGAGTAGCGTTTGTGAGTCTTTGTTATACACTACCATACCAGGGGAAACAGCGCCGGACCAACGGGCCTATAGCTCAGCTGGTACACCCATCAACTGTCGAAATACAGACACCAGTATACAGACCCCAGTTCGAATTCTCATGGACCTTAAAATTAAAAAATAACAATAATAATAATAATAATAATAATAATAAATAAATAAAAAAAATCTAATGGACCTAGATGAATGCAATGAAATAATTCTGAATCAACTGGGCCGGTCGGTTCAATGATCATACCTCGAGGCCGTCACCCTTATTAAAACAGGGAGGATTGAAAGAGGGAAGGAAACAGCGCCGGAATGATGTTCCTTGAATGGGAGGACAGAGAGATCTACCGAGTGCTGCAGTTTGTGATTGAGGAGGGCGAAAGGCACGTTCACCATCACACAACGAGTGAGTCGACGTATCATCCTCCTCCCCCCAAACACAAGGCAAGGGTATTGAGCTTTTTCTGTGTATGTGCAAGGACACTACAGCCATGCAGGGGTGGGGTGGATATACACGTTCACGATCACACAACGAGTACGTCGACCTATTACCCTCCTTCCCACAAACACGAGCTTTTGTGTTGCGTGCGTGTGTGTGTGCGTGTGTGTGCGTGTGTGTGTGTGTGTGTGTGTGTGTGTGTGAAAAGGCACTACAGCCATGCAGGGGTGGGGTGGATATCACGACCGGTACGGTTCCGCTCATGTACACCGTGTCACATTGGCCGTTAAAACCAGCAATAATCACCATGCGTCCTCTCCAGTGAAAAACGATTGCAACGAGGTCACAGAGCGTGTGCACACGAGAGAGACCAACAGACAGACGGACAGGCGGAGCAGTCGACTCTCTGCATCCCCGTTCGACTTCCAAGTGGCCCATCCGCGCCCCCCCCTCGGCTTCTACGTCCTCTTCAGTTCTTTCCCCGCTTCTGCTTATGGGAAGGACGGGGACAGAAACGGGAGATCATACCATACTACGGAATAAGTCGCTCTGATCTCACTCTGATACCGTTCGAGAAAATATCGTGATTGCTTCACATCCTCAGCGGAAAGCCGCAGTGCGCCCGGGTTCCACTCACACACTCTGTGTTTGACGTAAGCCATACTCCTCGTCGCAAGCAGGCGACGTTCCGAGGAATAGATAAGGCGCCGTAATTTATCCTTCCGTTCGTCCATTCTGATCCAGTCTGTCTTTGCCAAGGACTTTCGTTCCTCCATTCATTTCATTCTTTTCCTGTGCGTGATTTCCTATTTTGCTTCGTTGGCCTACCCTGCTTCACCATGATTTACTTCCCAGTTCCGTCATTGTTGAACCACAATAAACGAATCCGTACCTTTTTAAAAATTAAAAAAAAAAGAAAAAACTCAATAAACGAATACAGTACAGGCTTCCCGGGGAGAGCCATTAGTCAGCGACTTCCAGAAACGGAAAATGCGCGATCGCGAGCGCGGGCGCACGCACATACACGCACGTATGCATACGCATCACAAGCGCGCGCACGCAGTGCATACACATAGACAACCTCAGATACACCTGCACGCACTTACTACCTTCTTCACCCGAATACAACGTACGGTCATTATAGCTGCATTGGGGGTATCTTTTTCCGGCTAAATACAGCAATAACGACCGTACGTAGTATTGGGGTGAAGAAGGTAGTATAATTTGAACAGACTGGTCGTCTGTCACACAAAGAGGCTTCCGCTGGCCCGGAGTTGAGTGCGCACACTTCTCCCACTTTCCGTACGTTACCCACTAACCTTGCACGAACACCTACTCACGAAGGGGAGAGGGAGAGAGAGAGAGGACACGCACCTTTCGTTTGCCGTGTAGTTCCTTCGTCAGAGCCGCCATTTGGAGCTTCAGCTTTGCGATTTCCTGTTCAGCCTGGGCATACCTGTGGGCAGCGACCACTCCCCCGTCTAGATGCCTCAGCATCTTCCCAGCTTCGTCATTAAGATGTTCGTCGTCGTCGTCATCGTCGTCATCATCGTCGTCGTCATCATCATCATCATCATCAACGTCGTCGTCATCGTCGTCGTCGTCGTCGTCATCATCATAGTCGTCATCGTCATCCTCATCTTCCTCGCTGGCTACCTCTGCCCCCCTTCCCTTCCTAGCCTTGTCCCCTTCCGCCCCGGCTTCTTCCATCGCCTTTAACTCCAGTTGCGCTTTGCTCAGCGACTCCCTCAACCTGGCAATCTCCTCATTGGCTTTCTGTAGATCCCTTTTCAATTTGAGGTTCTCCCCTTCCAACCGGTCAAGTTCGGTCATCTCCGCAAGGATTCCCTCCGAGTCCAGAGTGCCGGCAGTCTGCGTCGTCGCCACAATGAACTGGCCCGCACGCCACCATCGCTGGTTCCTCCTCTGTTTTCCGCTATCGTCTGGGTCGTCATCATCCTCTTCATCGTCCTCTTCATCGTCATCATCGTCGTCATCCTCGTCATCATCGTCATCATCATCATCGTCATCATCGTCATCATCGTCGTCATCATCATCTTCGTCCTCATCATCATCATCATCAACGTCATCACCTTCCACTTGATCTTCCTGGTCATCATCGTCATCATCATCGTCGTCATCTTCATCATCGTCGTCATCCTCATCGTCATCTTCGTCCTCCTCCTCGCCCTCTCCCGAATCTTCGAAGTCATCGTCTTCCTCCTCATCGTTGTCCCCACGACTGCCGACTTCCCGGACGCTGCTGCGCTTATTATCCCGAAGTATCAACTCACTCTGAGGGGCATCCTCCCGTACCTTAGTCTCCGCGAACCCATCCTCCTGCTTCGTCATTTGCTGCTGCCTGTTTCTCTCATGTTCCCGCTGTTGTTGTAACTGATGATGATGAGGATGACGATGAGGAGGAGGAGGATGACGCTGATGATACTGCCAATGATCAGGAGGGTGCGAAGCTGACAATACCCCTGCCCCTTGTCCTTCCTTCCGCTGCCCTTCTACTCTTCGGTTACTGACCCCTTGAAGATTCTCCACACCCACGCCAACGCCCCACACCGATCCACCAAAGGCCAGCCGCTGCTGTTGCTGCTGCTGTTGCTGCTGCTCCTGCTGCCTGGAGGAGGGAGTGGAGGTGACGGTCTTGGCCTTCCTTGACGACCCATCAACACCACTTTTCCCGCCATGAGGAACAGTCGTTTCTTCGGCATCGTCTTTCTCCCTAACGCTTCCTGCCCGCCCGACTCGACTGAATTGCTTACCCGGGTTTGCACCGTTTCGCGACGGAGCGGCCCCAGCAGGAGCTCGCGTTCGATATGCAGCAGAATCTCTCTTCAGCTGCACCACCGGGGAATGTACCATGGACGTCGTCCTTCCTTTTGTCTGCACCTGGGCATCGGTGTCACGGGTCACCCTCGGGATACTGGTCGCACTCCCTTCCGTCCTCGACACATTTTCTGTTTCTGAGGTGGGCCGATGAGCGGCGACAGTGCGGCGGGCGGCTGCTGGTGAAGAGGAAGGGCTGCTTCTCAACGGCGACAGAGGCTGCTGCTGCTGCTGCTGCTGATGCTGATGCTCGCCTGAAGAAGACCGCCTTCGACCCTGTTCCGCTACACCATCCTGCGTACCACCTTGCCTTCTCATCAACTCCACACGTCGATTTCCTCCATCACTGCTCGACAATAACACAGATTTCGTACGACGCTGTCTGGGTGCCACGTGGACCCCTAATTCCTCTTCCTTGTCACTCGACCAAGCGGGAGACGTTTCCGCCCTCGCCACCACATTTTTTCTCCCTGCTACAGGAAGAATCTCTTCACCACAGGGGGCGGAGGAGGATTCCAGGACCGGCGACGAGCTCCTAGGTCTCTCTACCGCCATCCTCCTCTCGGACCCAAGCCCCATCACCATCCCACCATTCCCTCGTGTGGGTGAAGAAACCGGGGCCAAGCGTGCTTGGCCTCCCAACGCCGCCGCCGCCACTGCTGCGGTTCTTATCATCCTAGCTCCAGAGGACACCGGTGCAGCCGGCGACGATGACGCGGACGATCTTGATTTCTTCAGCTCGGCCCTTTCTCCCCGCTGCTGGACTGGCGATGCAAACACGGCCGTCGCCGTCGCCGTGGCAACTGACGACGACGGCGGTGACCTCGTCGCGGAGATGGCTGCGCCGGCCTCACCGCTCCCGCCACTTTCTTTCCCCCTCTGTGTATCGCCGACCCCCTCCCGCGACGCCACCCCCGTCGTCTCCTGTTCTCCCGCGCCGCTCGCCATGGGAGAGGACTTCCCGCCGTGGCTCCTTAACACATCGACATTCGATGGCGATGGCGATTCCCGTGCCGCAATCCCCGTGACCTCCTCCCCGACAAGGTTGCTACGACGAGACCCAGTAGCACTTCTCCCCCGAGGAGACACGGCTCTCGTGATGGCCAGCAGCGATGTCAATACCGGTGTTCGTTCACCCTCATTCTCCCCTCCCCCTCCCCCTCCCTCGCGGCTGCCAAACTTATCTTGCGTAATAGCATCGGACGGTGCCATAAGGTCAGGCGATTCACCACTGCGCTTCGCCAGTAGAACCGCACGCATCTCCCCTTCCAGTACCCCGCCCCCCCCCTGCTCCTGGTCTAACACCGTTGCTTGCAAAGTTGACTCCTCACTGCTATTACTGCTCGCAACGATCCTTCCATTGGTCACCGCCGTAACGTGTGCTGCCGTCGTCTTCGTCGACGGCGAACAGGATGATAACAGGGACGAACACGCCGTCAGCGACCCGCCGCGCATCTCGGACATGAAATTCAGCCGACTGTGCCCCGCGTCTGATCCTCCTCTTCCTGTCTCATGAATCGTCCCCGGACTCCGATAACTCCCGTCGATTACCGCACCCTTCACGATGCTCCCGCCGCCGCTATCGGTCGTCATGATCGTCATCTCTGTGGTTACGTCAGCAGCCGCAGCAGCAGCCGCCGCCTCGGACGACGCTGTCCCTGAGTTGGGCGGGACGCTGCTGTCACTTGGCATCCTAACACCGGATATCGATTCAGTCGTTGCACCCAGCTTCTGCCCATCACTGGTCATTTGCCCCCCCACCCCTCTTGCTCCCGGTGTCAAATTCTTCCTTCCGCTATTCAAGTCGTGAATTTTTCGATGGACTCTACTACTCTCCTCTTCCACGTGACTTCCAGCAGCGGCAGCCGAGGGGGGCAGAGGGTTCTCCGACCCCGATACCAACGAAGAATTCCCCGCTCCTGGCAACGGCAAACTGCAGCGGCCAACTCTCGTCGCGTCATCGGCCTCCTCCTCGCCATCGTCGTCGTCGTCGTCGTCTTCCTCCTCCTCATCATCGTCATCATCTTCATCATCATCATCATCATCATCGTCGACATCATCATCGCCATCCTCCTCCTCCTCCTCCTCTTCGTCTTCTGCTCCACCACTTTCTCTTTGTTGGTCTCGACGGGTATGCATCAGGCGCTGCTGCGGCTGATGGTCCAAGTGATACTGATGACACTGCGCCTCCTCTACTCCCATTCCGCTTTTCGAGATGTCCTTCGTCATCTTCCCCTCATCCCCCTCCCGACCGATGCCTGCCTTTTCTGCACACCCGCTTAGATCACTCACCTCGTGCAGCCCCTTGCAACACCTATCCGTTGATAAACTGGAACATGATGGCGACACCGACGGAGACAAGAAAGAAGAAGCCGATGAAGAAGAAGAGGAGGAGGCAGAAGAAGAGGAAGGGACAGCTTCCACCGCTTGGGCGACCATCGGTGCGAAAAGAGCAGCAGCAGGCGCACCGCTCTCCTGTCCGTCCAAGGGACGAGAGACCGCCTCCTTGTCGGTCGCCAACTCTATATGCTGTCGATTCAAACCCACATCTTGGAGTTGTACGTAATCTTCCGACGAGATACTCCGCGGAGTACCCGTCAATTCCAGGGAGCTTGCCACGTCCCCGTCCTCTCCCACACTGTCCACATCCTCCTTATTATTACCTTTACCTTCGTCAACGACTAGAACAGGCTCGTCTGTGTCCACATCAGCACGCCTTTTCGACCTTCCGCCTGCACATGAAAATGTACTCATTGTCAGGCGCCACGCCCTGGTCAGCAGCCAACTCATCCAAATGACACAGGCCCGGAAAACCCCGGTCCAGCTCCCTCAACCCTCCGTGCCCACTTTCTTTGGCCTCCCCTCGCTCCTTTGTTTCCTGCTATGGAGCGTCAATAACACCATCCGTACGGGGCAACACCAATCTTTACAGTCGCAACAAAGGGGAAGCACATGCCAAGCTCGCTCGCGCCCCAGCACCGATGCGCCCGATCCCAGCGCAGCCTGACACTCTCTGGAATAATTACCACGACCCACCAATGCCAACGTGGCCTCTTCTGCCCCACACCCTCCTGTTGATGATTGCTGATCGCTCAACCCACCCCACCCCACCCTCCCTGCCCGCCCCGCATTTCCCAAAAACAAACTCTTCCGTTCGAGGTCCACTTCTTTCGCTTCTGTCTCGACTTTAGCGCCTCCGCCTACGCCGCCGCTTTCCACACCGCGAGCTCTCCTCTCTTCGACCGCGTCTAATTTCCAAGACCTAACAGATAAGGGAGAGCTGAGGAGCATAAACGAGAGCGGTAAATTCAGGGCGCCATGTGCGGAGACACGTCACGAAGCGTATCTATCTAGTAGAACAGCGGCTCTCGCCTCGTATCTCTTGCCCCGAGATTGGCAAGATTTTCGTCGACGATCTGTCCAATCAACTCACGCAACTCTCTCTCTCTCTCTCTCTCTCTCTCTCTCTCTCTCTCTCTCTCTCTCTCTCTCTCTCTCTCTCTCTCTCTCT
>BFEA01000011.1:5207701-5222412 GCA_003427395.1 Chara braunii
GAGAGAGAGAGAGAGAGAGAGAGAGAGAGAGAGAGAGAGAGAGAGAGGACCGTTGCGAAAAGGGGACGAGCAGAATGAAGAGCAATCAAAGGCATATCATTTTGCATGAGGCGCGTGATAACGTCCGGCCGCAGGCGCCCACAACGGTAACACGGGCATTCGGCGAGTTTGCTTTCAGTAAAATTGTAAGTGCAGCATCCCACCACCTTCTGACCTCTACTCACTAGGGCTATACTATTGGTAGTATCAGGCGATTATCCTATGTATGTTTACGGCGTGAGAATGGAATAGCGACTCGCGAGCAATAAATCCTCAGTACCCACGAGCTAGCACACAACCACGCACGCGAGCGCGGGCGCGTCTGCAAGAACTCCACCACACCAGTAGGAAAGCTGTGTTAGCTTCTCTCTCTAAGGAGCGAATTTGTCGCTACGTCGATAGCACCTGCTATCCATTTGTCTCAGAGAGCTGCAGGCGCTCACGCCTTATATCGTCTTGTACGTGCAGATGGGGACAAAATTGGCCCGCTTCTACGATAAATTAGGAAGAAGCAAACACACACACACACACTCACACACACACACACACACACACACACACACACACACACACACACACACACACACACACACACACAGTATTCATGCAGCACAATCAATGGCCACGGCAATCATTTCCAGAGATATATCGAATAGTCAGTTGTAGCAATCCTAGCCCAATAGTCAGTTCTAGCAATCCTAGCCCAATAGTCAGTTCTAGCAATCCTAGCCCAATAGTCAGTCCTAGCCTACCCCAATAGTCAGTTCTAGCAATCCTAGCCCACAAGCAATCAGATGAGCAGATCAAAACAATTCTGAATTACCTGGGGCTGCTCAGTCCAATGATGATATCTCGAGGAAATCGCCCTTTTGAAAAAAGAAAGGAAAATAAAAGTATCTTGTTTGGGGGTGCATGCATGATGTAAGCACTGGCATCGACCCCTCGAGCGCGTTAGCATTGTGCATTAAGATTATGCTCGATTCGTCAAACACCTCTGTGTATTATCGTAGTGATCATGGCCCGATGAGTCAATGGTATCCCAAGTACACCGTTTGTCATCAAATGACATTTGACGTGTGCGTGCAATCTGAGAGAGAGAGAGAGAGAGAGAGAGAGAGAGAGAGAGAGAGAGAGAGAGAGAGAGAGAGAGAGAGAGAGAGAGAGAGAGAGAGAGGGTAGCGAGCATCACTGGTGTATCAAGCCATCCATTTAGAGAAAGAGAGGGAGACCGGTAGTTATGAGGGGCGATCTGCTCGTCGTGACGATTCTTCATTAGCGCACTACATGACTGATGAATGAGCAATGGAATGGTCAATGACTAATTATCGAGTAGTCAAATGAGTAATCATCAAGTGATCTATGGCCAATGGAGTGATGAATGGCAAATCAAGTGGAAGATCTCTCTGACCGACTGTGGGCAGTGAGTGTGTCAATGATTCGCGGCACCGTTCTTGATCTCATCGGGTCTGCAAAACGGAAAGGAATAGTACTCGGAGGGGAGCTGCGTCTTCGTCGAGCTCGACTTGCTGACTTTGACCGTCGCTTTCTCGCCCTTGTTGTTGTCATGAGGCGCCACGCGGGGAGCCAAAAGCAGCGAGCGACGGGGAACAGAGCAGCTACCAGCCTACCACACAGACCAGAAGAGATTACACGGGAAACAACGACCAACGTCGCCTAGAACTGGCTCCTTCCCTGCTATTCCTGCCGCCGCGGCAGCGGCTTGGGGAATCCATATTGTTCAGCTCTCTTACGGCTACACCGTCTCTTCTCGTCGCCTCCTCCTCCCCCATTAACCCTCCTCCACCCCCATTAACCCTCCTCTACCCTTATAACCCTCGCCTGCCGATAGCTCTCGATCCATCTTGCAAGCTTCGCTTCGATGTTCGCGCCTGGCGCCGGCCCCGCTCCCTCCTAGGTCTCAAACGACTAGCATCTCTTCCACCCCACGTTCCTTACGCGTTGCTGCTACCTGCTGTCCAACGTGGCCGCCAAGCACAACAGCTTCCGCCTCCCCAACCACAATAGTGCGCGAGGGTCTTGCTCTGTGCACTCACGACACTTCCTCCCTGAGGAAAAACCACCACCTTCCGGGTCGCCGCGCGAGAAAGCGGGCAGACTAGGTAAGAGGAAAAGGGACAGGGGGGTGATTGTGACTGGACACACACACACACACACACACACACACACACACACAAACATACACACGCACAAACATACACACACACATACATACACAGCTGTGTATACGAACACGCATATGATGAGTCTGTGATAGTCCAACGAAACAGTCTGGCACAGTCATGCTTTTTCTGTGGAGTTATGCATAGCGAACATGACGGCGCGCACGCATGTGAGATGCGTGCACACACACACACACACACACACACACACACACACACACACACACACACACACAGAGAGAGTAAGCGAGCATCACTGGTGTATCAAGGCATCAGGCGTCCATTTAGAGAAAAAGGTAGAGACCCGTGGTTATGAGGGGGTGCAAAACGTTCGTCCATGATCAGCGAGTCATGGCACTACGTGAGTGATCACTGACTACTTTTTTTTTTTTTTTTTTTATCACTGACTACTGGAATGATCAATGACTAATTCTCGAGTGGTCAATGGCTAATCATCCGGTGATGTACGGCTTATCGAGCGAGAATGGCCAAAAACGGTATTTTTTAAGGATAATACATAATATATTTAAGTACTTATGAACGTCGTGAGACAGTTCGGTCCATATCCGGTGTAGGCGTAAGAGCATTGAGAGGACCCTTCTCTAGCACGAGAGGACCCAGAAGGACGTACCGTGGATGTACCAGTTATAGCCCTAACGGTAAAAGCTACCGTTGTAAAGCTTAGCTTTTCATACTTCAGAATGTCTTATTACTTGAAGAGTCGCTACCAAAGAATGTACATATGTAAGGGTCTCGTTAGACACTCCTAAAAATGCCTGTTTTTAGGATTGCGTCGTCATTGCATGCGATCCTAAATCCGATTTCGAGATCGAAAATGTGAAAACGGCGTTAGGACAAATCCTAAAGAATTTAGGATTCCCCAGGCAAATTCGTCCTAAATTTTTCAGTAGCCCCCGACCTACTGAAATTTTTAGGATACCCGCGTTTGACGGAGTCGTGGCGACGTGCGCATGGCACCCTTGTCTTGGACTCCTGGCACACCCTATTGGCTGAAACCCTGAAGCATGACTTTTTTTTTTTTTTTTTTCTTTTTAATTACGACTTTCCTTTAGGACTGGTCCTAAACGATGGTATTTTAGGAATGCGTGTAACCACGACGCACGAAATCCTAAAAAAAATTTAGGATTCTTTTAGGAGTGTCTAACGAGACCCTAAGAGAAGAAATATATAGGAGTACTACCGTAGTAATTTGGACATTATACCCACTCCCCCGCGACAACCAAAAATTGGAATAACGACCTGAGCACTCGGTTGGCAGAATGGTATTAGGCGACTGGTTCGCAAAAGGGCCACGTTCCACTACCCTCGACTTGAAAAAAATCTCAAGGGCAGCCCTACGGGCGCCCTTGAGCCAAAACGTAATTAAAAAGTACTAGAGGTCGTCGATGTTCCACTACACCCTGCAGTTCCCGCTCCCAAAAGGAGTGGGAAAATGTGCACCCCTGTTAGTCACGGAATTTTCACAACCCAGGCCCATCGCTGGGCCCCGACAACCACGGTTGGCAAAAAAAAAAAAAGAAAAGGACCGGACGGGGGGGCTGAACTGCTGCCTGGCGGTGCATGTTGGCACCGTTTCCAAGAAAACTGAAGTCACCTCTGGGAGGTGACTTGAAAATTGGCCGAAGTTGCCTGGGCACCCTACGGCCGCCCTCGAGTTTCAGAGCGGGATTTTGTTGAGGCGGGAAGCTTAATCACTTTCCAATAGTGATTAGCACATCTCAAGGGCGTAGTGGAACGGCGCCGCCCTTGAGATTTTTTCAAGTCGAGGGTAGTGGAACGAGGCCCAAAGAGTGGAGTTAGACAGAATAGAGGAATAACGACCTGAGCACTCGGTTGGCAGGCTTTGGAATAGTCGCTGGAGACAGGCAGAGGGAAAGTAGGCGGAGGGAGTGCTGGAACGATAACCGTCGAAGTTAAACGGCACATCAGGGTATAGAAGAAGTAGCGTGGCAAGTTATAGGCGGAAGAGATAGAGTTAGGTGAGTGAGGTGTGGCTTTCTGTGTCTGGTTTAGCTTTAACCTTTTGGATTGTTTGGCTTTGCTGGCCCTGGAGGCAATGGTTGTTGTATAGCTCAGAGTGGGAATATCAGGACAGGGAACTGTTCCTAGTTTAAAAGTTCCCCTCTGAAGCCTAAGCTAAGCTGGCTGATGCTGTCAGTATGTTCACCCGGGTCCAATTGTGAGGATCCCCGGCCTCGTTGAAACGATTTTTAATAAAGTGCTAAGTACCTTTGGCATCTGGTTTCGGCAAGCCCTGGCCAGTACCCAAACTTTCAGGAGGCCGAGCCCCATGTTGATCAATCTGATCGGCGGCCGTCGTTTCGTTTCGGCCTCCTGAAAGGTCGGAGGCCGAGTATTTTTGACATTCAGGGACCACACCGGTTGCCCTCAAAATGCCCAGGCTCTTGTGGAGTGTAGCGGTACAGAGGCGAATGGCCTGAATGTGGCAGGCAGGGCCCACTTTTTTGGGGAGTGCTTGGGAAAGGGAATCTCTGGCTTAGTTGCGATTAGGAGAAGGGCCTGCTGTCAATCTGTACAAGGGACGCTGGACCCGGTTTCCAGCAGGTGATGCTCCCCACCAATAGATGGAGCCGTCAGTAATAGGCTTACTAGGGGTGGCTGCTCGGATCACCCCACCTAGTAGGTCCGCTCTGGCCTTGTTTTGAAAAAAAGAAAAAAAAGGAAAAAAAAAAAGAGAAGGTCCTGCTGGACTTCACGCCAGGTGAAGAGGGCCTATTTTGGGCCCGCTTTTTTGGTACCTATGTTTTTGTTATTTTTCTGTTTCTTTTCTTCTTTTTTTTTTCTTTTTTTTTTTTCTTTTTCTTTTTTTTTTTTCTTTTTCTTTTTCTTTTTCTTTTTCCTTTTTTTTTTCTTTTTCTTTACAAATTCGTTTCCCGAAACTCACATAGGGTCTGTGTGACAAGTGGATGCTTGGGAAGTAGGCGTTGGATAGCACTAAGGGTCTGAGTAACGCCAGCATGGAAAATATCGCCGTATGATCTGCGATTATGCATCTGTTCTTGACTCGGGTTCCGGTCTTTCTCTCCCTTCTATCTTGGTACTGTAGCTAAACTCTTTTCTTGGATACGTTTGGGCGCAGGTCTTTCTTGACTTTTCTTGACTCTTCCTTCCACAGTGTGAGGTTTTCCTTCCTTTCTATTCTAGGCGTGTCTCTGACTTAGTACTTAAAAGTGATGTTCTTCTATCTGCTCAGGGCATACTCACACGAGGACCAAAAGACCCAAAATCCCAAAATTTGAGTCATTTTTTGGGTCACACTGGAGAGGCTCGGTACACAAATGCCTCAAACGGTGACCCTTCTGTCAGCGGCCTGCGGGGCCGCGGGCGTACCCTTTTTGAGACCACCTCCGGAGGTGGTCTCAAATTACCTTTCATTTTTTTTTGTTCTGTTTTCGCGAATTGAAGAGAATCGTAGACGAAGAAGACAGCCCGCCAAACAACTGAAAGTGCGACCAGGAACATTTAAGTCGGGCATTTTGAAGCCTTAGTTGCCACGGTGTGTTCAGCAAATTATCCGACGGTGGGTTATCGCCATCATGTCTATAAGGTTAGGGTTGGCCGATGCCAGAACGACGCTGGCTGGAGCTGGGGTTTGGTTGCACTGCCCTGTAACCTGAGTATGCGGGGGTTAGAGGCCTGGTAGAGAGATCTGGGGAACTGTCGAGGGTGGAAGGCAGTCCAATGGCTAACTGCGAGCTGGTATTAGGACGACGCGGGTCGGAGCTGGGGTGGGTCGCACCGCCCTGTAACCCAGCAGTTGGGGGTGTGAGGCCTGGAAGAGCCTGGTATCTTGGATATGTGGGTTGAGGCAGCCATAGGATAGTCTGTTGATAGCATTGGGACAACATGTTTTCGGTGTTTTGTTTAAGTCGCTTCTGGTGGTCTTGAGGTCGCTTCAGGATTCTGGGGGTTTCTTGCTACTCACTGTGGGTTTCTCTGATGCGGTTATATTCATAGATCTGTGGTGGTTTGATGCCAGAACGTCGCGGGCTGGTGTTGGAAGTAGATGGTGGGATATCAAGCGTCCTACTAGTGAGGGGGCTAGCTGGTAGGATGGAAATAGGGAACAACAGCAGCGGAGATGGTGGCTCTGCTGCAGTAATGGGGGTTTCTGGGACGTTCTCTGAACTTTTGCTTACGTGAGTGGGAGAAGTAGATGGTGGGATAACAAGCGTCCTGCTAGTGAGGGGGCTATGGAAATAGGGTACACAACAGCAGCGGAGATGGTGGCTATGCTGCAGTAAGTCTTGCCGGAGTGAGGTAAAGAGGATGGATGAGGTTTTCTGAGGCGTTTCCTGAATTCTTGCCTATTTTCTGAATTTTGTCATAGTAATTTCTTAATCTGGCTCCAATTTTTCTTCGCCAAAGCCGGGTAATGGTCCCGGTATCCCAAACCTTCAAAATTGTTTTTCAGTTGCTTCTGGTGGTCTCGAGATGCTATTATATTCATAGATCTGCGGTCAGAACGACGCTGGTTGGTGTTGGAAGTAGATGGCGGGATATCAAGCGTCCTCCCAGTGAGGGGTCTAGCTGGTAGGATGCAAATAGGGTATAGTAGCAGCGGAGATGGTGGCTCTGCTGCAGTAAGTCTTGCCGGAGTGAGGTAAAGAGGATGGATGGGGGTTTCTGAGACGTTTCCTGAAACTTTGCCTAGGTGAGTGAGAGAAGAAGGTTGGATATCAAGCGTCCTACTAGTGAGGGGGACAGCTGGTAGGATGGTAATAGGGTACAGCAGCAGCAGAGATGGTGGCTCTGTTGCAGTAAGACTAGCCGGAGGGAGGTAAAGAGGATGGAGGGGGGTCTGAGTTTTTTCGTGAATTTGTTGTATCTCTTAATCTAGCTCTTAGCCAAAACCAGTAGTGGCCCCGGTACTGCAAACTCTCAATTTTTTTAAAAATCCTATGTAATTTTCTATATGGGACGCTGGGCCCGGTTCCCAACATGTGCTGCTCCCCACGAATAGATTGGAGCTTTGTTCCCATTAAAAAAAAAAAAAAAAAAAAAAAGTTGTAGATAAGGCCCAAGCGTTATACTAGCGTGAAAAAAAAAATTAAAACAATCCATCTTTTCGTTTGGTCCTCCCCCGTGTGACCGGGCGGACTTGCCCTGATTGCAAAGTGTCAGGGTGGCGACTTCGTCGTTTCTGGACGAGGTCCTCCCGTGTGACCACACGGGGAGCAAATGCCTAAAAAAAACCCAACCAAATGCCTCAAATTTTGAGACTCTTGGTCCCCGTGTGAGTATGCCCTCAGTCCCTTTCTTCTAAGCGACAAACAAGAACCCTAATGATTCCGGTAGTGGCGGCTGGATGAAGTACAACGTATGGTCGTTGCGCCTGCATTCACTATCATTTTTCAATGTATTCGGCATAATTGTTAATTTATGGCCGAACAGTCGCGTTTCGCGAAGACACTTGTGGGATGAGCTTTTATGCCTTTTCGTGTCGAATCTTCTTCTTCTTCTTCTTCTTCTTTTTCTTCTTCTTTCTTTCCTACTTTTTTCTTCCTTCTTCTCTTGGTCTCTGCTCTACTACATGTCGATTATCAATAACCATTGTGAATGCTTGGAAGGCTTTGTCCATAACCAGCAAATCAACAGGATTATGGATGTGTGGCTGCACTAGTGGGTATTAAGCTATTTTCGGTATCGGCTTGTTCTCCTTCGCCTTCATCTTTGACTCTTACCTTTTGTCCTTCCCTCTTTGATCCTTCATTTCTTCCTCTTCCCTTCACTATGCTGCCCCTGGGCATGGGGCTTGCTTCAACTGTGGTCAGCATGGCCACTGGTCAGGAGAGTGCCTGCACCCGCAGAGGTAGGTTATCGATCTTCAGTAGCAACAGGGGCGAATGCGGAGCCTATTTCGGCTCTACCTGCTGCCGGAACTACGACGGTGACAACTCAGGCGACTGCACTAGTAATTACAAGCCAGACATCGGCGCCACGAACAGGATGGTGGTCGAGAAATCAGCAGATCTTGGATAAGTGTAATGCTTTTGTGAGCAAGGCAGAACAGAAGGAGAGGGAGGAACAAGAGGTGAAGGAAAAAGAAAAGAAGCAGCGAGAGAAGGAGGAGGAGGCGGCGCAACGTAAGAAGGAACGGGAGGAGTTGGAGCTGTCTCTTATACACATCTAGATGTGTATAAGAGACAGGTGTAATGCTTTTGTGAGCAAGGCAGAACAGAAGGAGAGGGAGGAACAAGAGGTGAAGGAAAAAGAAAAGAAGCAGCGAGAGAAGGAGGAGGAGGCGGCGCAACGTAAGAAGGAACGGGAGGAGTTGGAGAATGCAGTGGGGTAGAAGTTGGAGAGTACGTTGGTGCCTATGTACGAGGTGATAATGGGGAAAGGGGTGACTTGCTCCAACTCGGGCGACGAAGAATTGGAGAAGTTGCAGCGGGAGAACGCTGAGCTCCGGGCTAGGTACGGGATCCAGGAGCAGCTGCCATCTACGGACTTGATTGACCGACTACGAGAGAATGTAGAATTAAGAAGACAGGTAGCGGACCTGAAACAGAAGATGGAATCAGACTTGGCGGCTGTACGGTAGGAGATTCGTGAGGTGAAGGAATGTCGGGAGAATTTGGGGAGGAGTGATCTTGCCAAACAAGTGGAGGAGTTACTTACGGAAATGGGGCTACTAAGCAAAAGTAACGAGGAAACTGAGGAGGTGGCCCAACTTTGGCGCAATGAGGCATTACGCCCCAGAAACAAACGAGGACGTATCAATGTGGCCACCCCTATTTTCGAGGGGCACGCAAGCGTTAGATCACGCATGGTGAGCACACCTGAAGAGGCTCGTATTCTGCGGGCATAACTACTTGATATACACGAAAGACGAAAGTGTGACTTGTTAGAGGTTGACTTGTTGAAGAAGAAGCGGGTGGATGCGGAGGCAAAGCGAATAGAGGCGGAGTCGGAGTTGCAAAAATTGAAGGAGCAGATGAGTAAGCTGAATACCGAGATGGGGGAAGGCACCACCCCAAGGGAAGCGGGCACGAATCTGAAAGAAAGGATGGAGGAGGCGGCGAGGACGGGTTTTCGATCGGGGGGAAGGGGCAGGGTCAAAATGACGCCCGGACGTATGCCGCGTCCTGATGGAAGTGCAAAGAAGGCTAACGATCACTTTATGCGTCTATAGGACGAGAGAAAGGGATTGAAGGGGCTAAAGAAGTCCAGATTGGAAGGTTTATGCAAGGAAAAAGGAATTCAGTACAAGACTATTGAGGTTACATCAGAAGAACTGGCGCAACTGTATATTACCAAAATGTTCGGAGAGGAGGTGAAGAAGCATGAGGTCAGTGATACGGGGCGACGTCCTGGGAAGACAGCGATGGAGGAAGGGACGGTGACGGCGGTGGAAGAAGTGCCCTCAGATTCTGCCTGATAGGACTTCCGAAATGCGACACTTTGGAATTTGGCTAGGGTCTGCCGTGATTTTCGTTCTACTTCTACTTCCTCCTCGCGAAATGTTGCCTGACATTCTTTCTTCCAATTGGTGGTGTTGATTATGGTTTTTCGTGGTTTGATTCCTTGGGCCAATACTTATCGTTCTTATCTTTTGTCTATGACCAAGGATGGTAGAGATTTTTGCCTTTGCAGGGGTCCGTTGGTTTACGTCTTAATTTCACCCTGGCACAAACACGTGTACATAGGGTCAACTAGCAGGACGCTGGATGTGCGATGGGGCGAGCATGTTTATCGAGCTTGTAATAGTGGGGTGGTTGAGCAAGGGGAGATAAATCACCGCTTGTATAATTGGCTGCGACGTTGTGGGCCAGAGCACTATGTGGTGCTTCCCTTATTCTGCTGTGAATCGGTGAGCATGTTGGACCTGGAAAAGATGGTAATTCGTAGGAACAATCTTTTCCTTAATAGCCAGGACAGACCTGTTAGGCGCAGGAAGGGTAGGCCGGGGAAAAAAGAACGAGAGAAACTTTTACGAAAGAAATCAGAGGCGGCCAAGGTCAAAGAAGTCGCTAGTCTGACCAAGCACGTCCATCTTGCTTTTTTCCAACGAAGATGGTGAGCGGTTGGCTAGTCTTCTAAGACTTGTGTTGCTGGTACGAGAGAAAGGTAAGTTGGAAATGACGATACAATGTAATGGGAGAAAATGCCTTGATGGATTCATGGAGGGTCGTTAAGCGATATTTTGGGGGTTCTATTGTTAAATCCGACTTCGGGGTGGCGCCATTGAAAAAGAGTCGAGGGTGGCTTGTGGACGGGGCTAGAATCCACTTTCACTCAATCACGTATTACTGCTCGACCTTGCTCTGCCACAAACCAATCTTACTATATTTTTCTTCACCAACCATAGTTGCGTGCTCTCCTGTACGGCCGGAGTCTTGAACAACTGGTGTGCATGTACACAACAGTCAAAAAGAGCGGGGTACGCGTTACATTGTTTGTTGACCGGGGTGGTGCGTCGGAGATTCGGTATTAACGTTCGTACACGACTGGTGATTCGCATTACTTTTTATGTTTGTAATGGCAAGAATGCGGTAAGACTGATGTATGAATGGTTAATAAGGGCAATGGAGTTGCCGGTATGGGTGAAGGAAATGGTGGTGAGAAGGATGAGGGTGGTGTGGGTGAAAGACAAAAGTGTTGGTGATGTGTTGTTTAACTTTCGCACCGCTAGTAGACAGAGTGAGCATCATTGTTGCTGCCAAAAGATTGAGGAGGGCTTCCCGAGGGTGGACGAACATGTCCGCTTTCGGATGTTTGAAGTGCCTTTCATCTCGACGTTCCTAAAAAATGCACGAAGCATAATGTATTCCTCCCGTTTGACATCGAGTATAATTTTGGTTAAGCAGGTCCTCGCTTCCTTTGAAACTATGCCACTTTTGACAAAGAATCAAAGATGGATGGGGGGATGATTGAGAAAACGTTGGTTAGGGCTTGCTTTAACAGGTCGGTGAATGAACAGGGTGTCTGTGGTATGGAACTGAGCCACGTTTGGCATGGAAGCGGAAGCTTGGCGATTTAGTGGGTTTCCAGATTGGCCACAACATGGGAGATTCTTTGTTCTGCTGCCCAATGGTATATAGGGCAAGCATGGACAAACTTTTCCTGGCAAATCCGAGTTTCGAGCGGTGTGGGGAGGAGGATCATGTGATGAACCAGTATGATTTTGAGTATAAGAAGGTGGTTTTGACTGTTTGGGGAAGTGGAACAATAAACGAAAGTTGGGGCAAACTTATTTTATTCCTAAACACAAAAATATTACAAGGTGACGACCAATTTGTCCTACGTTCTCGGAAGGGGGAATGGCTGCAAGCAAGAAGATTGTGCAGGTTGTCAATCAACTACTTTGGGATTTGCCGAGGAAAACCAATTTCAACCTGAACAGTATAACTGACTTGGCTCAAGCATTGCGGCGGATAAATGGTCTCCTAAGTAAGGGGGAAGTTTTTGTGAGTGCAACTTTTGATATTAAAGATATGTTCTGTAATTTGCCGCATGAGGCAATTATGGTGGTTGTTGGATGGATTGCTGGCTTCTGGGCAATCAGGGGTTGCAAGGGAGTTTCGGTCAAAGTCAGAGGTAAAGAGGCAAAGTTGAGGTTTGGGAAGTCAGAACTAGGTTGGGACACGGTAACGCAGGATGTGGTAGTTAATTTTGTTGCCTTTGACCTGAGCTCAACATATTTCAAAGCCTATGGACGGGTGTTGCAGCAGAAGGTAGGGATTCCGATGGGAAAGGCATCGAGCCCGACCCTGACATGCCTTCTCTGCGTGTATAACGAGTTCGTTTTCCTGGCATCACTGGGTTGTGATCAAAGCCTGGTGAGTGGTTTGCGCATGGTGGATGATGTTTCAATACTGATTCGGCGTAAGAAGGGGGACCTGGCCTCCGTGATGACGACTGAAAGAATTTCATTAAAATTTTGTGTCTGCTACGATGATAATCTCATCTTGGAGCAAACAAGTGATGGGGACTGTTGGGATTTTCTCGGTTGTGTGATGAAAAATCTGGATTGGCCTTGGGGGGTGATGTGCGCAAACATACATTAGAACAAGAGAACCTATCGGCAGAAGGAATTGAAATTTCAGAATCTTTATGACTATGGATCTTATTGTAGTAAGCAACAAAAAATGGCGGTCATTGTTTCATGTCTACACAGGGCCAGGGCGTTTACTACAATAAGGGGGATGGAGTCGGCCTTTTTGTTCACTCTGAAAATTGAGCTTTGGAAACGAGGTTTTCCGAATGAATATTTAGATAATGGACTTAGGGCCTTCTCTAGGAAATTCGCAGGAATTTGGGAAGACTGGGTGGCGGTCATGACCAACTGGGACAAACTATTTGGGAAGACTGTGGGAACCCGGGGGATTGACACGCATGGCGTTCGATGGTCTACTTACGCCTTTGTCGGAACTTGAAGCAGAAGACTGGAAGATTCGCAGATGCCAGATAGGGCCAACTTTTTTTGGGAGTGCTTGGGAAAGGGAATCTCTGGCTTAGTTGCGATTAGGAAGGGCCTTCTGGACTTCGGGCCAGTTGAAGGACCTATTTTGGGCCCGCTTTTTTGGTACCTATGTTTTTGTTATTTTTATGTTTTTTTTTTTTTTTTTTTTTTTCCCCCCTTTTTCTTTACAAATTCGTTTCTCGAAACTCACATAGGGTCTGTGTGACAAATGGATGCTTGGGAAGTAGGCGTTGGATAGCACTAGGGTCTGAATAACTCCAGCATGGAAAATATCGCCGTACAATATGCGATTATGGATCTGTTATTGACTCCGGTTCCGGTCTTTCTCTCCTTTCTATCTTGGTACTGTACCTAGACTCTTTTCTTGGATACGTTTGGGCGCAAGTCTTTCTTGACTCTTCTTGATTCTTCCTTAGACAGTGTGAGGTTTTCCTTCCTTTTTATTCTAGGCGTGTCTCTGACTTAATACTTAAGTGATGTTCTTCTATCTGCTCAGTCCCTTTCTCCTAAGTGACAAACAAGACCCCTGATGATTTCGGTAGTGGCGGACAGATGAAACGCAACGTAGGGTCGCTGCGCCTGCATTCACGATCATTTTTCGATGTATTCGGCATAATTGTTACTTTTATGGCCGAACAATCGCGTTTCGGGAAGACACTTGTGGGATGAGTTTTTCTGCCTTTTCGTGTCAAATCTTCTTCTTCTTCTTCTTCTTCTTCTTCTTCTTCTTCTTTCTTTCCTTCTTTCTTTATTCCTTCTTCTCTTGGTCTTTGCTCTACTACAGGTCGATTATCAATAACCATTGTGAATGCTTGGAAGGCTTTGTCCATAACCTGAATGTGGAAAAGAGCCCTCGGGTGGACCACCCGCAAGGTTCAAACAACGTGCGGCAGCGCAGATGGCTTGGTGGAGGCCACGAAGTCGAGGACCAACACGAAAGCCCCCCCCCCCCAAAAAAAAAAAAAAAGGAAAAAAAAAAATCATCAAATGAGAAAAATAAATTTCGGTAAATTCGCCTATTCGTCTATCTTTCCTCAGACGCACCTGCCGTGGTAGACAAATCGACGGTCTGTCAGTTCCGTCTCTCCTGGTGGCCTGGAACCAGCCCAGCGGCGGCCCCTCTCTCTCTCTCTCTCTCTCTGAGGTTTGCTTTCCACTCATTCCGCCTTGCGGACATCATAGCCAGGAACCTCGAAAATGCAGACTTGGTTGTGGTGTGTTGACCCCCTGCCATAGTTGTCCACCGTTTGCCCGTTTTGCTGGCGCCTTTGCTGTGTGCACCGTGTGTGGCTTTCTGTGCGGCGCGATGCTTGCGTTGGGGG
Organism: Chara braunii; assembly: GCA_003427395.1. NCBI lineage: Eukaryota > Viridiplantae > Streptophyta > Charophyceae > Charales > Characeae > Chara > Chara braunii. The sequence continues at coordinate 5,221,711 of BFEA01000011.1, forward strand.
GTTCTCAACATCCACGCCGTGGCACCACAAGAGTGTGCGTCGCATTCTGACCTTCGTCAAGGTGTGTGTGTGTGTGTGTGTGTGTGTGTGTGTGTGTGTGTGTGTGTGTTTGAGCCGTGCTGCCCGTGCGTGTTTGTGTCGGTTTGCATCTCTCTCTCTCTCTCTCTCTCTCTCTCTCTCTCTCTCTCTCTCTCTCTCTCTCTCTCTCTCTCCAAAGTCGTAGTTTTCGCCGACAGAAATGCACAGCAGCTCTGTCCACGCCACCATCGACACAAAAAAAAAACCGTCGCAACTCCATATAAACCAAACGAAGGGCAGGGTTGGGATGGATGTCAATGGAAGAAGAGCGAGAGGGGCAAGAGGGGTCGGGTGGGTTTAGTTTGCTGGCGGGCAGACAAACTGGGGCGGCGGGGGKATTCAGCGTTACAGTAGAGGGGTGCGTGGGGCACTGACCTGTGGTCGCCGTCGTCGATGTTAGAGCGTGGAAAACTCGACAACCGCTGTCGCTTGCGCTTCTCCCACGACATCGACAACGACGACAACGATGTTTTATGGTCGTTGGACATGTCACATATGTGTGTGTGCATCTGTGTTTGTGTCTCTTGAGAGGTGTTTTTGTGTGTGTGTGTCGGCGTTTTGATGTCCAGTAGTGTGTGCGTGTCTGTGTGTGTGTGTGTGTGTGTGTGTGTGTGTGTGTGTGTG
>BFEA01000011.1:5246185-5273537 GCA_003427395.1 Chara braunii
GGCCGAGTTCGACGAACTTCGGCGACAACTAAAAGAGCTCATAGAGAAGGGTTGGATACGGCTTAGCACATCTCCTTACGGTGCTCCAGTTTTATTCGTTCCGAAGAAAGGGAGATCACTAAGGATGTGCATTGACTATAGAGGCCTCAATGCCATCATTGTTAAAAACACAGGGCCTCTACCTCGCATTGACGACCTTTTGGATAGGGTGCAAGGATGTAAGTACTTCACTAGAGACATTTGAAGTTCGGCTATTATCATATTGCAATTAGACATCAGGATCAACACAAAACACTTTCCAGACCAGGTACGGTCTGTACAAGTTTGTGGTAATGCCTTTCGGCCTTTGCAATGCGCGGGGTACATTCGACCAGGCCATGAATAGGGTATTTCATGACTACTTAGATAAGTTTATCGTTGTATACCTCGACGACATTCTTATCTTTAGTAAGATAGTTGAGGAGCACGTGCAACACGTAGACCTTGTGCTTAGACTCTTGCAACAACACAAGTATAATATATATATTCTTTAAAACACCAATGGAAGACTATTGTGGTGGTGATAAGATCCCCCACCCCTAGCAGCCCTATTGTTGGCTCCAACCTATTGGTGGGGAGCAACACCTGCTGGAAATTGGGTCCAGCGCCGCTTTCACAAACTTGTACATTGCTGGTAGCACAAGTATATGAGATATCCGCAGATGGACTTAGGTTGGAAGATGCGAAGGTGGCTAGTATTCGAGACTGGCCATGACCTCAGCCTGTGATAGAGGTCAGGTTCTTCTTGCGTCGATATGCTTACCCAGTTCGAATTATACCGCACGGTAGTAACATACTATATACCGAGTGTTTGTGAAGGGCACTTCTTTTGAGGGAACAAACAAATTGCCGTTAAAAAAAAAAAAAAAAAAAAAAAGGTTCTTCTTGGGGATGACAGACTACTACCATAACTTCGTAAAGAATTATAGTACAGTTGCTGCCCCCTTGACGAACCTAGCTCGCCTTGACACCCCATGGGAATGGACTGATGATGGCGAGAGAGCATTCAAGAGATTGAAGCATGCTCTCATGCATCATGAGATCCTAATGCTCCTTGATCCTGAGAAATCATTCATTGTTACCATTGACGCAAGCCAATATGGCATTGGCGCAGTGCTGTCTCAACAGGAGAGGAAAAAGTTGAGGTCGATTGAGTACATAAACAAGAAGATGCCATCAAAGAAATTGGCAAAATCCACCGAGGAGCGAGAATTCTACCCCCTGTATAAAACTTTTATCCACTGGAGACGTTCTCTCTCATATACACTCAAGAGATGGATTGAAGTTATAAATCAATAGGACTTCAAGCTAGATTATGTGAAGGGACAGTACAATAAGATGGTTGATGCGTAGGGCAGACTTCCTAGGTGCGCTGATTACCGAGTTTGGCCTATTTGACGAGCTTACTAGATCCATGGTGGATTCCGACAAGGAAGATCCCATCATGATGGACATTATCCGCAAACTCGAGGCCAAAGACAAGGCCACATCCGATGAGTTTGTGGTGGTGGATGGGTTACTCTTTCTTGAGGAGGCAGGGATTAAAAGATTGTGTGTGGCATCTACTGAGTCTTTGCATAGTCTGTTTCTAGGAGAACGTCACGATGCAACGGGACATTTCGGTTACAAGAAGACTAGCGCTAACTTGGTACTGCGTTTTTGGTGGCCCTCTATGCTTGAGAATGCAAAAAGTTACTTACAAACTGTTGCATGTCTTAGTGGTAAGCTAGATAGACTCTGAGTAGAGATAGGCAGGGCGCTGAGCTCCAATCGGTAAGGGCGACACTGGATATTGTGCTGGTGGTGGCGAGAGGGGGCAGACATTGACATTTGAATTCATTGTATAACTCTTATTTGGCCTGTATCTCGGTGCATTGTGCTTTCTCCTTGGGATACGACTATCTGGCTTTCAACGTGACATTGCAAGTTGGTTTTCTATATTGCTCTCACTCATTTTCCTTGCAATACCATATGTGTTTTGGTTGATTTTATGAATATGAGATTTATACCTTGACACCTAAGATTTCACAAGGAGTAGATGCTTGTGCTATCGAGTTAGGGTCCTGGAGGAGGGAAGGGAGAAATGACCAACAGATTGGACACGTCTGTCGCAGGACTGACACATGTGGCTCCTGCACGTCGTCGGCGATAAAGGATCTAATGGCAAGCGCACAAGGACAATGGCATGCTGCAGCTCAATACGAGGAGATAAGACAGCTGGTTGGCCACTGTGCTGTTCCCTTTGGCCGACGCCTTGGACTCGCAGACTTCTGGAGCAGCACCCCTGACATGGACATCAAGATCAGTCTGCGACCTGCTATCCGGATTACACCTCGTCACCAGATCGTATACCGGACGCAACCTGCTACTGGGACAATGAAGTCGAAGCCCTCGCTGTCTATATCACAGAACTGCTGAAGATTGCTTCCTCACCGCCACTTCTACGACACCCGCCAAGACCTTTCTCAAGACATTTTTTCGCTTTTGACACTTTGTTACAGACGTGAGACGTTGTTTTCCCTGACCCCTCAGACAACCCAGCACTTGAGCATTGAACAAACAATTTTTATTTTTATTTTTCTCAAACCTGACAACCTATAGCCTTATAGAACATCAATAGAATTACCCTGTTACTTGAACATTGATTCCCCCATCCCTGTAGAACATCAATAGGATTCCCCTGTTACTTGAGCATTGATTCCCTCACCCCTGTAGAACCTCAATAGGCTTCCCCTGTTACTTGAGCATTGATTCCCTCACCCCTGTAGAACCTCAATAGGCTTACCCTGTTACTTTAGCATTGATTCCCTTATCCCTGTAGATCCTCCATAGGATTACCCTGCTACTTGCATTACTCCCCCTTTCCTTTTCTGACCAGTGACCGGCCCCGTCCCGTCCTTCACAGTTGTTCATTGGGTCTTTGGCGGTCGGGACGTTGTCCAGAGGGAGGGGATAGTGTTAAGCACTCAGCCAGGGATCGATCCTTGGTCCGCAGGTTACCACCAGACTGCTTTTTTATTTTCGAATCGTTGATCTTCGGTTCCTGACTGTTGACGCCCTCTGCAGTTGGCGCCCGTTCTCAAATCCTCTCTCTGGCACTTTCGGATTTCGATACTTGGCGTCATCCGACATTCTGACGTTCAGGCTTAGACCTTCGATTTTCAGTTTAACCCCGAGGCAAATTGCACTTCTGCCCTCCGGACTCAACTTGAGTCTGGTACTTAAGACCGGACTCAAGGTGAGTTCGGGGACTCAGTTTTCAGCCTCAATGCTTGTGCTTCAGTGTGACTTGCTACGACATTGTGTTCGGAATCGAAAATTGCGACTTTGCGACTTTGCGACTTTGCCTCTCCGTGTCTGCGTCTGTCGCGTCGAGTCGAGTCCATGTCGAGTGGAGTGTGTGTGTGTGTGCTCTCACTCTCTCCCTCTCCCTCCCCCGGCCTCGCTACTCTGCCTCTGCCACGTCACAATTGGACTAGTTTCAACTTGATCCAACGAGGATCATCTTCTGTTATCACTAATAATAGGTCGGTTGCCGATTCGTCGGTTTACGACTCAGCTCCAGTTTACTCTTGCCACTCAACCTAAAGGCTTTAGCCTTGTGGTTTGAATTGTTTCGTTGGGTTTTCACCCAAACTTTATTCAGTGGTCATTTAACAAAGATGCTGAGTATTTTATTATGGAAGGTTGGACAAAGGTTGGGGTTTGTGTGGCTAAAGCGAGGGGTGTGAGCGCAAAGAATGGTTGAAGTTGACTCCGTGTAGTGTATGAAATTTGGTTGAATCTTTGATGTGATTGTAGGTATGTTTTGTGGTTCAGACTTTGGATTTGACTGCCTGCAATCACACACATATATATGGTTGAGAGGAGTCTCGCTGTGATTGTGAGAAGTGATCGTCTCATATTAGTAACCCTTATATATATATATGCCTTGAGTGTTCGCGCGGCCTATTCCGACCGTGCGTAAGGGTTAAACACATTATGCCTTGAGAGAAAAGGGAGCTCCCCTTTTACCCTTTGCTTTTTAGAGTTCTTATAGTTGGACGTTGGAGTCCCTGACAACCGTCAAAGTCAAACCCCTTGATTTCTCTCCAGCCCCTAGATGATGGAATTTGCATCCAAGGCCAAGAAAACTAACTGCCACCACATGCCGGAACCTGTGTACCACCCACTCTGGCGCAGAAGAAGGTGTGGTGATCAACCGCCTTGATGACTGTCTAGCGTCGAGAGATTAACCCCTCAAGGCGCGTCTCAACCGACACTTGAGTGTCGAACGCGACCCCCGAGACCATCGAGGACCGCCTGATTATGGGTGATACATAGTATTCCATCATTGCGCCTGCTTGCGTATGTTTGCATTGCTAGTCGATATGAGAAAGGCCTAGCGTCCGCGCGGGTTTATCTTGAGTCTCGCGCGCGACGCCTAATCAATTTTTTGTATTAAAAGGTTATGGGTTGGATACTGAAGGGACTAGGAGTGTTTTGTTTTGTGTGTGTATTTAATTTTATGTTTTTAACGTGGTGTAACGCGTGGTGAGTGGGATGCGTCCTAGTCGACCGACGACGAGTCGCGCTTGGGACTTCAGCCCCCAATGAGTCGGTTCATGTGCGGGTCCGATAGAGGCGTGGGACCGAGCGTACCCCCTATGCTACAGCGTACAAGAAACACCCTCGACTGGCCCACCTTTGCGATTGCAACTGATTAGCTTTCGCATTGTGGACTGGTAGCTTGGCGGGGATACGCCCACCGAAGGGAGGTGACAGCTCCCGCAGGTGGAGGTGAGTTGTACCTCGCGTAGGCCCTATCCTGTCGTAGGGGCTCGCGAGAGGTATGGCTGGCGCACTCGGCCGGAGCGACTACGGAAGCTCCATTTGTACCGCGATAAGAGAGAGGTTGAAAGTCCTTGAACCAAATCCTGCGTGACGCGGCCGGGAGGGTCCCCTTGCGGGACCGATGAGCTCGACAGTGCATCTGCTGGTTTGAGGAATAGAAACTGAGACAAGCAAAGTTTTCCTCACTCCAGTGGCAGATCACCCACCGCTGTGTGCCAACAAATTGTTGGTTGGTTGATCATACGCACTTGGAACAACAGGGGCGAACCTTGCCCTGGTGTAGACAATTCCTACAGAGTTTCCCGCCACAGAAAAGGCCGGAGACTATAGAGCATATATTTTTGCAATCCCATTCCTCAGTGCTGGCGTGGAGAGGGTGGGATAGGATTTGGTGGATGACAGTCCCAGGCACAGTCTAGCCATTGGACTGGAGGGCACTGATGACCGGCTACTGTTCCAGAGGACGGATATTTTAGAGAGAATATGCTGTGCAGACGGACCATCCTCTGGGTGCTGTGGTGACAAAGATGTATCTTCGAAATGGAGGGAGCAAGGGTTGAGGTGGGGGAAGTAACTGAGCAAGTCAAGCAACTAATTCAAGCGGAGATAATGAACCAGTGGAGGAAGGCAACACAAAAAACGGAATTTATGCACACCAGGAAGGATATGGATTGCTGCATCTCGCAGTTCTGCAAGGAATGGCTTTGGGGAACAAGAGGGGGAGGGATGGGGGAGGTGACCTGGTTGGGGGATGCACCCCGAGCAACAGGATGAGGGAGAGAGGTCAGGGGCGGACGTTGTCAAAGACAACCAACTGTGCTTCCATGATTGGACAATGGTAGACCTGAGCGTGCCACTGAGACCCCCGTCAGACTTTCCGGACCCCTTCCGCCCGCACCCACTGTCTCTAATTGAGCTGGAGCAAGACATAATCTGACCAAGAACCAAGAAGGTGGAGGAGACAGGGCTGATGGGACCTGAGCTCTGCAGCCCCTCCCCGGAGCCAGGGGCCGCCATTTACCTGGCCTCTTCCCCACCTCTCTTCAGGGAGACGCTAGTCTCAGACATTCGAGCTTCTAGCAGCATTAGCATCTTCTTAGTCGATAGCCAAATCTGGGTAATGGCCCCGGTATCTGTTGAATGTAAATTTGATGTAAATTGGAGGTATCTTGGGACAATGGACCTGTTTTCCAGCAGGTGCTAGCTCCCCACGAATAGACTGGAGCTCCCATCCCCAAAAAATAAAATAAAATAATAATAATAACAATTGGAAGTTACATAGGTCTTCAAGACATAAATGCACGTATTGTACATTGGAAAAAGAGTTATGGGACTGGATCATGGTCACTGAGAGTCTTGAATCCTTTCACTCCCGCCAACCTAAATTTCAGGTCCTCCGAGAATGTCATCACTTTACCTGTTGACGGTTCTGATTCCTCTGAGAGCTTGCTCATAGTGGGACACGATCGTCGGAGCAGCCTCAACTAAGTTCATCTTCGGGATCCATCCGTCCTCCTCTGGGTCCTGATACTACCAACGGAGTTTGAACTGCCTTTGTGACCGTCCCCTGAATCCTGTTTGGAATGAGTCATGTGCTACAATGCGGTCAACATTGTAACTGCCATCCATATCCGGGGGTATCATGAATGGTGTTGAGGGGAATGTGTTTCCACTGTCAATGGACAGTCACTCGGAGGCTTGGAAAACAGGATACCTTCTTTTAAGGGTGAAGGAACATCTATGGTATAGGACGAATGGAGTGCATCGCCATTTACATCTAGCACTTCCCATGGTCCTCGATATGCTGGTAACGATTCTGGGACATACCTTCCCCGGGTACCAGCTCTTTGGAGTTTATCCAAACGAGATTACCAACAACAAATTGGGATGGTCTTCTATGCTCGTTTGCCTGTTTGATCATCTTGTGCTGCAGGTGTCTAACATGTCCTTCAACTTTGCGCAGGTCTCTCTCGTACTACAGTGTGAACTCTCGTGTGCTAGGTGGCAGCCTCTGCACCTGATTAGCATTAAGGCAGTCTATCGGTCTACGCGGTTGCCATCCCCTAAGTCGTCTATAGCTAACAGTCCACTCTCCTTCTTCATCTCAGCCCAGGCTTTGCGAAGAGTGATTGGTTTCTCGCCAATGTGTGTAAGGGAACCACTGAAAGAGATCCTACAACGAGCAGTCTCTACTTGAATCTCGAAGTGGGTGGCTGAGTCAACCTCTACTATGGCCTGCGAAATGGAAAGGGGATGTATCCTCCTCGTGCGCACTACTACATTCACAACCCCATTAGAAGTGATTGAAACTTCTCCCCTTCTTTTACCGGTTAATGCAGGTGCTGCAGCTTCTGCAACTCAGGGCAGTAGGGGATAATGCGGCCCTCTTTCCCGCACTTGAAAGATTGGCCGTTGTCTTTGCGCTGCCGCCACTGACTCTCTGATAGGTTCATGTACTTTCAGGGCTCACCCTGTTCGAGTCCTGGATGTGGGGGATATCTACGGGGAACTCTGTACTAACCTCCTCTTTGGTATTGAGGGGACTGTCATCCCCCCTTCTTTTGTGGCTGGGAATTGTTCCCACCATGCGATCACTGTGACCCTCCCTATTGGGTCACGGCCGCAGCGTACTCCGCCTCCTGGCACCCGCTTTCGCTGCAATAGTCCATCTCTATCTCATTACGAGGAACTGACTCGACTTCACTATTGTTACATGCTGCGCCTGCAACAGGCTGCACGGGCCATTTCCAGGCCCGTGACGTTTTCAGGCCAAAAGACTGAAAACAAGGGCCTACAGGCCCTGTGTCGTTTCAGCCTGAAAGCCTGAAAACAAGGGCCTACAGGCCCTGTGTCGTTTCAGGCTAAATCAGGGCCTTTCCGGCCCTGAGTGTTTTCAGCCTGAAACTGAGGGCCATTTTCGGACCCTCATCGGTTCGACCTGCCCTGAAACTCAGGCAACAAACCAGGGTTTTAGCACAGGCCATTTCGGGCCTGTTTTCAAGACAACCCCTGGTTGAGCTTCAACGCCAGGGTCTGGCACGTTTCGGCATTGGCAAGAGCAGCCTCCTGAACGGGCCAGCACTATGTAGGACTGGCCCGCCCTACAGGCAGGCAGGTAGTTCCTAGGTACTTCCCAGGCACTTCACGTGCAGTTCAGGAGGCAGGAGGTAGTCTTCAGGATTCGGCAGCAGCACTCCGGAGGAGCGCTGCAGGAGTAGTAGCAGCGTTAGCAGTAGTCTTCAGCGCTGGGCGCTAGTAGCGTTAGCTGCAGTCTTCCGCGCTGGGCGCCATAGCAGCTAGAGTAGTACTAGAGAGAGAGAGATTGGGCGGAGGCCAGAGGGACTTACCTGCAGCGCCAGCTTCGTCTTCGAGGTACCTGCAGCACAGCGCCATCTTCACAGGTTAGTACCTGGCACATGAGAGAGAGAGTTCTTCTTCTTCCTCTTCTCAGTCCACCATCTCCTTCTCACCCTCTCGCTATCTGACTTCACTGCATCAGCAGACTACGAGAGAGAGAGAGAGAGAGAGAGAGAGAGAGAGAGCTTGGTGACATTTGGATCCAGACTCGACGTTGGACTTCAGACATTTTGAAGAGGGATTATTTGGGACTTGTAACGAGACTTGGTGTTGACGACTTTCCCATCTCCCCCTTCCTCTTCTTTGTCTGATCCCCTCCTCTTTGTCTGTGTATGTCTGGACCTGGTGCCTCTTTCCTGTGTATAGCGCCAGGCCCCTTCACACCTTGTGATGAGCATGATGTATGTTTGGTCTGCGTTGAAACATTGATTGGGCTAGTCATTAGTATTCTAGCATCCTGCTTCGCTATCTTGTACTACGTGAAAGAAGTCAGTCCCAGTCAGGTCAGGACTTGTATCTAAATCTTCCACTGCACGATAAAACACCATTTTGTATGTATCGGAATGCACATTGCTTGTTGAGTTTCCACTTGCACTGCATTGTCCATTCAGTCCTTTTTATCACATTGCGGATCCTCGGTTTATATGTACATCGCCCAACTGGGCATGTAACACTATCCTCGCAGATGACAAAAATGTGGTCCCTCGTGGGCACATTCTTGACGATCTCCCTTTTTTTTTTTTTTTTTTTTTTTCCTGAAAACAGGGCCTTATGGTCCTGGCTCCTTCTATTCTGGGGAGCGTCAGTCCGGTTCCTATTCCACCGACAAGTCAAAAGTACATTATATGAAGCAAGACTCACACACGCTTCCTTCCGTCAGGCCGAAGGACCCCTGAACAGCAATGATTGCTCCACTACAGTGGAGGATTGACTGTCAGCTTGCCCAAACCCTTCCCTTTCCTCTCAGTTCTAGGAACCAGATCTGCCAGATAACGCCCTTGAATCAAGAAAGAGTACCTCCGCTGCCCTTGCCCCCCTGTTCCCTCCCCACTCTTCTCCCTGCCCCTTTGTATGAATCATGCTTTGTCGTTAGACCTTAATACTTTCGTCTGCAGTCGCCTCTCCCGATCGCCCCACCCTTGGCCCCGTCGTGGCCTGGATTGCTTTCGGCCTTCTGTGATGAAATTTTTCCTTGTAACCCCCGTTCCTGCTCTGTTGCTGACCTGTTCCCCACTTTGTCCTGCTTTCCCCATGTTGCCCCTTTGCCTGTACCCTCTGGGACTTTGAATGCCTCTTTCTGGAGTATTGTGCCAAAACTCTCCAGCATAACCTGGGCCTGACGCTAGTAGCCATCCTTGTCTTATTCCCGCTGTTGTTCTTCCCCCTTTGTCCTGATTTGTTTGGACTTCCACCGTCTGCATAAGGTCTCCGCCTGATCCGCTGTTCCGGTTTCTGTCTGCACTTTCTCTCTTGAATTGGAGCCCCCCTTCAGCTGTTCTGCTGCATTTCTCCTTCCATCTGTTCCTCCGAGTCGCTTTCCTGTTGAGTAGAGCGTTGTTCCCTTCTGTCGACTGTGACTCATTTGGGGTGTTAGTTTAGTGGAAAGTGTTGATTAGTTGAACAGAGAAGGGAGACTTGAGCGGGGAGCCCCGGAGTGAAATGTGTCCCGTCCAGTTATTCTGTCCATGGTATACCTGTCAGTAGCCAATGGTTTAGCATATGTTGGAGCATGTTTAGTCGAGTCCGAGGTTGTAGAAAAGCAGTGGGTGGTCGAGCATTAGGTAAGACCCTTCTTATTGTTAGTCCCAATTTGTGAAGAGTAGAGTGCCTCCCTCAATTTTTGCGATTCTGTTCTCCAAAAGCCATGTTTTTTAAAACTTTCACAGACTCAATTTTTTTTTGTCAGGTGTTGTTATCTTTTGTTGTTCCTTTTGCTCTTGGGACCAGCGTGCTCTTACTTCCGTTTGTATTATGCTTTTTATTTCCGCCCATTTCTCCTCTAGGGATGACAATTGGCCTTCAAGAGTGCCCTTGCACCTTGCTTTCCATATTGCCCAGAGCGTTGCTCTCCTCCATAAGTCCGCCATTAATAGTGTGCTTTCCTCTAGTTCTTCGCTTTCCCGTCTTCCCGTTAGCAGGTACACAGGGTTGCTGGGGAGGTTTTGGTTTGTTAGCTTTTGCTAGAGATTTTTTGTTTTGTTCCACACTTCTTGAGCTTGTTGGCATGATATTAGGCAGTGGACCAGAGATTCTTCAGCTTGGTCGTTACACACTTTGCACATGGACATTTGTTGTTGGGTATCTTGCTGTTTTCTCCTTTTAGCCAACCATTGGTTGACGGGCACAACCCAATACAGAATGAGCCACTGTAGGCTTCTGATCCTTACCGGTCTTATATTTGTGTACTGATTCCATGGGATTTTATTCGTCCAGCCTGCGTTTTCGCCCAAGTTTCTTTTCCACCTTTCTAAGATTACCGGGAGAGGATCCCTTGTGCGATTGCCCAGTTTGTAGCCTTGGGGTAAACTTTTTGGCTTTCCCTGAAGCGCTAGGTACCATCCATCCCCATTCTGCTGGGTCTACTTCTAGATCTTTGATGTCAAGGTCTGGTCTGTAAAGCCGGGTTCCACTTATGTCCGGTTGGTTTGCAGGGTTTTGATTTCTGTACTTTTTGAGTGTACATGAGTGTACCCTTTTAAGGGTATTGAGGTTTTCCGTTGTCCTTGGTTCTATTATCCTGACTAATGATACCCAAGATTTGTGTGATTCCGCTAGTTCGTATGCCACGAATTCTGCTTTTCCTTCCTGCATATCTTTTATTTGGAGCAATTTATAAGCAATGGTTGGGGGATGTTTTTCAGATTCAATTTTTGTGGCCCAGTCCCCTGCTGCCCACTTTTTTTTGCTTTTTAGGAGGAGAACCCATTTCAATGGGACGCTTTCCAGTAGTCTTGCTAACTGATCTTTCAACTTGTGAATCCCTTTGAGTTTAGTTCTGAGGTCTTGCTCTGTCAGCCATCTGTTTTGCTCTGAGTTCCATATGTGTTCTATTTTCCACACTCCCTTACTCATACTTCGTCCAGTGCTTACCTTTTGTGTTTAGGGACCATGGTTTATGATTTTGGTCCGTTAGCAAGGGATTTCAAAAAAGCGGCTGCCTTATAATTTCTTCTCTTATTCTTGGTGTTCTTATTTTTTGCGGGAGGCAGGTCCTCCAGTGTTTTATTAGTGTGGCCCAGTGCTCGCTTGTGGGATCCCTGTATTTTGTCTGTCTCCACCCCTCTTTTCTTCTTGGGTTCCAGGAGGGGTTGAGGAGCCAATGGTACCCTTCAATGGAAGGGTCTACTTTGAAAGGTACCAGGTTTCGGATCTGGTGTAGGGCCATCTCGTGCCATGGCAGCTCTCTATTGAACATGAGTTTTATTATCCATTTGTGTTGCAGTGCTTGAAATTGTATCGCGGGGTTTAAAAGACCCAATCCCCCTGATGCTTTGGGTCTGGTGATGTATTTCCATGCTACCTTAGAGATGTAATGTTCATTTTCGGCCTTCCCGGTCCAAAGATAAGACCCTAGCTTCTTTTTGAGGCTTGCGAAAAAGATTGGTGGTGGGTTCCAGAGGGCAGCCACGTACGATCCTGTGGATAGAATTGAAGTGTTGAGAACTAACGCTCTTCCCATGAGTGATACGTTGGCTGCTTGCCATCCTGTCAGTCTGTTTGCCATTTTGAGTAGAGGAGTTGCTGGTTCCTTCAGATGATATTTGAATCCCTAGGAAGCGGATCGGCTGCTGTGGGTCCAACCATTGTATTCCTTGTGTATCTTGGATTTGTTGGGGAGGTTGGGAAGGAACTAACCACCATCTTATTGTCTTGTTCCAGTTGATTTTCATTTCAGCTGCTAACTGGAAGGCATGCATTGCTCTTGTCAGAGCTTGGAACGAAGAGTCGGTCGCTCTGATGAGTACAGTCAGATCGTCTGCGAATAGTATAATTGTGGGAATGACTATTGTTCTTCCATCTTGTTGGACTACTAGTCTTTCTATTGATGGGTCCTTACGGAGGTAGGCTGCTATTGCTTCCATCACGAAGAGGAAGATTGGTGCTGCTAGTGGATCTCCTTGTCTTACGGATCTGGTCATTTCTTATTTCTCTGAGAGATGCGCGTTAGCTTGTACCATTCATATGGCATCTCCATATAGTACTCTTACCCATCTTCTGAAGTTTGGCCCTACTCCCATTTTTTCCATACTCTGTTGAAGGAAATCCCAATTGACCTGGTCGTAGGCTTTTTCGAAGTCAAAGAATAATATGGCTGCATGTACTCTTTTGTCTTTTATTATCTTGGTGCCCTCGTTTACTACATTATCTAAAATATATCTTCCTGGTATGAATCCTGTTTGGTCTATGTGGAAACATTTGTCTGTAACATTTTTGATTCTATTGGTTAGGGTTTTAGCTAGTATTTTGTAAATCACTGGTAAAAGGGTTATGGGTCTGTAATTCCTTATATCTTCACGATCCCCTTTTTTGTATAGTAGCGTGATTATGCCTGTGCTCAGTTCCTGTCCTATAGATCCTTTAGTAAAGGCTTCCTTGAAAAAGGTTGTAACAGATTCGCCGACCAGGTGCCAATTTGCTTGCCAAAATTCTTTCGGTAGGCCATCTTTACCTGGGGTTTTGTTTGGTTGCATGCTCCTGAGTGCTTCGAAAAGTTCTTCATTTGTGATTTCCTTTTCTAGAAGGTCTATTGCTTCCTGGTTGAGACTTTTGTCCAGATATTTTAGAATTTTTTCTCTTGCTTTTCGTACGTTGCTTGGGTTTTCCAGGAAGGGTTTAGATGCGTATAGATTCTGGTAGAAGCCCGCTGCTACTTTCAATATTTCCTCAGGTGACGTTTGTGTATTTCCCAAAGTATCCCTTAAGGCTTGTATCCTACTATTCCTGTGGCCTGATTTGATCTTTTGGAAGAAGTATTTCGTCATGCTTTCATTGCTTTCCCAATCCCTTACTCTGGCCCTAATGGCTAGTCCCTGTCTTCTCCACTCAGCCCATTGCCTAAGCTCTGTTCGCGCTTCCTCTAGAAGATGTTCATACAGGCTTACCCCCAGATTGACAATAAGATTGAATTTGGCTATTTCGACCATAGCTTCAAGGTTTTGTTGTCTTGCCTTCCTTCTGCTTGCTTCCCTTCTTGAGAAGATACTTGCCCATTGACTTATCTCCCGAATAGAAAGGGGGAGGTCTCTCACTATCTCCCCTACTTCCAGTTTATCCTTAATTTCCACCCACTTTGCTCAGAATTCCTGTTTGAATGATTCCAATTTAAGGAGTGAGGTGTTCAGCTTGAAAAAACTTTTCCCGGGAGAATTGTCAACTGTTAAAGCCAATTTCATAGTGATGGGGTTGTGGTCAAAGCCATCGTAGTGGGGAATCCTACCTATTGTGGTGTCTAGAATTACTCCTTCTAATGATTCTGATAGGAGAAAGAAGTCTATTCTAGAAAAAGAGGTTCTGCCTTGAGCTGTTTTCCTAATGCATGTGTAGTCTTTTTTTTGCGGGTTAAGAAGTCTATAGGGGTCTATTAGGTTATATTCTGTCGTTAAATGAGTCAGTGCTGCCTCTGCTGGACCTTGTGTGATTTCATCCGCCCATGAGATTCTATCCAACTGAGGGTTCTGGGTAGTGTTCCAGTCTCCTACCAGAATTGTGTGCGTTTATGGTTGGATTAGCCTTCTTAATTCTTCAAAGAATATTGTTCTCTCCGTTGACGCATTAGGGGCATAAAGGTTTACTAAAGTWATGTCTTCTCCTTYAAGCGTTARTTCTACTTTTGCCCATCTACCTCCTACTGGGTCCGTTGCATAGGATTTCATTTGTAGTTGTTGCGCATCTATCGCTTGGTTGTGTATTAAGATTAGTACCCCTGCTGAAGATGGTTATGGGCTATGGGCTATTGCTACTGCTGCAGAGGTTTTTAGCCTTCTGATTATTTCTTTCTCTATTGAAATGTGTGCGTCTGTATTACTTAGATGGGTTTCCTGTATACACACTATGTCCGGGGGGTTGGGACCATTCCAACCTGTTGTGTTCATCAGGCAGTGCCACTTTTCTTGGTTTGTTAGAATTGTTGCTAGCCCTCTAACATTCCAGGATTGGATCACTAGGTCCCCTCTTGGTGGTTTCATAGTTTATCTGGAGTCATCCTCGTTTGAATTTGTGGGGCTTTGATTAGATCTCTGAGCTACTCAGCGCCTCCTCTTCCAGTGGAAAGAGGAGAGAAGGTAACTCACTCTCCTCCTGCTCTAGGACACCTGATTCCACCAGAGTTGCTAGTGTTGCTGCATTCCGAGTCATGGTTGATTCGCTTCCCAGTGCTGTGACTGGTAAAGCTGCCACCAACCACCAGGGTTTCCATTGAAGGTCTTCATGGAGTTCTGCGTTTTGGTTCAAACGGACCACCAGGGGTCTAGCGTCATACTGTGCCTGGTTCCTCCCATTCCTTGCTCCTGAGGATTCCGTTTGACTTCACGGCTCTTCCTCTTGCGTTTTGCCGGCTAAGTCCATCAGGTTAGGTTCCTTTCCCCTGCTGATCTTCCCTAACACATCCTCCTTCTTTTGTCCCAACTGCCATCTGAGTATTGACAGGTCCTCGTGTACTGCCACATTCCATTCCTCTGTCACTGGGTCTCTCTGAATGGGGATTACTGCTCGAGATGGTAGCAGCATGCTTGCTTCCTTTTTGGCCCTTTTCGAGAATGCTTCGTGTGCTTTGTGCTGCAAATCCTGAACAGCCACTGTGCGAAGTTGCATTTCTCTGTTCAGGTCTGTGACACGTGCATTCTGTGCATGCAAAGCCTCAACCTGGATGCCCAGTTGTTCTGTGGTAGTCAGTGCCTTGTCAGATTCCTCTCGCCCCTTTTGTTTCCTTTGCTCCATTAGAAGTTGGGTTGGCTTGTAGCTCGGAAGTCTTTTTCCTTTGTTTTGAGTTGCCTCCTTCGAAGTGCCTAGACCGTTTTCCCCAACTTCCATTTCCTGGTCTTCTTTTGTTGCGCAATATTTTTCTGCAAAGAAAGCTGCAAGCTCCTCTTCTCTTTCTAGAGGAGCAAAGGGGTTCTCTGACAATGGGATTAGCTGTGATGGATTGGATATCTAAGCTTTCAGCTTGTTTTTCTGTTCTTCCTTGTGAAGTATTAGCTGCAGTTCATACTTGTCTTGCCTTTTTTTCTCAAAGAAATGAATGTATTCCAGGAGTTCGTTTTCCTGTTGACCTGACCAAGGGTAGCCCTCAGACTCTGAGTGTTCCTGATCCTCCTCTCCCCTTTTGGCCGTCAATGTGTTTCCTTTTCACCCCCACCACCGGGTTCTTTTCTCCCTCCCCCTCCTTCATAGTTGTGTCGCCAACTTCCCCCCCTGTGGTCTCGCCTGTCCCTTCTGTCTCTGCTCCCTGTTCGCTGTCAGCTTTACCTCTTACCTTTTGCAGCCTTCTGGAGTAGTTTTTTTGCTTGTGTTGTTCCTCCCCTGCCTGTTCCTCTTGCTGATGCCTCTTGATTGCTTCCACCCATTGCCTTTTTGTGGTTTCCTGCACTGTTTTCAGATCTGCGCACAAGTCCCTTTCCCAAATCTCTTGCTTCAGCATATCTACATTTATCACTGGATCTTTGGTGAAGCATTTGGGTGGCTTTCTTTTTGTTTTGAGCATTTGCCACCTGCTGTCGTATGGAGGGTATACGTCTGGCCTGGGAGTAGGCTCCCGATCGATGGTCTAGACCCAGTCTGGTGTGTCCAGGTTGTCATTGAAAACCCAGCCCGCGTACTGTGGATCAGGTATGTACCAATATCCCTTTTTGTTTTCCACCTCCTGCAGGTTTGCAGTTTTGAGAGGTTTGGGCTTTGTGCTCTCTCTTGTTTTCGGGCAGCTGGCGTCCGTGCCCAGGTGACCTCTCTGCCTGCACTTGAAACACACCGGATTGGTTTTGCTGGAAACAGTGATCATGATAACTTTGTTTTCCTGTGAGAAAAACCATTCATCAGGAGTAAAAGGTGGAGGACTATCTCCTGTGTCCAGTACAACCGTCATCTGATTGTGCTGGGGGGTGAGAAAGTCCGGTGTTGAAACAATCCATTGTGCCTCCCTGAAGTGACCGTATTCCATTGCGACTCTCTCCTTGATGCTTCCATGCATTCCTTCTGGTACGTTGTCAAATTGGATCCAAAAATGTTTTTTGATCAATTCCTGTCTGTACCTGAAGGGCGTTTGTTGAAAATTTGCCACTTTTTTCCACGGGTGGACTGTCACCGCTGACGAGTTGCAGGTGAAACACTTGTTTTTCAAGAAAGTGGCAAGCGTTTCCTCCATGCACAGAACCATGATAACATTTCTTGTTCTTGGATGAAACGATACTTTTGGTTCCTGCCCTTGGATTGGTTCCAGTGACTTCAACTTTTCCAGTATCCATTTGAGTTTCGCCTGTCTGTCCAATTCCTGTTTTTTTTTGGAAAAGGTGAATAAGACCGCATGTTTGCTGTGAAGCTCCTCTTGTTTGGATGTTAGTTCCTTGGGGCATTCGTATATTACCACTTCTTCCTTGTTGTTACCTCCACGATCTATGAGTTTTGTGGTCTTGATGAGAGCAGTTCTAGTCTGTTCTGCGAGCCAGTTTTGCGTTTCCATGCCCATTCCTTCCATCGTTGAGTTGGACTGGAGGGTGGTGATTGGACAGGGAATAGTAGAAGGGTGGTGTTGGTGTGGGAATGGGAATGAGACCCTCCGATCCGACCGGATTTCAGAGGTCTCCCAGTTAAACTTGTTTAGGACCACTGTGGAAATGAGATTGATAGAAAGATAATGACCCCAGGATTAATAGACATAAGAGAATAATGTTAATGTGTACCGACTATAATGCGAGGTGGTGATGTTACTGCTCGAGGGGGGGGTGTGAGCGCTGGGGGATACAACGTTGGGTGGGAAGAAGAAGGGCGGGGAAGAGGGTTATTATGTGATTAGAGAGAAGGGGCGAAGATGGGGGGCTTGTGGGTGGCTATGCTCGTAGTATAGGGGGGTGTAACGAGATGTGCTCGAGATAGATTGGGAGTAGGATCGGAGTTGGGATGGAGACGGGGTCCGGTCCAGTGTCGGGGGAGATCACGCCGTGGACGTAGCAGGATCAGGCTGGGATCGGGATACATACCGGGTGGGATCGAAGGATGATCGAGCTAGGGCTGGGACAAGTTCGGAATGAGGTCAGGGCAGGTTGGGAATGAGAGAGAATAGTAGTAGATGTGGTCGAGATGAGAGCTGGATGGGGACAAGAAGGGATCTGGCTGGGACCAATGCGAGAAAAGATGGGATCCGGATGAGATCGGGAAGGGATCAGGCTGGGATCGGCGAGAGAGCTGAATGGGATCGGGATGGGGTCGACACAGAAATAGGCTGAGATAAGGTGGGGATGGATGGAATCGTGATGAGATCGGGATGTAGATGGGACGGGATCGAGCTGGGTCCAGGGAGAGATGGGATGGGATCGAAATGGTATCGGACTGAGAACGGGTAAGTGGGTATCTAAGATCGACTGGCAGTATGGTGGATTTGATTCTGGAGAAAAGAAGCAAAGATCGATTTAGAGGTTGGAAAGAAAAAAAAAAAAAAAAAAAAAGAAGGACAGCGAGGGAAGGATCAGGGGAAGAGGTGATGAAGGGAGGCGGCTGGATTACCCGACAAGAGGGTTATTTAAAGATGATGGCGGGGAAGGATGTTCTTATATGGTTAGAGAGGGGGGGCGCAGAAAAGTGGCTTGTGGGTGGTTACGCTCATACTAGGGGGGGGGTGTAACGGGGTGTGTTCGAGTTAGATTGGGCGTAGGAACGAGGTTGGGATGAAGACGAGATCCAGTCCAGTGGCGGGGGAGATCAAGCCGTGAGTTGGAACCGGATCGTGGTGGGATCGGGATAGAAACGGGGTGGGCTCGCAGGAGGATCGAGCGAGGACAGGGACGGATTCGGTATGGGATCAGGGTGGGTTGGAGATGGGAGAGAATGGGGGTAGATGGGGTCAGGATGGGATCCCGATGGGGTCGAGGTGGGATCTGGCTGGGACCAGGGTGGGGACAGATGGGATCGGGCTGAAATCGAGTAGAGATCAGGCTGGGGTCGACAAGAGATCGGGACAGGCTGGGGGTGGGATCGGAACAGAGTTAGGCTGTGATGAGGTGGGGGCAGTTGGCTTCGGGATGAGATGGGACCGTGGAGAGACGGGATGGTATCGAGATTGTTTCTGGGTGGGAACAGGTAGGTGGCTGGGTAAAATCGACGGGCGGTAGGGTGGATTTGAACCTGTAGAAACAAAACGAGGGGCGATTTAGAGGTTGACGCATGATAGAAGGCTGAGGGGGGAAGATCGGGGAAAGCGGTGATATAGGGAGGTGGTTGGACTACCGGACAGTAGGGATATTAGACGATGATTGATTCGAAAAGGGAGTTGTAGGCGGAAGACTAAAACAGGTCGGCGATGGGTGCAGGCGATCGTAGGGAGTTTGGGAGAATCCCCAAATGAAGCGGAGGCAGAATAGAGCCACCAGTAGGAAGAGAGGTTGGGAACGGGGGGGATGGAAGAAAAAGGGTAGACTAAGCTGACAAAGCGAAAAAATGACGGGGACGATTCACGGTAAGGTTAATAGAACTTCGATGGGAAGTTCTAAACAGAAGGCGAAGGATCGGAGTGGTAATGAGGAAAGAGTACTGTTAGTGGTGATGATTGAGGATGAATGGAGTCGGAAGGTTCTCACTCGTGTAACGCTGGATCGCTTCCTGCTGCGTTGTTTACCGTCCCATTCTGGCCTTCTTGGGATGATTCCGCCTTGAAGTTCGGTTTATCTGCCCTCTTCGTTTTCGGCTACAATATAATCGCTAGACAATCCTCTTTGGCGCTTCCTTTGACAGCACCTCTCGTCAGTTCATTTCGTTTTCCTCCATCTTCTCTCTCCCTTTCTCCCACTCTTCCTCCCGTTCCCGTACACACTTTCTCTGTTCAAGTCTCCGAAATGGTCTCTCACTCTTCTCTCTCTCCCTCTCTCTCTCTTTTACTTCACTCCCTCGCTCTGCCTTTCTCTCTCTCTCCCGCTCTCTCCCTCTCTCCCCCCCCCTCTCTCTCTCTCTCTCTCTCTCTCTCTCTCTCTCTCTCTCTCTCTTCCGCGGAGGTCACTTCTGGCGCGTCGCGTCCCCGCGCGAGACCGCGTGATGGTGACCCCGTCGGTTGGCGCTCGCGTGGCCCGAGGGCGATGGCTGTGTGGGTGCGAGAGCGTTAGCGCGCTTACCGGCGGCGCGGGCGCTGAAAAAAACCCGGCATGACAACCAAATTGAATCCTAGTGAATCTTCTTGACGATCTCCCTACCCTTCCCCGTGCCTCCCTTCTTCATCTCTGAGAAGGTAGGAAGGTTGACTTGCTGCTGCACCAACTCCATGTCTCTAGCCTTACCGGCCTAGCGCTTGAAGATTGGGTGCAAAGGTATTCCTAATGGATTCAGGCATGACCTTCGCTAGCTGGAACAGCGCCTGCTCATTTGTCACGCCATGTCCAGGAACTTGGAATCCATCCATCTTCCAAATGAGGGGATCTACACTACGCCAATATTTATAATATGGTCCCCTGCAATCCGCCCCTGGTTCTTGTCTTGGAACCGGTCGACAAACTCATGGAGGAAATCATATAGGGACAGGGTCTTGCAATAAGCATCGATTCTGCCTCCGTACCCAGCTGCATGCACCTGGCTCATCACCCATGACTTCGCCTCCCCCTTCAACGCCATCGTTGCAATTACTACCCGGTCTCAAGGGTGGACTCTTTCTATATTCATATAGGTGCAAATTTGTGCAACCGCGGTAAGCAAATCTTCTTCCTTTTTGCCTGAGGGTCTTGCAACTTCATTCTTACCCTCTGCTCATAAGGCGCCCTGTAGTGCGGTCTTTCTTCCTCCTCCTTCTCGGTCCTCCTTTGTTGCCATCTCCATCTCTATCGCGATCTCTGTCTCCACCTCCTACTCCATCTCCCCTTTCCTTCACTTTCCTTACGACTTCATCCATCTTCTCCTCCATCTTTTCCTCATGCCGCTTCAACCTTTCTTCAACTATTGCCATCAATTCTACAATCTGGTTGGCAAACGCGAGAGCGATATGCTCCATCTGCTTCTCATTGACATTCTGCTGCCATCTTTGCAGCTCCTGGATCTACGGTCGAGTGGCCTCTGCATCTTCAGGCCCCCTTATTGCAGTGGCGGCAATCTCTTCCGACTCTTCTGCTATTTTCTTCGCTTCCAGGTCCTTCTTGACCTTGTTCGCCTCTGCCTTGGCCCTGGCCAGTTCCTGCTCTTGCCTCCTGGCCTTCTCTTTCTCCCCCTTGACCCACAATAGGGCCTCTATCAAGTGCTGTTTTTCAGTCTCCATCTGGCTTCTGCGTGTGGTGACAGACTGCAACCGCTCGGACAGGGGCTGCTGCATGTACACAAGGGGCTCTGCAGGTGCCAACTCAGGAGGACAAAGGACCTAAACTGAGCGGCTTTCGTCCAATCCCTGAATACCATAATCAAGCTCTGCAGGGATAAAGACATGTACACAAGGGGCTCTGCGGGTACCAACTCTCTGACAGATAGATGACACCCCCTTTGTCTCAATCAACTCCAACACGACTCAGGAGGACAAAGCACCTAAACTGAGCGGCTTTCGTCCAATCCCTGAACACCACAGTCAAGTGCCTTATACACACAGCCATGTCTATACATACTGATTGGTTCCCCAAAGGCTTCACTGTGAGAAGCTCGAACGCCAATGGCCTTGGAAACATACTAACAAATGAGGATAAAATGAATGAAATTCAATGAATTCTTTATCGGTTTGAGAATAACAAGAAGGTCCCAGCCTGCAGCTCCCCTGTGATGAAGGCGGCAATCTGTAGCACAATTTCCTCCTCCTTCAGCGCCCCTTCCTTCTTCTACTCCACCTGCTGCTTCCTCTTCAACCCTTCTTCTTCTTCCCTTTCTTGATTTGTCCTCCTCTTCCCCTTCTTTTCCATCTTTTTTCTTTTCTCCCTCAGTGGAGCCCTACATTACCTCCTCCTTCTTCTCCTCGTCTTTCTTCTTCCTCTTTTCTTCCCTCTTCTTCTCTTCTTCCTCCTTCCTCTTCTCAAACTCTTCTTCTCCGGGCCATGGAATCTGTTTCCCGCATTGACTTTCCATTGGGGCCATCCGACTGCGGTGATGTACAACAGTCAGTCAGGTAAGACCTCCCAGCAAGAATGTGGTCACACTGCTCTCTTACAGTAACAAGCACTGCACCACCCAGCTCGCCAGCACCATGATGGCGAGTGCCTAAGAACCAGCTCCAATACCAAATTGCTAGGAAATAAGCAATGTGAACAACAATTAACCATATTGCAACATCTGGCAGAAGACCGCAGAAGACCAGACATTATTGAGCCGAAATTGAAAGCAGTAATCAAAGTGAGATGCACACCAAATAGGAACGAGCAAAACACCGAAGTCTCTTGATAAAGAAAGCCCTTCCAACGCCTCCGGTCATCAATGCAACAACACTGTAGCCCTCCTATAGACGTCCTGGACGCCGACCCTACCACCTATTGCTCCATTCAATCTAGTCTACCTACACCAACAACAAGTCGACGAGTCATCAGCCCAATGCCGCTTGAAGACTCTGATCGAAAAGCCTGGCTTCGTCAACACCGTGTACGTGCTTCGTTCACACCACTTCTCTCTCTTGTTGTCCATCCCTCTATCCACCAAGGACCTCTGCAACAGCTTCCCACAGGCACAGCGCTCAGCTACTGCTCCAGCAGGGCTGCTGCAGTGGCACAATGCCCGAATGTGCGAGTCTGGGCGGCCTCCAGTCTTTTGTACTGGATGGAGAGGATGACGAGGCTGCGCCCAGGCTGTGCCCTTTCCCAGTTGCCCTGCGCCTGGGCCCTTCCAGAATGTGCACGCATGGCCAGCATCTGCAACGAGCTTGTGGGCTGGGCCTCCCGGTTAGTTGAAGATGCTGCATGTGTGCTGCAGCTACCCTGGGCCCCTTTCTGATCACAGTCGCGTGTTCTCAGGCCCAGCTGCATTTTGGGAGGCCCACCTTCATTTGGGGTGGGTAGGTCCTGTTTTTGGTTTACCCGAGGTCTTGAATCCCCGCACTGCATAGAAACCGTCTATCTCGACATCATTTCCTTCTTTCTCTCCCTCTTTTTCTCCGCCCCTCGTGGTTTCATCAGCTAATACATTGTCTACCATTTGTCTGTCTACCATTTGTCTATCCACCTTGAGTGCTATGAGTCCCCCGTCTTCCCTATCTGTTGATATTCCTTCCTCCCTTGCTTAGCTGTCCACATAACGTACAAGCAATCACCTCAACCTGCTTCACTGTCTTCCCCATCCTTCTGCCCCAGAAGTGGTATTACTGATACAACCCCCTTTCACTCCCTGACAGAAGAATCTGGTATACTCATCGACGCGGAATCGATGCAATGCAACATAATACGACTGAGGTATGTTCTCACTTCATCTGAGACGGAAATTTCTGCACTAATTAGGAGCGGAATTTTCAAAGAGGATGACAGGCATGTATGGGAATGGAGACTATGGACGTTATCAATATTCTCCAAAATCTGTCATCGTCAGAGAGACATAGTACAGTGGGGTAACAAATTGGTTGAAATTGTGATCAGTGTAAGGACCTGCCAAACATGGACTGAGACACACAGCTGATTTCTGAGTTAAGCCAATGGAATGTATGCTTTGCTGAGATTCCCGTTTGTTGCTGAGTTTTCTAAGTCTGTGTGTGTGCGTGTTTGACGGTCTGCATGTCTGTCTGAGTGATTGTCGGCTTGAGTGTGTGTGTGACCCGTAAGGGCACTTGCTCGTTTGGGAGGCCCGAAGGGCCGGTACTTACCTGTGGCCGTGACTTTGAGGGTTGCAGCAGGGAAAACACTCAAGTGGCGAGAGTAGGCCCACGACACTTAGGGCAGTGGGGAAAAGCACTGAAGTAGCAGGTAGGCCGGTACCACACCAAGTAGCAGTAGATGTGTCGGGTACTCGAGGCTGAGCAGAAGAAGAGAAAAGTTTGCATTTCTAGAGGCCCAGTAGTTGTAGGCTACGTCTAGGCGGGTACCAGTCCAACTAGTCTGAGTCTAGGGCCTGTACGGGCAATATCAGAGTCTGCAATGATGTTTCCCTCCGAAAAGGAGGAGGTACTGGTTGCTTGGAGGCCGCGCGGCCTGGAAGTCACCGCCCAAGAGGCAAGCAGGCCGCTATATCTCCAGGAGGACCAAAGAGCTCCTCCTCATTCTACGGTGTGCAAGTTTGACGACACGCTGCTTGGAGTGCTGGCTGGAGCAGTGCTGCTGGGGAGGAAGGAGCGCCCAGCTCCCCACCGTGGCTATGGTGGAGCACGGGCTGGAGGAGGAGGAAGACGAGGACTAGGAAGGGGGAGCAACAGAGGTACTTACCTGGCTATGGTGGACGCTATCTTCATCACCTTGGTGGGCGCTGCATCTGGAAACCCCCGGTTGGGGTAGAGCTACACCAAGAAGCTCCGAGGCAGAGTCAGGCATGTTGGCCTGAGCTAGAGCAGCCATAGCTGCTTTGAGTTGTCTTTTGCACATCAGGGCAAGGCCCTCGCAGTCCGCCATATCCTCAGCCTTCAGGAAGAGGAAGGAGAAAGGTGGCCATGGCTATGGTGGACCTCGTGTTGTACCTGCAGTAGAAGAGGGATTTGGACATTGATTCTGGGTCAGCCATTCAACATTAATATTATTATATATTGTGAATAAAGGGAGGAGAAAAGGAGGAGGAGAGTGGTTGGCGAGAAGAAGGGAATTATCATTGGTCTTTGCTGGTGTACATCTTCTTCTTCTTCTTCTTCTTTCCCTCTCTCTCCTCTTCATTCATTTCTTGTTGTAATTGAACGGCATTATGCTTTCTCATGAATTTGTACTTCAGAATTGGCCACGATCATGACATCAGCTAGAAAAGGAATGTTAAAGTAGTGTACTCATGTGGTTTACCGCTCGTTTATGAACTATATGCAGGCATGGCTGATGAACTTGTAAAATTGTTCGATGATGAGGATGACTTCGTACGGGAGCACGCTGCTTTGACTTTTATGCATACTGCAGGTGAAAGAATGGGCTCAGTCCTCATCCAGTTCTTGAGGACTTTTTTTTTGGAGAGGATGGAGAATCACTGCACAATGTGCTGAGGTCTGACTCAAATGCAAATGAGATTAGGAATAAGAGATATTGATTCATTGTTTCACATTTCCACCTCCTCATAATGATGCTGTGAAGGTTGGAAACCATGGTGACACCAATCCCGATACCCGGTGGATAGTGTCTGGACATCTGGATCTGATCCACTCCAGGGGTTGCACCAACAAAAAAAACACCCTTCTTCGCTTTCAGAATCCTTTTCTCGAATTTCATTCAATACTTGGGCCTGACTGTCAGCCATAATTCTTTTGTAGTACCTGCAGGTAGATGAACAGTACGTCTGTACATATTCGTCAACAGCTTAACCCCCAGCACCTTAAAAGCCCTGTGACCAAGCTGCGTTCTCTCTGCTAGGTTTTACGAGGCATTGTATGGGAGGAACCATCAGATCAAGATCCAATGGACCTTCTAGCTTGAGCGAATTTTCAGCACAACCAATTTGTGGCATCTCGGTCAGCAGCAGGCACTGTTGCTTCAGTAGTTCAAAGGTTGCCTGACCAGTAACATTATGGGTCGATAGCCTCCAAAAAAAAAAGACACATTATGACACATACAGTTTTCATGCTGAAATCTTCGACTTCATTTGCAACATGCATACATACAGGTGTCGGTGGCACAACAACTTTCTCGAAGTAGAATCAGCAACAAGAGTGGAATGGCGCAGTGCGCCCTCACAGAAAACTCAGAGATATGGCCCTCAGCCAAGGACTCAGTTCAAGTCAACTTGTCACATCTTGCAGCTATGGCATCTGAGCGCCAGTCTGAATTCCCACTTTCACACTATATCCACCATCTGACACACCCACACTCACTCACACATGTGCACACACACTAGGATCTACCCTGAATGTCCACACACATACACACAAACGCACACACAAACACACACACACACACACTAACTACTGACTCTGTCACACTGGTGGCTGTGGCCGCCGTCGTCTTCCTCCTCACTACCGGCTATGGGCGCTCACCCTCTTCCACCTTCGGGCTTCTTGCTGACCACCGGCGAACTTCGACACACAAGTCACTCGGGCAGAACTTCCACGTAGTCCACCAGATAATGAGTGAATGACTGATCGCTGCCTCTTTATTTATACTGTTTCGTTTGGTGGTCTGGGCATGCCGATGTCCCAGGCCCTCAAGATGTGCAGTCCCACTCTGGTACTTGCTGCTGGACTGGGACTGTCTGTACTTTTGCCCCTTCGGGGCTGGGCTGGGGACTCTTGACCTTTCAGAGGCCGATGGGCTGCCTCCTGGCACTTCGAAAGGTCAAATTGACGCTTCGAGTACTGTCTAGACTACGACTGACTGACCTTTCAAAGTCGTAGAGCTAGACCTACGGACTGACATTAAGACTGCTCATAGACAGATCTACAGTTCATCTCCACACAACCCAAGCTAGAACACAAAACATTTGTACACGTTTCTAGGGGCAGGTTGAGGGTTCAAAGCACACAGGGTCAACGGGCGTCTGTACAATGGGTTAGGCCAGGTCTAGGGATCGAGTCCTGGCATCTGCGATTGTCGCGCAAACTGGGTGAAAACCTTTCAATGCAGTTTTTTGTCTGAGAAATCCGCATTTCTTTAAGAAAGTCTCTGCCTTTGAGCTTTTTGCTGAGATTTCCAAGTTAGGTCTGTTTTGCTGTTTTTTGTGAGTCTGTGTGGCCTGCTGATGATGTATGTATGCCGTGTGCTTGTCCATAAGATATCTCAGTTGAAGTCTGTGCTCGTGTGCTAATCCTTTTCTCCCGTGCTGTGGTTCTGCATATTGGATAAGGGTGGTTTGTTATGTGCCTGATTGAGAAACAATCCACACTCAACTCACACGTTCCCATACTCACATGCAATTGCGGAGCAGGTTTGGAGAGAGAAAATCCACACCAAACCAAAGATGAGATATGCACAACAGAAGCTCAAACCCCAAAATTGAATTGAGTTAAATGATCTTAAATCCAATTCTGATTATTACCATCTCTCCCCAAATCAATCAACAGCACTGAAATCCAAGGATCCCAACCGCGTTTCAACAACCTCGAAATTAATTGGAGCCTTCTTCTTCCTCCTCGCCACCTCACAACCCTGGCTATGGCTGCCGCAGCAACCAACACTCGACACCATCACCCTGGAGCAATATCTGAACTAGCACCCCAGTCAAGTGGAGCATGTCCAGCGCCCTCACGGAAGTACAGCGCTCATGTTCCTGATGAAGAAGGAGAGCCACCAGACACTTTGAAGAAGACGAAGTTCCCCTTGAAGGAGAACAACAGATATGGCTGCCCAATGATGATGGCAGCGTCCTAACCCTACAGCTCCACAGTGGAGAGTACCCTCAGTGCCTGAAGCCTTGCTTCAGCGCTGGCAAATACAAGCACGATCGGCCCCAGCTATGGCCGTCAGTCACCTCCATTGATGAAGATGGCCACACAGGTAGAATAGCACAGCTTCACCTCACGCCACTCTTCCAAACCACAACCAAAAACAACAGGAAAAGAAACAGACTGAATTCCCTGCCAAAGTATTCCTACCTCACGACCTACCGGAACCCTCCGACTATGAAAGACACAACAGCTACCGGTACCTGTCCATTCACAAAAAAACAGAAACGGGCCTGGGACAACGATATTTACAGAAACAAGTGGACCCGCCGCAGCGAAGGGCAATGAAAAACGAAATTTGCGAAACAGGAAGGGAATTTGTACATGTAGCTGCGAGGGGGATAAGAGGAAAATGTCAGTGCAAAAGGATATTCGACTGTGGTGAGATCTTCTCTCTCTCTCTCTCTCTCTCTCTCTCTGTCTCTCTCTGTCTCTCTCTGTCTCTCTCTCTCTCTCTCTCTCTCTCTCTCTCTCTCTCTCTCTCTCTCT
>BFEA01000011.1:5286922-5304183 GCA_003427395.1 Chara braunii
GCATATGCTTCTCTGATGAAGTTTGTCGATGAAATGTGCTTCGTCCCAGTAGAGCATGAGGTTGGCAATTTCTGGTCCCGTGTTGGTGCCCATAGGGATACCAACCACCTGATGGCACGAAGTGCCATCTGTTGTGTAAAGATAAGTATTAGAGACCACAAAGAGTGTGTGTGTGTGTGTGTGTGTGTTAACTTTGTTTCTTCATGATTAAGTTTTGTATTTGTTGACGACTTCATGTCATTGAAGGCCATGGGAGGAGGGAGAAACTAGAAAGGCAAAGGAACTCAGGACTCCAGAAATAAGACATGGAATCATTTGTTGGTGCAAATGACAAATTTTGCAGCCCTTGCTTTAAATATGGGACACACAAACCAATTTTAGGAGGTGGTTGGTTTGGCACTTCTGATTTGAAAAGCCAGCTCTCTGCAGTTCTTGTCTTACTAGGAAACCATAATGTCTTGCAGGTTCAGAAGCTGGTTGCCAGAGACTCATCAAGATTCGTGCTTTACGCGGACTTGTCAACATGGTAAGCGCTCTGTTCTTTCACGTTTTATTGGATTCTCATCATGCGCATCTTTCATTTTAAGCGGATTATTACGTAAGCTACAAAACTCAACGTGAACTGGTGCCATTTGGGTTTTACCTTTCTTTTGGATTTCATTTTGTGTTTCACTGAACTTTCACCTTCGTTGGGATGCACATCTTGATGTGAGCTGGTGCCATCTAGGCAATGGTCAATGTGGATGATTGCTGTGCTGGTCTGCGGATGTTGTCATGTTGTCTGCATAAGAGAACATGTGTACTTCACAACAAAGCAGATTTGATTGACTGGCAAAGGAATAGGGAAAGGGGAAAAGTGGCAGTTGAGGCAAAGCACTATTGCAGACAGCACTAATGGCACAAATAGCTCCTTTGAAGCGACGGACGAAAGATATATCAAGGCAACACAGGCAAATTCAGAGAGAACTTAAAGAAGAGCATTAACTTCATTGGGGCTGGTGCAAAGGGAAAATAAAGTAGTCCGCTATTTCATAGGAAGCCTAAGGAAGGTGAAAATAACTAAGAGCATTAACTTCATTGGGGCTGGTGCAAAGGGAAAAGAAAGTAGTCCGCTATTTCATAGGAAGCCTAAGGAAGGTGAAAATAACTTAGTTCAAAATCCGCACAGACACAGTCGAGGGTCTTATTTCAAATCTGCACAGACACTCCAGGTTTTAACTTCTGGTCTAAGTCCAGATTCATGGGTCAAGTCTTCTCAAAAGTCACGTCTCCTGCACATAAGGGTCTCAAAAAAGTCTTCCGGGGTATTTTTTCCTTCAGTGCCCAGCAGCCGTATTACTATGGAGGTGGTGGGACAGGATTTGGTGGCAGATGGTGCCAAACTCATTATGGCCATGGGACTGGAGGGCATTACTCCTGGGACACTACCGCCAGATTCGCAGGAACACATTCGAAGAGAACATGTTCCGCCTGGGTAGACGCGCTGTCCTGTGGGTAATATGGTGGAGAAGGTGCATTCTGGAAATTGAGGGAGCACGGGTGGAAGACGGGGAGGTCACAGAGCAACTACGCCTTTTAGTACAATACGAGATTACAGCCCAGTGGCGGGCGACTAAGGCAAAACTGAACCAAGTACATACCAGGTGCGATATCAATAAAATCATCTCCCAGTTCTGTGAAGACTGGCTGGGAGGGAAGAGGGAGGGATGGGTGGCGAAGGTGAGCTGGGCAGGAGATGGGCAAACGGGACACCATCAGGGACATTGTCAGGAGGAGGAGGTGGGGCAACAAACAGAGTTTGAAAGGGATTACCAACTGCATTTTCATGACTGGACAAAAGTTGACCCTAGGGACCCGTTACGACCAGCCCAGGATTTTACCGACCTCTTCCCCCCTCACCCGTGGTCCCTGGAAGAAATTCTACTCGACTCTACCTAAATGAGGCTCGTCCGCCCGGCGCTATCTACAGCAAAGACGAGCGTCTCCCAGGATTCCTGCAAGAACGACAATTGAAGCGTCAAGGAGAATGCTGGGTCCAGTTCCCAGAGCAGAGGTGAGGAAACACAGTGGTGCCCGGCGAGGAAATGGAAGGAGGCTACCACTGGTGCCCCCCAGTGGCTCCTTCCGTTTCCTGAGCCAACAGGACCAATCTTCTCGTTTCCTCAGGAACT
The DNA here is from genome assembly GCA_003427395.1 of Chara braunii. NCBI lineage: Eukaryota > Viridiplantae > Streptophyta > Charophyceae > Charales > Characeae > Chara > Chara braunii. The sequence goes on from BFEA01000011.1 coordinate 5,289,094, forward strand.
TCGAAAGGACGCTGAGCCTACTTCTCAGCGGGGAAAGATGTATGCAAGGGACGCTGAACCCGGTGCTCAGCAAAAACGACAGTTGGGATTGGGGCTGTTTGAGGGAGGGAGTTCAATCAGCCTGCTCAGTCAATCCCCTGGATTCCAGGGCAATCAATGCTGGCAGGATCCTCCCACGGTTGTTTTTCTGATGTTTTTCTGATGTATTCCAAATTCAGTCTGTAGTACTCTGTACATGGGACGCTGGACCCGTTTTCCAGCAGGTGATGCTCCCCACCAATAGATGGAGCCTCTCCCCAGGTGGTAGTGGTGTCTGCTCGTACCAGCGCCTCTAACTCCAGCGGGGCGTGTTAAAAAAAAAAGAAAAAAAAGAAAAAAAAGAAAAAGAAAAAAGAAAAAAAAGTCCTTTGGTCAACAGGTACAGGGCCAAGGTTCAAATGAAGCCCCATATCGTCCCCCACAAGGTAATAGATAACTTTACGAAAATCAGGAGTCAGGCCCAGCACAGGAAAAGTGGATCAAGAGTCAGAGATTTCTCAGAAGTCAACCACGGCCACGGATCTGCTGCACAATCAAAGGCTCTCTTCCGGGGCCTACTGGGTCCAAGCACACATTGACCATAGGCAAATCTGGGTTGTCCAGATTGGGAAATCTCAGCCGCACAAGGATGCAAACTGAGGCAGGCCAAACCGATCGAAACTACAGTCTGAGAAGCATTGCCTGCCCCAGTGGGCTCACTTATAGCCTTTCTTTTTTTTTTTTCCTTTTTTTTTTGAAAACTCCGGTTCACGGCACTAGACAGGGTGATAAGAGCATCCCCCCCTACCGTCTTCCCCCGAACATAACGCACCCTCAAAATGAATGTATACAAGCTATATTTCTGGCCAGGCACAGCCAAAATAAGGGTGCGTTGTGTTCGGAGGAAGACGGTAGTACCCGTCCGCCGGGCGCTCCAGTCTATTGGTGGGGAGCTTCACCTGCTGGAAAACGGGTCCAGCGTCCCATGTGTACATCTGCAAAAGTCACAACTGCTGGAAACCGGGTCCAGCATCCCATCATACATCAAGTATTCGGTGTCCGGTGACGACCTGCCAGCATTGATTACCCTGATCCTCAGGGGATTAACTGAGCAGGAGATTACGAGGGAGGCATGCAGGGGATTCGGGAAAAGGGAGGTTACATCAGCTCTTTTTTTTTTTTTTTTTCATAAAAGCAGAACCTTAGGGTTCTGGCTCCTTTTCCATTCTGGGGAGCATCAGTCCGGTTCCTATTCCACCGGCAAGTCATAAGAGAGTACAAGGAAAACTCACTCACGCTCCTCCCCCTTAAGGTGTGGAGGCCCAAAGGACGGCATTGATTACCTCCCGGAGGAGGGATGTACCACCCTTCACCCCTGCCTAAGTTAGCCTGTTCTATTGAGGCTCTGTCCGTTTTTCTACTTGGACCCTGTCCAACCTGTTCCTCTCAGCTTCTAGGCTGTCGGATTTTCCTTGGTTGCTAGAACTGTTATTCGGGTCTTTTGCTCGGTTTCTAAGAACTTTCCCCTTGGTCTTCCTGCTGTGATACCCTTGGTGTAGCGCTAGGGTCTGTCCGGCCTTCCTCTCTCTTCCCATAAGAATCTGCTTGATGTTCTGTTTGTCTACTTAATTGTTGGATCTTCTCTCGTCTGTTGTCCGTCATTTCTAATATCAGAGCTATTTGAGGTTGTTCTAGTTTCTACCCTAGGTCTTGGTTGCCCTGGACCTGTGCTATTCTTGAGTCTTATGTCCTAAATATAGTGCGTGTCTTCCTATCAGATATAGTTTCTTGTGTTGTCGTAATCTAGTGGCGAGCATGTTGGAGTAGTGTCTGCTAAGGGCTCTTTAACGGTCTATTCTGAGTGCATGTTGACTTCTAGGGGTTCAGGGATACTATGGGTTGAGTGGTCTTGTGAATGTTGATTTGGAGGTGTTTCCTCCCATAGTCGGAATACTATGTTTGGGCCTTGGATGAGTGCGATTTTACCTTTGGCTAGAAAATTATTTTCGAAGTTGTGTTGATGTTCCTTGGCTTTGCCTTCGTCCTCTCTCATCTTCCTTCTTACCTTGCGCCATAGGACCCAGTATTCGGTTTCTACTCGTTGTTGGATTAAACGCCATGCCTCTTGGGTGTGCATTTTTTGCCTTTCTATAGTTTCTTGACATCTTTTCCTCCATATCGCCCATAGTGTGGCTTTTCTAAGTATTCTGAAGAGGTTTGATTCTAGTGGACTCCAGTGTCCTGAGCTATTAAATCCTAGTAGTAGCAATGTGTTGTTATTTGGGAGGGTTGTGTCTGTTAGTGTATTCCATATGCTTGCTGTCTTTTGCCATAACGGTTTTATTCTGGGACACAGGAGAAACCAGTGGTATAAGTTCTCTATTTGACCATTGTTGCAATTAGCACACAGTTCTTTTAGTGGACTTCTATCTTCCTTTTTCCTTCTCACATTTAGCCATTGATTTAGTGGGACTGCGAAATAAAGGATTAGCCATTGTAAGCTTCTAAATTTGGGTGGGTGGGTAGGTGCTATTTTGTCCCAGGGTATTGAGTGGAATGTTTCTGGTTCTACTTCTAGGTGTCTTTTCCAACGTTCTGCTATTATTGGATCTGGGTTTGTAGAGCGGCGTCTCAGCCTATAGCCTAGCCTGGTTGTATATTGTAGTAAGTTAATTTTGGTGTGAATTCCTGAATGCAAGGAATATGAGCATGAGCGATATACAGAAAACCAAGTTGTGAAATCACACAGATGTCCAAGTAGTGATGTACGAGCAGAGAGTGCAAATGCACCGAGATTCCATCCAGATAAGAGCATAACAATGAACTTACGAGCCAGTGTCCAAGCCCTCAGGCCACACCAACACCGTATCCAATGTCGCTCCTACTCTGTCTGGCGCCCAGCGCCCAGCCTACACTACTCGCCTATCCTACTACACCAGCGTTCATGCAACAGGCTCACTTTGACCTTGAAGACCAATGTACATGACGTCAACACCATAGCTGACCTCTCTCATGCACCAGATATGTCTCTCGTCTCTCCTCATCACCCCTGACTTCCCACACTGTGCATTCTCAACACCCAAAGACCACCATCGCCATCCAGACCTGCGCCCAGCAGCCCGGCTATGGCTGCCGTGCGCCCACTGCCCAGCAATGCACCTCACACCTCAGCGCCCGTGTGCGCGACCCAGCCGGCAGGTGCAACGCAGCAGCGTGGCTGCATTGCCTGCCTAGGCCAGAATGACCTGCCCAGCAATGCTCACTTTCCTATATGGAAAGTGAGCTCAGCCTCTGCTGCCTCTGGGCCTGGCTGGGCGCGCATCCAGTAGCTTCCAGTCGGGCCTCAATGCCTGCGTCCAGGCCCAGTTTGCAGTTACGGGCTTGGGCCCTTTACAGTTGGGCACGTCCAGGCAGTCCATGGGCCTCCACATGTTCGCTGTGATCTCATTGGCTCACGGCTACTTTGTGCCGACAATACTCCAATCTCGTTGGTCCGTGGCTGTTGTATGATGTGTCGGCCTCTGAAAGCACACGCCTGTACGGGGCCCTGGGCTCAACTGCCCGTCGAGGCTGTAACTTCCGGAAAGAGCCTGGAGAGGCTCATGTTGATCTGTAACCAACTGACATGCTGCAACTGTCTGATACCCACATATGGAAAAATGTCAAATCTTGGCCTCTTCTGAATATTCAGGCCCGCCTTCACTTAGGGCGGGCACAGGGCTTGCTGAGGGCCTCTGCCCGGAACATGTGCATGTCTGTTAAGGGCCCCACGAGGGCTCATTCCCCGCACATATATAACCCCTTTAGGGTGATCACAGTGGCCTGTACCCAGGCCTTGGCACATATTGGCAGGCCCGCCTTCACTTAGAGCGGGCAAGGCCTTTCCCAACACTGCCGAGGGGTCAAATCCTCGCATGAAGTTCTTTGCTTTAGGTTCCATGCCCATTCTGCTGGGTCTACCTCTAGATTCTCTAAAGGGGTTTGAGGGTGGTAGATGGTTAGGTCTACATTTTCTATTACTCTTATCTTTCTTAGGTTGTCTTCGCCGACAAAAATCTTGCTGTGGTCCGATCCAGGTTCTTCTATTTCATGCGTGGTAAAAATATACCAGTTTGGTTTGTTTTCATCTCTGCCCCAATATGATAATGCGTGTTTGTGTTGAGTTTCATTTGGTATTACTGCCCAGTCTCCTGTGGCCCACTGTTTGTCTTTCTTGAGTATTGGGAGCCACTTTTTTTGGATGGCTGCTGTGATTTCCTGTAGGTTCTGGTTTAGTCGGTGACAGCCTTTGAGGTGTTGTCTGAGTTGTTTTGTCGTGTTTCCATAGGTTACATCAGCCCTACTGCAACTCATGATGAAGTTTTTCAGATATAAAAGTGATATCAAGTGAAATCAAAAGGATGGTGAAAACTTGAAAAGCAGTGGGAGTGGTGAGGCAAGGGGATCCTTGCTCCAGGGGGCGACCGGAGATAGGAGCCCCTTCCCTCCCTTCTCACTGCCTACTCCCTACTCCGTACCGTACCAGCTTAGTTCCATCAGTGCATAGCCAGGGAGGGGAAAGGGATCTGGGAAGTCTGTGGGAGGGGGGAAGGGGGTATAATCAGGGGCCACTGTCCAATCGTTAAAACAGAGCCGGTAATTCTTCTGCCTGGCTTCCAAGTGGTGGTTGTCCTACAGGTGCCAGCCATCCCATTGAACCCTTGCTATCCTTCCCCCTCGTTCCCCTCCTAGCCAATCCATGCAGAACTCATTTAGGTGGCAGGTGATGTCCGCCTTTTTGGAAAGAGGCTTCATTGTCTGTACTGTTTTTGTCCATCGAGTCCTGATTGCTGTTTCAATTATATCTTTGATTATCTCTCCCATTTCACCCCTCACCATGTGCGCACCCTTAAGGGTCAGTGTGCAGCGGCGGCGCCAGATAGCCCACAGCACCGCTTTCCTTCCAATCTAGAAGAGGTTGGAGGTGAAGACTGATGTTTGGGTCGTCCAGTCTCACAGAGCAGGCCTCTCCATTCCCACGGCCACTCCGCATCAGTTTCTAAGGCCACTCAGATTCGTGCCCACCATCACCAGGCAAGAACTGATGACGGACATTGCAAGAAAAGGTGTTCAATGGTTTCGTTTACCTTCCGGGATGGAAATCCTTCCATGCAGGTTGTGCGCCACGGTAGGGCCACACCTTTCTGTTCTAGGTTAGTGTAGTCAATGAGCCATACATTCGTGGGTAGGCAACGGTGAACTATTTGCCATTGCAGGGAAGCCAATTTGGCGGGTTTACACTTGACCTCCTTGAACCATTTAATTGGTCCGAGAGCCTCTAGTGGAATGTTCAGATGCCTTGTCCATCGATCCGCTATCCGGTCCCTTAGATTGATCCGGGACCTTAGAAGTCTGTAGGTGGCCTCAACCCCGAGATTGTGTAGGTATCGGTACCTAGGTTGTGAATCTCGCGAGGGGATCCTCCACCTCCACACCCCCGGGTGGAATAAGTGTTCAGACCCGAGCTGTTCACTTATTCGACCTTGCGCTGCTGGAGGCTGGAGTGCTGCTCCATTCAGTGCTGGAGAAGGCAGGAGAGGCTAGCGCCAGGGAAGAAGAAGACTGCACCAGCCAGGAGAGAGGAGAGAGAGAGTAGCCATAGCTAGGAAGGGTGCCCGAGCGCCATAGCTGTAGGATAGAGGTAGGGAGAGGAAGAGGGTGATTAGGACTCGTGAGGAGGGGGAGAACGATTGAGGGAAGCTACCTTGACTTACTGTTAATGCTGGTAGTACTGACGCAGTGGTCTACACCTGAAGACTGGAGGTGGCAGGCGCCAGCCTCCACAGCTGAGCTTGGCTGCTGGGGGTTGGGCACCCGGGTAGACAGTTGCAAGATGACTTCATCAGTATAATCAGGATGAAGGTGTATGTTGAGGTGGCAAGTTGTGGGAAGAAGGTCCCGAACTAGAAGGGGGAACTGATGAGACGGGTCAATTAGAACTGATTATTATTAATGAAACTATCCTCCTACTCTCTATTGCTTCTCCATCTTTGTCTGACTTCTGCTTACTCGCTGCTGAGTTGGGGACTTCACTAAGTGTTTCATGACTTGTTCTAAAACGCAACCGATTCCACATTGAGTGCATGGAGACTATTTGCATGTTCCTGTTGTTGAAGCTTCTCATGGTTTCTGAATTCATTTTTCACAATTTGGTATTGGAGCAGATACCTCTATCCTCGCCATTTGATGATGCTGGAGTAGAAGTCTGCTGTGAAGAAGAAGTGTGGCATAGGTGATTGCTGCTGGAATATATACTTCTTGGAGAGAATACTTCGCGGCGAGATACTGGGGTGACAGGTGAATGGGGCTCCATAATTTTGGCAACGTGTTTAAACTCTCGACTGCAATTTTCAGAAGACACGATGATACACGAGTCTCAGTTCACCGAGTTCAGCAAATTTCTATACTAGCTAGTGTGTGAATCACATCGATTTTTGATTCCTGATTTTGCAGATTGGCTTCCCTAATTTCGGTAACTCGTTGGATCCCCTGAGTAAGCAGCGGTTGCGAGACTGTATGGGGATTGCAATCTTTGGTGGGGAAATTTGGCTTGGCTAAAGGGAAAACAAAGACATATTCCCTGCGTATGGAACCGTAACTTTTCTGGCCACCAGGTCTCCAGAATTTTCAAAATTTTCAAACTTTTGCACAAAAAATGTGAAGTACTTGCTCCATGTTGATGATCCGCCGCATTATCCCGACTAGATGCAAGTGTGAAATCTGGAACTCTGGTAACCAGTGCTTGGAATCATGGGAGGAAAACAGCGCGATTTCCTGACTACATTTCGCTGGGATATTGAGCAATGAGCAATACAGAAGACCTCATCCATCCTCATCCATCTTCATCAACGGTTTGTTGCAGGTGGAGGGCAATAACCCAGAAAGATGACAATAGGATGGATTAACGGGGCAGGCTCGTATCGGAACACATGAGAATACGATCAGACCCGCGTAAGAGAGGTGAGACACGTATCTGCACTAAGGATAGCATGACCTCGGGAACCGACTACATACTTCACAGTATTAGGCAGTCCTTCGGTACATAGTGATCAGCTATGTGCACTGGAGATGCACAGGGAAAGAGCAGCAGTGGATGGGTACATAAGAGAGGAAGAGGGAAGGCCTAATCCCTCTTGCACTCGGCAGTTCTGTGAAAGTCCCCTTGGAAGTCCCCCTTAGGAGTCTGCAGGGTAAGCACACAGCAAAACCTGCCGGGGCATGGTGATAACATCTGGGTATGGCTTCTTCTGGATTGTGTGTTTTTCTTTTTTTTTTCCTCTCCTCGTTTCTTTTTGTAAAGCGCGATGGCCCATTGAGCTGACCGGCCCCAGGTAATTCAGAATTATTCTATTCTGCTCATCTGACCGCAGCTGGATTCGAACTGGGGTCTGCATTTCAACAGTTCATTGGGTGTACCAACTGAGAAAGGCCCGTTGGCGAGACGTGGGATTTTGAAGCCTTAGTTTCATGGAACACTCTTCTCCAGTTCTGGTGGCAGTTTGGCCGCTGTCCGCATCCTGTGATGTGTTCTTCTCCTTCTTTTTCTTCTCCTCCTCTTCCTCCTCGTCATCGTCATCATTCATCTCTTTCCTTTGTCTCATTTAAGTTCTTCTAAAGTTGTGAGGAATGGCATTGTCTCAAATTTTAGTTTGGGTTCACGAATAGGACGGGATCATAGGATGTTCTTCTCTACCTCATTCTCTTCTCTACTTCTGTTTCGTATTGTGATGATTCTTGTCCTTCATTCAAATTTGACATTTGCATCAGGAATGAACTTGGAACATAGCAATCCATCAGACCATTGTAATGACGAACACAAAGTTATACTCTCGTTACTTACACAATATGTTCCAATTGGCAAGCATGTGTTCGCACAATACGCTTCTAGCCCACCTTCGCTCAGGTAGCAATCCATCAGATTTTGTCAGTATTCGAACTCGCAGTGTGTTACGTGTCTTTGTTGGATGCTGCCAAGGCTTGTTTCGCTCATATTCGTTTTGATCATCTGCTGTACCATGGCTTTCGTCAGGGATGCTGGAATTGCCCCGGAGTGTGGTGCGATTGTTCCCTGAAACCGAAACTGGGTATCATCTTTGTATTCCATTTTGCAATCAAAGCCTTGCATTAATGGTTTTTCACTAGGTAGGCCCAGTTTTTTGAGGGGGGAAAGAGCTCTTCTTTTCTTTTCTTTCTTTCTTTCTTTCTTTCTTTCTTTCTTTTTTTTTTTTTTTTTTTTTTTTTTTTTNTTTTTTTGGAAACATTGACGATGGGTGTTGGGGGGGTGCTGATAAGAGCAGACACCACCTCTACTTTATCCGTTTTTGGATGGCTCTGTTCCATTGGTGGGGAGCTGCACCTGCTGGAAAATGGGTCCAGCGTCTCTTTACAACATAAACTCAGAGTCCAAATTACAAAGTTTTCACACGACCATGCCATTCTGCCTTTTGTGCGGGCAAGGTCGTAGCCTTCTAAGCCGACATCCGTGTAACAGGGGCTCCCCGGGGGACTCAGAGGACAAATTTATGTCCACAGTGCGTTTTTTTCAACTATCTTTCCTCCACCTGTCCCCCCGGGCCATTCCGTGTTTTGCTGTTGTCGCTGACCCCACACTGCACTTCTCTGCTGTCGCTGACTGCACTTTGGCGCCTCTCTTGATCAGCAGCTGACCCCAGCACTTGCGGCATCCACTCCATGGTTGGCAGCTGACCCCAATACTCGTGGTATCCACACAGTCCCTTCCCGATGATGTATAGGCTCTGCCTTTTTTTTATGCCAACCGGTGATCTCGCCGTTTGTGATTTGTGACACCACTGTTCTCCCCAATGTCCCAGTGGCCGCTGCAGTTGCAGTCCCTTGGGGGGTGGGAGGGGTCAAGGGATGGAGGGGGGCGTAGGAGTGGGGAGGTGGGGTGGGCGGGGATGGGTGTGCAGGGGAAGGGAAGAGGGGAGGGTGGGGGGGGGGGGGGGGGGGGGGGGGGGGGGGGGGGGGGGGGGGGGGGGGGGGGGGGGGGGGGGGGGGGGCAGGGGGGGCAATGGGGGGCTGATAGGGGAGCAGGAGGGTGGTGCATGGTCTGTTATGAGCACGAAGTTAGTCTGAAGGTGGGGAAATTGTGAGAGGGCCTCCTTTCCCAGGTGGGCTCCGTGGCCCTACACGGTTTCCACGAGATATTGAGCCTGTCACCCAGTTCAGAAAAGATCCTGTGTGGGTCCTGCCATATCTGGCAATAGGACTCCCGGATGGCTTGTCTAATAGTAGGGTCGCTCTCCTCTTGGCAGTCCCGTTTCATTGCTTTCCAGGCTTCATGCGTTCGGGACCTGATTTGCTTTTCTATTACCTGTTGAGCTTGTTGTGATCCAAATTGGTGGTCTTTTCTCTCGAAGGAACACCTGGCTCTCCAGGCTAACATAAGGACCTGCAACCTCATGTAGGAGAAGAGGTTGGTTGCGAAGGGGGACCACTGTGCCAACAGATGTTGTTTCTTGCCTAGCAGTAGGAGGCTGAGGTCCCACGGGATATGGAACCCTGTGAGCGATTGGAAGACCACATCCACCATTGCCATATTTGGGTAACCATCGGGCACACCAGTAGGCAGTGTTTGAGTGTTGCCTGGCCAGCGGCGATGCCCTGCTGCAATAAGAGCAAATGGGGGACAGCAGGCTTTTTTGCTCAAGATCCGTTCTGGAGACAAGCCAGTCGGGCGTGATGACTCATGAGGCAGCGGTGCAGGATCTGCCATTGCAGGGACCTGAGGTTTGTGGGCATAACTTTGGAGTACTTGGACCATGACAGGTTTTCTAACGATTGTGTGTCCAGCGGCGAATCCCGCGCCCATCGCTGGATTAATGTGTGATTGATAGGAACATCTGGGTCCTAGGCAGGGTAGTCCCCTTTGACTGTGTAATCCCACAGGTGCATGGGCTTTGGGCCAGGCCATTCCCACTCGTTGGGTCGAATGACAGCCTGGCGATCGGAATAGTGGGCTCATACACATGGTAGCCGTTGTCTGAATCGCCCACTACCCTGATTTGCATTAGCCCTCCCCACCATTCAGTAGCGTCCAGCTCTTCATTCTAAGCCAGTTTTGAAAACCTGGCTCCTGGCAGTCGGGGCTCGTAAGCTTCTAATGTGCACCGCCCTTGGCCATTGTTCTGTACCCTATATATAACCAGCGGGAGAGAGAGGTCTGCGTACTTGACCACCCAGTCACGCTGCTGAACTGTGGGGCCTGTTTTGAGGGCTAGCTGCCAGGCCAGGTGGAGGGCCTTCTCTTCGACATTCTTGGCGTGCTTCATTTTTCGCTGCAGCTGCTTTGCTGTAGCTCACTCCCCCCTTCTTTGCCCATGTGAGCCGGGGTGAATTTGCTGTTAAGCCAAAAGGGTTTCCCGCCTCGTCAAGGATGTGGGGGTTGCCAAAACGAGGCTGCCTCCATATGCTATGCCATCTGTTAGGCGGCCGTCTATGTTCCAGTCCACGCTTTCTCCACAGCCTGTGCATGTAGGGCCATAGGGGGTCCAGTGGTATGTCTAGTTTGGTCTCGGCCGAGGTGCTGGCTTGTCTGTTCTACACGGGGTGGGTATGGTCCAGTGTTTGTTTGTCAGCCAGGTGTACAAGGTCGACGGCTACAGCCTCCGGGGCTAAGTTAGCTATTTGCAGAAAGGCCAGCACGCCCTGTGGGATGTCATTTCCCATGAGCAGCCTAACAAGGACCTTGAAGATTAAAGCACCACTCTCCCTTTCAGGGTCTAATATCCCAAGTCCCCCTTCAACTCTTGGTTGTGTGAGGATCTCCCAGCTTACTTTGTTCATTCACCCCTGGGCCTTAACGTTGTTCTTCCACAAATATGTCTTGACGCCTTTCTCAGCCTAGCGTGTTGCTGTGGCTTTAAAGGCCATATCGCCAACTTGGACCAAATGACCACTAGGATGGCGTTATTTATTGCCAGAGCCTGACCTACGAGCGAGGTGTGCAGTTCTTCCCACTTTGCGAGTTTGTCAATCGCTATATTCACTAGTGCATTCCCATGGTCTGGAGGGGGCCCTACACCTGTCAGTCTCACCCCATAGTTCTTATGGCATCTTCTCTTCTAGCCCATGCCACACTTCGTTCAGGTGGGGGCGGATGCCCTTGAGGATGGAGCCACCAACCTTCCGTCTTGAAGCCCCAGTTCACTTTCATGTCAGCGGCCAGCGAGAATAGGTGCATAACCTGAGTCAATGCCCGGAGGCTGCCCGGATCTGCTTGTATGAGGTTTGTAAGGTCATCTGCAAATAGTGAAGTCACCAGGATGAGGTGGTCCGAGATGTCGTGGATGGGCACTTTGTTGATGTGGGGATGAGCTCTTATTGGCGATGCGAGGGCCTCCATAACAATGACGAAGAGCAAGGGTGTAATAGGGTCCCCTTGTCGCACTGATCTTTGAGGTATATCAGAGATGAAAGATGGTCATTAAGCATGCTGTTGGTGGAGGCGGATCTATGGAGGAGCTGCACACAATGGCAAAAGGTTGGATTGAAGTCCATCTTGATCAGACACATATCTAAGAAGTCCCAATCAACATGATTGTATGCTTTCTCAAAATTTATAAAGAGGATCGCTGCTTCGACCTTACGCTGACCGGCATAGTTGATGGTCTCGTTGGCCAAAAATATATTACCTTGGATATTGCAGTTGGGCATGAACCCGGTCTGGTCAGGATGGATTAGCATATTCATCAGTGGCAGCAGGCAGTTGGTGAGCACCTTGGCCACCAGTTTATAGGGAACGGGGAGAAAAGTGATGAGTCTGTAATTTCTATGTCCTCTTTATCCCTTTTTTTGTAAAGGAGCGTAGTGACCCCTTGGCTAATCATACCCCCAAACGAACTCCCCTGCTGCATGGCTGCAATGTAGTCCGTGAGGTCATCTTTTAAGAGATCCCAGAATTGGGCCTAGATTCCTTGGGGAATTCGCAACCCTTAGGGTGCGGTATAGTGGGCTTCGGCGTCTGTGTCAAGGTGTCGCATTTTTGGCGGCGGGCGACCAGGACGCAAGTGGGTTTTTTGGGAGCAAAAAAAATTGGGGGACCTGTCCTTGGCAAAATTGCGGACTACCTACAGCTAGCTCTGGTAGAACCGGGACTTTTGGAAAAACGAAGGACCGGTCCTCGGGTGGAAGCGGACCCCAAAAAGAAGTGGGGGCATTGGACCAGTCCTCGGGTAGAAGCGGACCCCATAAAGAAGTGAGGGCATGTGATCTGCAAAAGGGCCCTCAGGCCCAGGCGTTGAGCCCCGTCTTCTCAAACAGGGAGGTCAAGCACAATGAAACAGGCGTTTTGCAAGAGGCAACTTTGGCGATTTTCTGTGCTCAGACGAACATGCACAAAAATCTGAAATTTTGAGAATCCATAGATGAGGTCGTGTTTTTTCCATAAATAATAATAGAACATTTACAAAAAATCATTTAGACTGCGAAATAATCGTCGCGCCAATTCAGCATATTTTCCATTTTTGCCACTCAGCCATGCCTGGGCCAACTAAAAAAGTACTCCAAATTCAGTGAGTTTTCGCGCTCAGAAGAATGCGTGAAAAAACCTGAAAATTGGAGTACTCGTAAATTTTGTTGTGATCTTTCCAAGACAAACGCTACATAAATTTTTAAAAATCATTCCAACTACGAAATAGATTGCGGCCGCAATTTGACCCATATGTCAATTTTGTCATTCTCTCTCTCTCTCTCTCTCTCTCTCTCTCTCTCTCTCTCTCTCTCTCTCTCTCTCTCTCTCTCTCATGACGTTGCGTTACTTCGGGAGTGCGGGTTCTGAGAGAACCAAGTCCTTGACGATTATCGGAACTTTTCATCGAATGGTAGCTAACACATATGAGATGGCGGATCTACCGCCCGTGATTGACCTGTTCGGACGGGAACTCTGACTCATGGATTACCCATGGAGGATAACCCGCGCCGTGATACTTGCGTTCATCCGAAACTGCAGGGACGCGGGCGTCCGAAATAAATTCCAGGAGTATCTGGAAAAGCAAGAAGCACCAAATCGACGGATATAAAACTGAAAGTCCGGAATAAAATACGTCAAGAAATTCACACGACTCGAAATATAAAGCTAAAATCACAAATCGAAAAATCAAAAATATAATTTTGTACGGAATGAAAATAAATTTTCAGGGACGAAAAATAAACATACACGACTAAATAGTCCGGAATATCACGGAATTTCTGCAGATATAACGACGGAACAGTATCGCTCACATTTCCAAACATACGAAATAGATAGAAGATGAAAGACCTAAAGCAGTGGAAACGAACCAATAAAGAAAAAATACCACCTGGAAATGAAGGAAAATCCACGGCCATGAAAGTAAACAAGAACAGAACAACAAACAAGGCCAGATTCGAGTTAGTATAAAAAAAACAGCGGAGTTATAGGCAAGTACCACAGTAAGACGAAACTCCGACAGAGAGGAGAGTACGTGAGTAACACGCACAAAATCATTAGATATGATGAAAGTAGCTCCAGATTGAAGGCATGTTGGAAATCGACGACGACAAGGACAACACAGAGAGCGACTGCGGGAAATCCTGAGGATAGATGATGAGTACACTGCAAGGATAGGGAAAGTGGCAGAGAAGGACTGGGAACGAAGGGTATAAATACTGAGGATAATGACTGAAATGATTACCTGAGCAGTGAGGTAGAAGGGTAATCGTGACTGGTGCCGCATGCCATGGACATTACGTGTATGCTGTGAAAGTAAAACCTCGCACGTTCTGTCCACATTTGCATGTGTATGCTGTGAAAGTAAGACCTCGAACGTTCTGTCTACATTTGCATGTGTTTATCTCTATGCACGGTGCTTAGAACTTGCGGGCGGTACCCGCGATGATTGGCACTGTATAGACCTGTCACTCTTCCATTTTACATTCACTGTCTTTATCTCTCTCTCATCATTCTTAACCCTTTTTTTTCATGATATCATAATGGCGATTTGTTGAAGATTACTATAGCGTGGAGATTACTCAGCGATTTTTGAAGATTCTATTTTAATTATCTGGTGTGTACTGAAGACGATCAACGACGTTGTGGGATTGTGTATCGATTTCAAGTACGAAGACTACCTACCTGACGTTCCCAAGCTTCAAGGAAGATGTCGCGTTCGCGATCATCATCGGACAGGAGGCGGCACAGACACTCATCATCATCTTCCGGATATCAAGGGAGGAAGCACTCAAGAAGGGGAAGATCGAAAACTCCGAGAGATAGAAGACATAAGTCAAGATCACCATCGTCACGAAGAAGAAAGGCGGAGTCAGGAGCTCCAAGGTGGTTCTCGAGACCATTGTGGGAGCAAAGACGGAATGATTTCCCCCCACCGGAAAATAGAGCGTGGTTTACGGCGGATCTAAATGAACAAATCTTTAAGCTCCGCCGGGAGATGGACAAAGTTCTCAAGACACTGGAGCAACTCACACGAAAGACAAGTGAAAAGCAGCCAGCTCCTCCGAACAAGGAAGACACCGCAAAGAAGCCTGAGCTAACTCCGGACGTGCTCAAGTCCATGATTGATGAAGCACTGAAGCTGATAGAGATGAACCAAGGGGGACAAAATCAAGCTGGTCCAAGTGCAACCAGTCAGAAGAATGCAGAGACGGTATCGGAAGTGCAGAAGGAGGTCAACAACCTGAAGCTACTAAAGTATGATCTGGCGGTTGTGAAGGGAGCGTTGCAGAAGATCAATGAACCGATTCTTACCTGCACTCCGATCGTGTCGTTTTCGGTTTATCCGAACAGATATGTGGGGACAATGGCTGGACTACCAACTTCAGTGCATGGTAGTCACAGCATTCCGAGCCGAAGCATGCCAAGCAGAAGCGCACCAAACAAAAACAGATTGGGACGCGTAATCCCTCCACACCCCAAGAGAGGACGAACGAAGATTAATCGCAACGTGTCGGCAACGAAGTCGAAGGCAAAACGGAGCATTAATTTCGGGGTCGAACCGATGACGGACATGCAGCTC
This sequence comes from Chara braunii, assembly GCA_003427395.1. Lineage (NCBI taxonomy): Eukaryota > Viridiplantae > Streptophyta > Charophyceae > Charales > Characeae > Chara > Chara braunii. Next base: position 5,304,162 of record BFEA01000011.1, read on the forward strand.
CTTCGTCTTCACCACACGGACC